>JAVJGJ010000037.1:36511798-36539076 GCA_035590215.1 Microhierax caerulescens
AAAAGGAGATATCTGGACATTTCCACCTGTGATAGTAACAAGTTTTTGTATGGCTTTCAGTCAGGAAAAGAAATTTTGCAAGAACCACTTTCTGTGACATGTCTGATTCATGCTTTTTGTCATTCAAATGGTAAAACCTATAGGGTTCATTATATTAGTATAAACCCAGCATAGCTTGACAGAAACGCATGGAAATATACTTGAATTGCAATAGGATAGGCAATTTTGAACAATGCTTCTCACCTGATCTGAATCTGAACTATGATAAGAAGTGTTTTGCTCTAAGTCATATACTACTGCATATTTTGAATGTATTGATATACATTCAATACCAGATTGAAGTGAATAATGTTTTGTTATTATATATAAAAAAGTTAATGTTGCTTTTTAAAAAAAAAAAACAATTATCGTTCCATTTCTAAAAAGAACATTATTTGCCATAATTTGTGGTTAAAAATTAGAAAAAATGCTACAGTTCTTTTCACGTTGAGTAGTAGCTCTAGTTATTTGTATAGTTAAATTGAAAAAAACTAAGCATATTAATTCAAGTAACATGCCTTATAACTTTATAACTTGCCTTATTCTCTTCTATTTTAGTTATATCCTTAAATGAGTGACATTAATAACTGCAAATGATCAGATTGTATTGATGCCACCATGCATAATTTTAGTTTTGTAATTGTTTGTATTTATTTGTGGCTTTACATAGTGGACTCAGTATATATCAGTTGCAGCTCCATCCTGAAATGCAAAAGGCAGCAATTGACTTATTAATGACATTAATATGTCTTATTGATTCTGGCTAAATGCTTTGCAAAAAAATTGGCCCTTTGGTTTGATATTCCTGTGGGTGCTATATACTACTTGTAAAAAATGTTCCATCAAATGGATCCAAGAAAACCAGCTATGAATATAATGGATACATTCCTTTTTGTGTTCATCATAGAGCAAGAAGTAAGAATATATCTCAAAAAATATAGATATACATTAGTTTGTAAGCTTCTATTTTTCCATGTGCAATGAATAATTGCTTTCTGTTTTTAAAATTTAGCTTTGAACTTTAAATAAAATTATTCTATTGGATATACCATGTTAATGTAATTCAATGATTTCATATTTCAGTTTTGATCAGTTCCCTTCTTTTAACTCAATAGAACTTTTATAATTGAAACAGAAGTGTTACTAGAACTGATGTTGGCAGTACACGTAGCAACTAACTTTTTTCCAAGGAAATTATTAGTGAATGAAACTGGAGGTGGTGGGCTATTATTGGTTTCAAAGGTAATGAGTTTTATTATTTACTTTAGTCTTAAGTTTGAGCTCGCTAACTTATGTCACTATTTTACAGTGGATTCATAAACATATATTGGGATGGGGAAAGTCCACAGTCTTTTGTAAATTACAAGAATGGACTTCCCGGGTATCTAGAAAACATTATTAGCCTTTAGTGTTTCAGCTGCAAACCTAAAGCTAACAAAAGTATTGGACTGATTGCAAGAGAGGAGTCTTGAAATGAGTGTATTAGATAAGGCAGAAAGGGGAGTGGGAAAACAGACAGCTATTCCCTCCTTGTAGATCTCCCTACTCTGTGAATCAGAGGAAGCTGAACTCATTTGAGATATTAAAATGAGATACAAGAAAAACAACATGGCTGTACTGGAGTAGATTGCTGAACTGTTCAGTACGAATGAGACTATTATTCTGGGAGTTCATGACAGAAAGCCCTTCCTTTGTTGACAAGGGGACTTTTTGTTAAAAATTCATATTCAGATACTAAAAAAAAAAAAAAAGGAAAAGAAAAAAGTTGCCCAACTGATGCTTGACTTGTCAGTAGGGAATAACTTTTGATCATGGTGTGGATGAGATCTGGCTGACACCCAGTCCCTCTGGGAAAGAATATATTTATTCAAACAGAAGACTGCGCTTTCTGGAAGAATCATTTAGACAAAGCCTTTTTAAGCACGCCACTCCAAGGGATCCTGCTCTTTACCCCCTCAGTCTGTAGCACTGAACTGCCAGGTACCAGTGAACACAGAAATGGCTTGATGACATGTCAGAGAGGTTAATTTTGTGACCATACAGGGACAGATGTTCTCAATGCAGATAATCACTGAAATGCACATAGAAATAATGTGGAAACACTGAAATTCCAGAATCTGATTCTTTGTACAGTACAATAGTGCATGTGAAGATACTAAAAAACAGGAGAACCAGGTTCCCTCATTCCCGTGTCAAGGAATATATTTGACTTCTCTGATGTGCTGCTAAGCTTTCTGTCACCTGCGCAATCAGCAAAAGGATGTGTCAGTTGTCAGCACGGTAACACCTTTAAGTTGGGATGGGATTCTGTGAAAGAAAAAGAAGGAACTTTCCTGACTAAAGGAATTTTTCCCTACTACGTGACAAAATATTTGCTTCAAGTAATGACACTGGCTCATGGATCTAGTGGGAAATTTTAAATAACTTAAATATAGCATAAGTTAATGCCTATTTCCCCAATGTTTTTCTGCTTCTAATGCATCCTAAATGCCAACTTTCACTCAGCAGTGGAAGTTCCTGCACTGTAAAATCTCTTGTGACTGAAACTTTGAAAATTCAGTCTCAAACTAAACAACTGAACACAATTAACTATTTACAGTTATATGAAGCATGTGAGCTCATTTAAACTTTGTACTCATTTATATGGCTGAAGATAGAAACTTGGCATAGTTTTTTGGCTTTGAAGGAAAAACAAACACAAATACAGAAAACAATGGCTGTTTCAAAACTATGAGCTATATGCATTTTTGTTTATTGTTGTTAGCTTACTATACTACTTTTTTCAGTGTGTTTTAAAGCTTGCATTGAAAATACTTTTTATACCAGAAAAAGAATGCTTTTTTACAGTATCTCTAGTTATGCAGGCATTTACTAGAAAATCCCTTAACTAGAGTAGCAGTACTTAACAAATCATGTTACTGACCCTTGAGTTAAAACTGACGGAGTTAGTTGCATACACCTTATTAATAAGTCAAATAAATACAACTCAGTAAAACCTTGTTATTTAAAAAACCAGTCTTTCCTTTTATTTTATTCTTCTGTAGTCCAAAGAGCTTTATGTGTCTTTCTGTTTCTCAAGGACTTTTGAGACCGGGAGAGCACTGCAAAAAAATCAGTGTCACTTTAGGACAGATCATTTCTGTTTGCTGCAACTTTAGCAGCACTTTTTCCTGTTTAAAGAAAAGTTTTTTCTTGCCTTTTTTTCCATTCTTAAAGAATTAATTAGTGATCACAGGAAGTTTAAAATTTATGGGGAATGCAAGATTACCTGTTAAATCTATACATAGGTGGGGTATGAAGCCCTAGTTTTTAGAATTTCTTTGCTATTAAATGCCTCTTTATTTAATTTTAATGTATATGGCTTTTAGGCCGTACTCACACATTGTTTTTACTTCCAGATTTTGCTTTGTGACCTGGGGCAAATCACTTAACCTCTCTGTGCTCCCACTTACTCATCTGCAAAATGAGCAAAATAGAATTAACCTAATAAAGATTCACATTTGTCTTCTGCATTATCGTTAATGGGGATGTGAATCATAACGGTGGAGTGCTTTGATGTCCCCAGATGATGCTGTAATCATGAAACTATTATTTTGTATTTGGGCAAAATAGCTGAAAATGGATCTGCATAAATTATGCAGGAATAAACTATACATCTAAATAATTGCATGCAGTTGTTAAGCTGCTAGTGGCCCATGGAGAGATTTGTGAAGCTGTTCCTATGTGTAGATCCCTCACAGCTTGGTTCTTGCTGAGTTTGGCTGTTCCACCTAGTGGTTTTATATTAATAGGGCCTAAATCAGGCCAAAACATCTTTTGTTCCTCATCATTGGTTTTCTTCAGCAGCATTAAAAAAGTTTTTCATTTCTTCCATTTGGAAACAGACGCACAGTGGGGTAAAGGGCCAGAGGAAAAGGTCAGTGTGATCTGAGGAGGTGAGAGCAGCTAGAAGGACTATGTGCATATGCTGAGAGGTGTTTGGTACCTTGCTGTGGGCCGAGGAGGACACTGCGACCTCCCACTGGCAATGGGCTGCTCCATTCCTCCCGCGCACACTGCTACAGCTGAAAGCCTTCCCCACCTCCCCTTTATTTCCCATGCACATTCAGACACAAAAGAAGAAGGGATGGGAAACAGGCAGGCTTTTAACTTACCCACTTGAGATGAGAAAGAGGGAGCAGCCAACCATCATTAAAAGGATCAGGGTTCAAGCATTGCTAACCTACAATCTTACCATGCCAACTGAGAGACATCCTTCATTCCTTCCCCTCCCAGGACAGTAATTAATATTCTTACTTATTCCTCAGGCCACTACCACTTTTCCATCTTGCCAAAAAAATCAACCAGTACTATATAGCCAGAGTGTTAATATTAATAGAATAATGAGGAATATCCAGATTATCTTGAAGCCTTCCTGTCTCTACAGTTCATCACTTTTGCTTTTACCTGAGAAACATATTTTCTCTAATTAACCAAGACAATAACCAAGCTGAGGCTATAAGTGGAAAGTAAATAATATGCAATTAACACCTTGGCTTGCATAATTCTGTTTTCATATGGGTTACCTGCAGGCTGCTGGTAATCAAAAATTTCCAGTGGGTGGTTATGGAATAGTTAGTAGGCATGGAAGTGAAAGTTGTTATGTCTGTCCTCTGGATTCAGGACAGCAGCAGCAACAATTCCAGTCCTGAGAGATGCCTATCTGTTCTTAATTTTTCCAGTAGTGGAGTCTCTTCAAATTCTCCAGGCAGTCGGTTCTCAGCTGTTGTTAGAAAGCTTATCTTAATATTTATATTTAATATCTCATTATTTATTTTTGGTTACGTCATTCATTATGCTTAAGTGCTGTCTGGCATAGAAACATGCTTCAACAGAGCCTGAGCTCTTACCAGGTACTATACCAAAGAAACACAGAGGAAGATAAATGCGTCTAATCACCTGATTAGAAAGTAGGTACTTAAACACCACTGACTTCAGCAGAAGTTTTGTGCTTCAGTTTCTAATTAGCTTTCTGAATTGGAGCATAATTATTGACCAAGTTGATTGCCACTAGTCACGATTTTAAAATCACATTCAGTAAGTAGCCTGCAATACTTGCAGAACACCATTGTAACTTCAGAAATGTCCTTGATAGAAAGCTTTTCACTGAGCTATTGAAAGAAGAAAAGTGGCAGGGTGATGCCAACCAAAGTACTTTTTTTCCCATTGGAGTGAATCAATAAACAAAACTTTGGGTCCTTTGCTTAACCCTATGAGTTTAAGAATATAAATTCTCTTCATAATGGCCTTCCTTTCTGGAGTGAATTCTGAAGGGAATGAAGGATGTTCTGGTGGCATTAGCACTCACTACAAGAAAACACCTTAGAAGTGGAGGGCGAAGAGTGGGAGATGATACAAAAAGTCTAAAATATCATAAGGAAGCAAAATACACTGTCATGTGAATGCTCCTTCCTTGTTTGAGAGAGACAAGAATAAGGTACGTTGGCCTAGTGTCAAGATGTTTCACAGCTCATCTCTCACTTTTAATTGAATAGATTCTCCTCCTTCTCCTCCAATGACCTGAAGATACCACATCGACAGAATTCTCCACTTGTCATTGTGAGAATAGTTGCTCCATGCTGGTATTTTCCACTCTTGGACTCTCTAAGCTACCAGAGAGCTCTAGGGATAATAAAAGCACCTGGCAGGTGCAAAATCTGCTGCCCTTCATATGTAAGTGAGCACCACCTCCATACTTAACTGCTGCCCTTTCACTTTCCTGTTTCTTAGTGTCCTGACAGCAATCAGTGGAGTTCCCTAAAATAGCTGAGCATCATGAGCTTCTGTTATGTGTTTCTAATCTAAAAAATACTTTGAAGAAGAAATGCTTGATGTGCAAGTTTAAGTCACTGTCAGATGTGCTGCCAGAGACGTAGCTTGCTTCCAGGCATTGCTTCACTGTTGGTAAGCCAGGGGTTTCTCCCCTCAGTGCTGAGACCTTTGCCACATACTGAATTCCTCATGGTCCAAGCTACACAGAGAGCAATGTTTTTTTCAGAAAGATACCAACAGAAACGTTGTGAGACTGTATTACCATTAGGTTATAGTCAGGAGTCATTCTGGGTCTCAGGGGTGTGAATCCACATCAGGTGAGGGAATCTTTCAGGTTCTTCTCCAAAATAGTGGCCAAAATAGTCCAAAATATTCTAAATATTTCCAAAATATTTGTACATTAAAATGTCATGAACATAAGCAAGATTTTAGTCTTGTGTTCACTATTAGATAAAAAGCCTGTATGTATTTCAATTGTAACACTTCCTTTTCACTTAAAAAGACCCTGGACTATAGCACTGCTGGAAAGATTGGACTAAAATGACCACTGCTTTACTTTTCTCAAAGTTGGACATATACCACTACTCATTGTGTCTTGAACAAGTACATCTTATGTATTTTTCCATGTTAACACCTTGTGTGATTTAGTGGCCCAGCAGAAACATTTTCTGCCAAGCATTTGTGAAGTCCTGTGACACTGAAAAATAAAATTTCTGTTCAACCACTCAGTAATAGAAAAGCTAGTTCTGAAGTAGAGATGTCTAGGCCTCAGAGACCTTCAACAAAAGTACATCCATTTACTCAGCCTGTTTTTCCTTACTCTGTAATAAAAGCAAAAATGCTTTGCTATACATTTAATTGATAAATCTTTTTGGCTTATAAAAAATCTTTTAATGTTCTATTTGAAGTACAAAGCCAAATCCATAAGTCTTAGAGAGAGACAAACGTAAATTGTTAATTGATATTGCCATATGTCATGTCAATCTTAAATTTATTGTTTTTTTTTTAACCAACTCTTTAAAATGTTTGGAGGGAGTGTAAAAGAGTGTGAGAGATGGTATCAGGTTAACAACAGTCATTCCTCAATGCAAAATAATTCCTGCTAAAAAGAGTAGCTGGTTTCCTAATCCCTCTGAATATATATGTTAATGTACTTTTAAAAGTACCTGGAATCTCAAGACATCTAAACTTCTATTATTTGTCCTAGAAAGCACTATTATTCTTTTGACTATGAATTTTACAATTATCAATTTCAAATCAAGTGCTTTGCTGATGCCTTGCAGTTTGCCGGTTACTGAAGGAAATATATTCACTGATGACGGAAAGACACATTTGGAGAAGGGAGACATTTAAAACCTGTTCCATCCTTTTGCATACTTTCTCATTCAAAACTGCTTTGTTTTCCACTCCAAAAGGGCATCTCTTTCTCAAATCTACTTCACCCTCCATTGAACATAAAGCATATTTTCTTGCATAAGCAATGGATCCCAGAGTGTGTCTGTGATAATTAGTACATTATTATGACATCATAAAGGTCTCAGTAACTGCAGTTCTGCCTTGACTGAGTCCTGGACTGTCCATGCTATGTTGTGCTGTAGCTATTTGCAGTAATGTAACTTTTAAGGGAAAAACGCAAAAATATGTCTTTAGTAGTGAATTGAAAGAGGAACCTAAGGCAGTACCAACAAGACCTTTCTCTTTTCTAAGCTATGGCAGTTAGAAAAAGACAAATAAACAGGTCACTGATACTCCTTCCACGTGCAATATCTAAAATTTTAAATAATAAATATCTAAAATTTCTCCTTGGATGCAAACTCTGCTTGTCCACAATAATGTCAAGTGCTGGTTGGAAGTGGACTGAACCAGAATCAGAAATTAAAAATAGGAATGAGGTAGTACATCTGCTGAAAATTTTATCCATTCTTCAGTGATGTAACTCAGAAGAATTTGTTTCTTCTTTTTCTCACACATTTGACTTTTGACTACAGTGTTCTGTTCGGTTGCATTCTGTTCTGTTCAAGGAATGCAAATATCTCATTTTTTGGAAATGTGTGCTTCACAGGGTGGCCCCATAGCAATGATTATCATTGCTTTTTTTTCAAGTTATTACGGTATTTGTGCAATGCTTTTATGTTTGATATGTTCTGACTAGCATATGTTAAAGCTTAAGCTGTGTCCCTGCAATACTCTACCTGTAAGAGCAACATGTTTTTCTGATGTATTATAGATAAGCGTATCAAATCCTATGTGACCTATCTTTTCCCCAGCACAAATATACAGTACACATACCACTCCCAAAAAAAAGAATATTTTTTTTTTCCTCCCCCAATGCTATAACATAAATGGCCTCCACGTTGTGATGATGGACCAATCTTAACCTCCACCATGAGTCTATGAACAGTCCACTCCTCTGAGGCTCTCCTTTGTTTACACAGTGTAGTGAAAGGCAGAGCTATTTAGCTGGGGAGCCCTGGAATGCTGGTAGGATTTCTACTGTTCAAATTACTGAAATAGTCTTCTGCGAGATACAGGCCTTTCAGCTTATTCAGAAGAGGAACAAGGTCTAGACATCCAGTGTTAAGGACTGATGATCTTTCCAGAAACAATAGGTTCAAACAGGATTGCAGTAAAATTTTCCTAGGACAGTCTGGGTCTGTTGCGATCCAAAGATCTGAGGTGCTAGTTTCTTTCCCTGGTAGGCATAAGAACTGTGGAAGTGGTTGTGTGTTGAGGTATGTGATTTGTTTTCAAACAGCTTAAGTCGACTGTGGAAAGAGGGGTAAATCTTTACAGCTATTTTCCTTTAATGTATTTGAACGTATATGTAAATGTGTAAACCTCAGGAATCTGAGAGAAGTTCTTTCATTAAAGACAGTCCTAATAAATATACCCCTTTTTTTCCCCCTGCATTGCTTCTTTTCTATCCTGAGGAGGATACTCTATCTCCTGTGGAAACAGCACTGCAAAGGACAGCAAAGGAAAAACTGGACATCACTGAAGAAGGCAGATGAGGTAATTTGGTCTGGAATGAAAAATGCATGTTTTGGGTATTACTCTAATGCTTTCACCAACTACTTTCCCCCCCTTCCTGAACTCAGGCAAGCCAGTGACATCTATGCTTGCTTAATTATAAAGCTTCATTATTTTCTTCACCACAAAGTCTGCTTTTTGTTCTTATAAGGGCTTGGCATAATCCTTTTTTGTAAATGCCAAGAACAATGCCAATTAGCCTGTGGGTAATGGTGATCAATTGTAGCAGAAAGAAGTCAAGTCTGAAGTCATACAGCTGTTTGTGCACCTCCTGCTTTGCCTTGTGCAGATCTGTGCTGAGTTGTCCAATGCCTTCATCCTAATGAGCAATAATCTACCAAATTCTCTACAACTGAACAAAAGGAGAACATCCAATTATCCTGCAGAATCAGAGGTATGATATATGCATGTGTATATATAGCCCACTTTTTGCAGCCTGGAGGCACACAGATATATCATCAAGCTGTT
This sequence comes from Microhierax caerulescens, assembly GCA_035590215.1. Taxonomy (NCBI): domain Eukaryota; kingdom Metazoa; phylum Chordata; class Aves; order Falconiformes; family Falconidae; genus Microhierax; species Microhierax caerulescens. Next base: position 36,521,147 of record JAVJGJ010000037.1, read on the forward strand.
TTCTACCCCCTTCAGTACTGGCTGGCATTTTCTGAATGGAAAGTTTAAAATGCACACCCTTCCAAGCAGGACAACCACAAAGCGGTTTATTTCTGCAGCAAGTATTTTTGGAAATAGAGCCCTTCCCTTTCACATTCCTTATGCTAATGTTCTTTAAACACATATTGCCACTGGCTCCTTCCCTTAATTAAACTTCCAGCATTTCTAGACAATGTCCTACTCTTCCCTTACCGTGTGCCACACATTTCTTGTATCAAACATTTGTACCCTTACTGAAACAGTCTGCTTGCTCCAGAATTATCTGGCACTTCTGCATCAGTCTATTTATTCCATCACATGATTGTTTTAGTGTTGTTTGAAGCACTATTTTGGAGCCAGACATAATCATATTATACAGTTCCTCACCTTATTAACTGACAGAGAACTGTTCCCCATTAGGCAATTGATCCTGGGCAGATGAAGCCATTAAAAACAGTACTAATTAGCTGAAGAGTGGAGACAGTAATACAGGCTGCATCACTTCCTTTCATGCTTAGGGAAGTTCATGTTCCAGACAAATAATAATTGATATGTAGTCTTCCTTAATTGTGGTTGTTAACAGCCAGTATTATAATGACAGGCTGACAATCTCTGTCTAGCCTATTGTATGTTTATTTCTGAATCCAAGAACCACTGAATAACATTTTTGGTTTAACTCGAACTTCATAGAATATACTTTAAATGTCAGTGTAATGAGAGTTGGGCAGCTAACCTTAACTTATGAGTTATTCCTTACATGTCTCCAGGTGTCAGCTGTTTGTCTTGGAAGACTGGGTGCCCATAATTATGTGGAATCATGACATGGTACATCAGAATAAAATAAACAGATGGTTCAAATAGGAATCCAAAAAATACTGCATTAGATCCACAAGTGGGAATGCTAGGCATCTAAGTAAGTTTCAGTGTAGCCTATAGGGCAAGTCTTTAAACAAAAGAATGCTTTGATTTCCTCCTCCAAAAATGTGTTCTATTTTTAAAAATCTACATGAATATATGCACATGTATATATGTGTGTGCATGTGTATGCATATATAATGCATTTATTACCGGAAGTTGGTAGCACTCTATTATTTAGTTGGTAAAAAACATGTTCATTGTTATCCTCTATTTTTATTCATAATCGTTCAAAATATTTCCTTCTCAGTTAAAATCCTAGATTCAAGGTGATTTTTTTCTCCTTCAGATACTCTGACCAAATAAGCAGCTATTCTGCAATTCAAGAAGCTAGAAAAAAATCATAGCAAAAGTAGAAAACTTAGTTTCGCAAAAAGAATTAACATCTGAAACAGTAAGCATTAAACATCTTTAGTTGATTTGATGAAACTGTTTTTGATATTAAACAGAGGTTTAGCCTTTTTAAAACTGGGCTGGACTTCAGAACGTTTTTTCTCCTTTTCCAGCAGTTTTATTTAAAACAAAATGAACCAAAAAATAGAAAACCTGCTCCGAGAAAATTAAATGCAATCGAAGTAATGTGTGACATAATAAAAGATGAGAGACACTGAAATTCTAAATATTACAGCTTTAACAATAACTATCTAAATATATTTGGTTTCTCACCATTTCCTTTGCTGTCCCTCTACTTACTGCTCTTCTGTTATCAGAATGCCCTCTATTTTTGGATTTAGGGAAGGAAGTCTGTGGTTTCAGAATAGTGTTCTGAGTTAGTTGGTTTAGATTTTATTACTGACTGAGACCTTGCATAGGTCACTGACAGCCAAATCCCCCTTATTTTATTTATTTGGATAGTCAGTCCTGATGAAATTCTGGCCACACTGAAGACAGTGGCAAGACTCCAATTAACTTTAAGGGAGTGGGGATTTTCTGTTAAGATTCTACTAGTCTTGTGTGTGTGTATATATATATATATATATATATATATATATATATATATGTATGTATATAAGCAGGTAAGCATAGTCCTATCTTGTTCTGCATGGTGAAGTTTACCATTCACATTGCTAGTATTCAGACACAAGGAAACTGACAACTTCATCACAGTCTACAGATTTCAAGGAGGGGAAAAGTTTGACCCTCTTAGCATCATGGCATGTCCCAGGCTCTCATTCATATGGTCTTGATGCCTCAGGCACTTGCAGGGAGGGTGCAGACTTTCTGCTCTACAGACATCAGCAGATGACTGGATTTTAGCTCTTCTACAGTAATGTGAGTTTCTTAACTTTTAATTAATTCAGCATTTCTCTCAGAACCTTAACACTAATTATTTTACCTCTCTGTTAACACTTTTCCCTGCTGTTCTTCACATAACTACACCCTTTAATTCAGTGAGAGTTTTGTGTGAGGCCAAAAAGGTAAATCAGGCCCTTTAACTCAGCAACACAGCTGTGATTTTGCCTCAAGTGTACAAACCCCATTGAAGTCACTGGTATGACTTTGACTTCAGTGGATTTTGGATTAGGCTCATATGAACCTGAGATGCTAATGGCAGAAATAGCTCAGCAGTGAACAGGGAGAGAGAATATGCAGGGACAAAAGCAATAATTTATGATACTTTCCTACAACACAGATGGTTGTGATTCATAGCATGAGATGCATCCAGGGTCCTTTTGCATTTTAGTGCTGCAGTCGTGCTCATTAAAATGAGTGAGCCACAGAGAGCTGTATTAATTTTCTTTTTTCATTGGAAGATGGAACATAGAATGATTTTGGAGATAAAATTAGAAGGGTGCCTGTACATACATATAGTTATACATATGTGGCCATAAGAAAAAAATTCTTTATTGATTTGGGCTCTGATAGGGTAAAAAATCTCCACTGATTTTCACAGTGTGTCAGAGCCATCCTTTGTCCTTCAAATGGGGAAATGGCTCCACAAAGAGTGAGCTTCTGCACCGTGTATATTTACATGTAACATGCTTTTCTATTTTTCCATGCTAAATACAACTTCCTCAATACATTTTTCAAAATATTTTTTCAAAAAGAAAAATAAATTTTTTTCTGTTTTATTTACATCATGTTAAGTTATTCAAATTAAATCAAATATTATATGGAAAACTGTTTGCTGGAATCAAATTAAAAGTTGCAGCAATCTCCTGTAAACTCCTCACAGGCCAAAGCACAGGTACCTTGTGTTTCAAGGAAATCCAAGATAAATGAAATGTCACCTGATGTATGTTCATATTAAGGAATAGTCCTAACTATTAACTAAGCAGGAAATATGGTACCATATATAATAATTCACAACCCTACAGAACTAATGAGTTAAGCCGTATAAGACATGAAAGTCCCTTCTTACAAAAACAACTGGAGAAGGATGAGGAAGCAAAAGGTGGTTACGGAAGCACGGGTAGAACAGTAGCGTGCCTGCCATGCTAAACAATTACCTGCTGTCATATTTGTTTATTAGGAACTCATACTACTGTTTTGTGCTGGTCAAATTTTCAAAGACCCATTTAGAAATTAAAAAAACTCAGGAAGAATATTTCACTGCAGAAAGGTTGGTAATGCATGAATATCATTATACTTATATCTATATCTCTGTCCATACAAATGAGAGCAAAACTAGATGTACAATTTACTGTGAAATATTAATAGTAATAGGAGTAGTAATATTAAATAATAATATAAAGACTTCAGTAAGCTTTCTGGATCAGATACTGTAAGTCATGGTAGCATTGTTAAGGTCACAGAAAGAGCACTGGTTTATACATCTAAAAATTGACCCACTGGCAGAACTTGGCAGTCAGAAGAAGCCTCTGTTGTTTTAACGTATATTCATTGTCTTTCCACTGTCCCTTGCAATTACACTTTCTCTGATGGAAAGATCAAAGAGGAAAGAACATAGAGAACTCTTGAGTTTTTACAACTTGAAGAAAAATGGAGGGGAAATGACTCAATGTAAATAAAATGTTTTCCCAATGTCAAGGGTCACAAAAACCTCAGGATTCATGGTCTCACTGTCTGGGTTGAACCTCTAGGGTTAGTTATCTCTTTGGAGGAAGCTCATTGATTTGACTTCCTCTCAAGATTTTCTCACATGTGGTTCCATGCTACTTTTTTTTCCATCTTTCACAGTCTTAAGATTTCTGTTGTATAATAATCTCCTTTCTGACTCAAATCAACTGAAATCAATGAACAAAGACAGCTAAAAAAAAAAAAAAAGACATTTGTCAAAAAGGCTGGTCACTGGATCTAGGCCTTTCACTCTCCCTGTGCTGATGGTGTTGATGATATTGAAGGTGTTTTCAAGCTGTCTATCAAAATGGTCTTTTGACATGCCATTTCTCACTCTCTGTCCCCCACTATTTCTGGTTGTCATTCAAATTGTTCCACTAAGAGAACAAATAAATGCATGCCATGAAAACTAGCAAGATGATATAATGAATGAGTTACAATAAATGCCCCCAGCATAAAACAATTATGTACCTGCTATTGTCAAAAACATTCAACATTCTCTTTGTTGAAAAGGAAACAGCTATAAATTATTCACCGGGGCACTGAAACTCCTTTCTTTTTTTCCTTCTTTTTTAATGGTTGCTTTCAATTAATTCTTCCCTGCATATCCCTAGGTATTTAGCAGAGGGTAGAAATTTACATGCAGAGAATTTTAGCTGTTTCCTGAGATTGTCAGACTAAAGCGCCCAAATTAAAAATAATAATAATAATAAAAAAATCACTATATTTTCCTGTGTATAGTCAAAGCTTAGTTATAAAAGATATCATACATTATCAGTATGGGCTATATGTGTCCAGGGGTAAATGTAAGTGGTCTTTTAACCCAGAGCATCTCTCATTCTTAATAAATCCCCACCCTCCACTGCCCTCAAGTCTCATTCTTATTTCAGAATTTGCTTCTTCTTGATGTACCTCAACTTCACACTATCCTTATTACCTTAACAACTTTCTTTGTGGTTTGTCAAAGGGTAAAGGTTTCCTGAAGATTTTCAAGAAATAGTGCTTTTAAAAAGGCTTACTGAAGGTGCAGATTGTATAGCTGTGTAAACAAAAAATAGAAGGATTTTGTTTATATATATACGTCACCCCAAGTAAGAAGCTTCCTGCTGAACTGCCTTCATGCACTGAGTTCCAAAATAATGTCAAAATACAAAGTCGGTGCTCTGTCTCACTCAAGAAGCTGTGGGATGAAGTTCATGGAAGAGAAAAGCCAAATGCTCTGATCCAGTATGAGACCCCCTACAGTCATTATGAGGAAATAGTCCAAAATCCAGACAAAGAGGAGCATAGAAAATGGGGATGATTTTGGTCTTCTTTGGTTTTATGAGAAGTACACCTTTATATTCTATTTAAAATATATTTTTTATTTGATATATGCTGGTTAGTATATGCTGGTTTGTGGGGAATCAGTGTCGCTAATGGTTTACTAAAAGGAAATCCTGTCCTTTAAACTGCCAAAAGCCATTAGACATTATTCAGAAATATATGATATAAGCCTGGCTCAACAGACACTCTGGTTTTAAGTCCCTTTGTAATCTGGTGCTATTGTGTGTGAAACAGATGAAGTAAGAGGAGTACAATCAATTTACGAAGGATATTATAAGAAGTGGTTGCTTGTGATGACAGGAGACTAGTCTCAATGACCCAGGAGGTCCCTCCTGGTTTGAGTCCCTGTAATTAAAGCAGCTCTAAGATCAGTGAAATTTAGGGAGAAGATTAGCACAGCTGCTGTACTTCGTTAGGTACTGTTCACTGCCTGCACCAGAAATGTCCTTCACAAGTTCATTCAGAGTTGCTGCTGGGAACAGAAACTTAGCCGAGGTTTTGGATTAAAAGAAAGCAGCTTCTATATCATTATCTCCATCTGATTCATGTGGACCTCAATCATAAAAGTAAAGGGCATTAAATGAGCAAAGAACAGAGTAGGTTGCTGTGTCTTTTTCATTGCTGTTTGCTTGAAGATATTAAAAAAAGGAAGAAGTAATGACTATATTTACTGTGGGCTGTTTTCTCTGATTTCCTAACAATCCTAAATGTTTTTGAGGATTTCTGTATGTTAAAAAGTACAGCTTAACAAGGAGTACTTTGTGTAATGAGATTTACAACCAAAGCAAAAGAAATTACAATTTACACTGACAATCAGCCTCCTTCTTTAGTTGAAAATGACATCTATGTCCCCTCGTGCAACTGTCCTGAAAAATCAAAATGTTTGGAAATAGGAAGATAAACTGTTGATGTTTCAAATTTCCCCCCCTGTTCAAGCATATTTGATGTTACTTCAGATAGTTTTGAATGCCTAACTTCACATAGTTCAGCAAATAATTACCTGAAAATTATTGGTTTAGTCCTACTCCCTGGTACTGCTAATCACCACAACAGAGTAACAGACACAGGCACTAAAAATTCAGAGTAAATAATTTGAATGTTATTATGTGAACGCACATTTTTTTATTAATATTAAAATAAAAGTTTTTTTGGAGGACCACAGTTATTTGGAAGCTTAAATGTGTGAATGCTTTATGCTAAAAGCAAAATATGCTAAAAGCAAAAGAATTTTTAGGACCTCCATTTTTAAAAACTTACTTTTTAATTTATCTGTGAATGACCATGAAACAAACAAAGAGATGTACTACTTACCAACCTAGACTAAAATGTGGCATTAAAAATGTCAGTATTTCCAGAAATAAAATCGTATTAAACTTTCACTTGCTTAAGCCAATATTCAGTACTTTAAAAAGCATATGCTGTCAGTAGTAAGTGGATTAATCAAATCTACTTTCTAAGATATCTCTCAGGTTCCTCACTGGTTGTGCACAGCCTCAATAAGAAAAGAAAAATCAGAAGAGGAGAAGCTGCCCTCAAATTTTGGGTGGTGTTGAACTGAACTTTTTGTGTATGCAAGACAGCTCTTTTTGTGTATGCAAGGCAGCTTTACACCCATTAATTCAAAAGCTGGTGCCCTGTTTAGTCATGTGTTGGCTCCTTTGCCCTTTCCTTCTTTATTTCTTCATAAGGATGCCTACATGTGAGTTTTGTAACCATTAAATGTAATTAATAGCAGAACATTGCTAGAAAGTCAGACATAATTGATTTCTTATTTTTTCTGTGCTAAAGATCAAGGGCCTATATCCTTCTTCCGCCATTATGCATGCAGAACTATAGGAGAATGGACCCTCTGGGACAAGTCTAATATCCGGTACGCTGCTGTCTACCAGATCCTTATTATATAAAGCTTTCTACTCTAGCCAAGCTGTGAAAAAGCTCATGCTGTAGTGGCTGCAAAATGAGCAACTTTGATTACGTAGTCCCCATCCAGAGTAAGGTTATAAGTTAGCAAATTGAATTCCTGAACAAGACCTATTCATCAAATAAATCTGAATAGCAACAGTTTTCAAGGAGATTACAACCCGTTCTGGGGCAGTAAGAAAAGATGATGTGTTTGATGGAGAGTTTGCTCTTGACTGTATCTGTTACTTGTAAAAATTAGAGCTAAGTGAATTTTTCCATGACTATTAAATCAAATGAATTTCAGAAGGACCACAAGTATTTAGGAACTCAAACGGGTGAACAGTTTGTGCTAGGAAGAGATGTTTTATTTTAGTGCTTTCAAATTGGCAAAGATTAAATGACTCATTTTGAGAACATCAGAACAAAACCTATTTGCTTTCTTCATCAAAATGATTTTTTTTACTTTAGCTTTGAGCTGAAAGTAAATAAAGTCATGTGTCTCATTTTAGGGGACTCCAAGGTACAGAAAAATCCTACTGCTGTCAATATGTTTATTAGATCCTTTTTCAAAATGTTGGTTAAAAAAAGCTAGGATGTTTTAAATGGTGTTTCAAAGAACATTATTACGACATTGATACATCTTGATCTGTTCATGATGCCTAATATTTTTTAAAAAATCTGCCTGTAATTAAGAAGTTACTGTTTCTTTTATACTAACTGAATTGAAAGAACCTATTACTTCATAATTTCTTCTGTGTCAAAATTTAAAAATTTTGTGGTTTCTGATAGCAAAGCAAAACAGATTATGTTGGTCAGCATAAGGATGACAAAACAGTGATAGCAGAAGCCACCCTTTCCTCCCATCCTGCATACGTCTTAGCAAGAATGGAATGGTATATGTTATAACAAAGGAATCACATGGAACAGTTGTGCCCTAGACCAGATCTGTGGTCTGTGGGGAAAAGAAGTTCACATGTTGGCCCTACACTGCCATGGAGAATAGAGGTGATGTTGGTGAACTCTCTCCTTAGCAAAAGGTACCAGAAAGGAAGATGAATTGAGGTATTAGGTGAATGATGACAGTTTAGATGACACTTAGAATACAATAAAGAATCAATGGAGAGTTAAGATAAACTGAAGAGCTCTTGCAAATTATGGAAGAGCTGAAAGCCTTTCTTTCTCAAGGACAGCAGTTTTAAATAAGTTGGCATAAATCTGTTTTCAGGGTTTTTCTTTAAAAAGGGCAAATGTGAAATCCTGTCTGTACAGAAACACATATGAGTTGCCATTTTCTGAAACAAGTACAACATTGTCTCATTGTGACCACCACACACTAACTTTAAGAAGAGTTCATTGGTAGGACTTCAGTTGTAAAATTAATGGTTAGATTGTGAAAGGGTGTAGACGCTACAGCATAAAGAATGACAGCACCTCTGTGTTGGCCTTGCTCAGTTGCCTGTCACCCTTTACAAAATGTGTGGGAGACTAAGTGATGTAGCAGGCAATGTATTGACAAAAGCACCAAAAAAGCACCTCTGTATCTTCCTTTATTCTGGAGCATTGGCTTCCAGCACTCCCTGGGATAAGCATTCATCATTCCTCAGCATTTTCTAAAGACTAGACCGTGTCTTTCTGTTTGGTGCATGTGTTCCTGTGAGTCCCACTCCTCAGGACAATTGAGCAAGAAAAGCCTCTTCGGTGTGGACACCTGCTCTTGCAGACAGTAGGGCTTATTATCCTTCACAAACCTACAAAATTCCATTTTCAAAGACATAAAGCACTAGTCCAATAAGAAGGCTGATTGCCCTGATGTTTTTGGAAGCTTCTCCTTTCTAACCCAAATTTTTTCATGGTCAGTTTGCGTTCATTTCTTTTCTTGAGAACAGTAGCCTTCAGCTTTATTTGATGTTTACTACCATTGCATAGTCATAGAGAGAAATCATATCGCGCCTCGCTCCTGATTCTGGTGGACCAAACAAACCAAGCTTCTTTAATTTTGCCCATATAAAATAGAGTTGTGCAGATCATTGTAATGCATTTTCAGTGTGCCATTTTCAGTTGTAATTACTCTTTTTAGACATCGATGTCCCAAATGGTAATCAGGATTCTGGATGGAATGATCTTGAAAAAAGAAGCTATACAATGAGAAATATAAAACTTAAGATGGAGGTTGCCCACCTCATCTTTGGGATTTCGTTAACCAAATGGTTCAAACTCACGTAGATTTACTACAATTTTACAGTTGTCTTGTCTGGACAGAGCTTTAATCTTACACATCTGCAAGACAGATCTCCTGTCTGACACTGAGGAAGGCTTTTTGCAACCACTTTGGCCAGTCTCTAAAAGCTCATTAAACTGTTAATTGAATCCAATTCATAATATAAGAATCCTCAGTTTTCACTTCCGTTTCAGTCAAATAGACCTTCAGCTTTTCCTGCTTTCAGATTAAAAATTGTCTAGTCACTGAAACATCAGAAAGGCAGCAGGGAGGGTATGTTTTTCCATTTTGTCCCATGGACTATGCTGGCAGAAACAATACCTTCAGATCCTAAAATCTTTTGACGGCTTGTGGAGAGGTAAGTGCAGAAAGAACATGAAGTTAAGCTGTTACTGAGGAAATTTAGTGATTTGTTTGTTGAAAGGTTGGAATTATACAGTGCATGATGCAGAATGGCCTTAATTGATAAACAGAGGCAATATATCTCAGTGCCACAATTCAGTCTCACCCTCTAATACGGACTGATGTCATTTATTTTTGTGTTATTTACGTAGTAAGCTTTCTACCTTATCAGGTGGAGGTTATGGTATTGAAATATGACTATGAGAATAAAAAGTTTGAGAGTAACCTTGGGAGTGAATTAAAAGGGACAATTAAAGATCTCTTGAAGTTTTATTCAGCAGTGAATTGCTTATGAACATTTTTAGTGGTCCTGCCTGGCATGTATTTATATTTTTAAAATAAATATCTAAGGCTTTTAAATAGAACTCCTTTCTAGTGTATTCATAGTGTGTTAGTGAATTTATGTTTCGTTATTTACTTGCACAGAGGAAATCTTTTTCTGTGGAAGATTTTCCCATCCGTTTTGGGAAGGTAGCCCATGATCCCAGGATAATTCTTCATCTTTTTCTTCTACATCATCCTTTCATCAGGAAAAAATATTATCTTACTATCTCTTGGATGACCTTTCTTCATATCTTACTCATAAGTATTGTTTTCCATTTTTCTGCAGTGTCCATGCCTGGATTTCTAGCAAATGTTTTTCACAATAATATAAAAAATTAATAGTTAGATATTAGTAGTGCATTATTCATTATTCAAGTGGTTTACTGGGAGAATGAATGCTGACCATAACAAAGTATTTTTCCTTTGCTTTGAAAGCAAATACTTGTTTCAGTTTCAACTAAAGTAGACATGAGAGAGAACAGTTGAGAAGCATGAGAGAATTGTTTACAGATTTAGCGTTGTTTCAACACTCATAGCATGTACCTGCTCTGATTTTCAGATTTAGAGTGCAACATCAAGAGGGGCTGAAACCTGAGATCACCCTGTAATGGTACTTTTCTTCAAAACAAATATATCTCATAAAGGAAACTGATGATAGCAGGGCCAAAACAACAAGTATGGGTTTAGATTTCAGTACATTTCATATGAAAAGAGATAAGAAATACAGAGGTTTTGTGTGAAGCTGTATATTTCAACGGATATGATGTGGCAACTGATGAATCTTAGCCATCAAAGGTGATTTGGTAGAAATGATCCAGCTGGCAATGCTGGCATCAAGAAAATGAGAAAATAAGGTCTAACTTGTAATCTCTTATGGGACTGCAGAGGTATGTATGGAGTAACAGTTTTGTCAGATTAAAATGCATCTAGGTTGGAAATATTTTGATTGAGACAAATCTCAAGGTTTTCATATGATCTCAAAATCTTCCCAGACATCATTTGCAGAATGAGAATAATAAACAATAGGTGAACTGGCTAATAACATTTACTGGCAGGGATATATTCTGGGAGAGTGAAAAGTATGCCTCCCAGATTGTTGCTGTAGAATGTGAGAGTATACCGATAGGTGAGAAACATAAAAAAAATAAAAAAATAAAAAAGGTGCTTTTCATTTTATTTACTCAGACATTTCTACATTAAATTATCCACACTCTGAAAATAAATACATACACCATTGATTCAAGCTCTAATTTACATCCAGGTAGCTAGGCTGATGTTGAAAATAGTTTCCTGTCTTACCAGAGGAAAAATTTCTATACCAAAGAAAACATGTTTGTATTAGAGAAAATAAAATATACTGTATTCCATTATGGATGATTAACAAAAGGTTTATTTGTGAAAATTGTCAGTAATCTCCATATCTATTCAGATTTTAAGTGCCTCTTAATAGAAAAAAATACATTATACCATTTTATGTATGTTCATGAAGCTGTTGTGATCCATTACACAGCAAGACTTATTCTACTGTAGTTTGCTGGGATGTAAATGAAGTTAACAGAGTTGGATCAAAATAAAAAGAAACATAGAATTGTTTAGGTTGGAAAAGATCTTGAAGATCATCGAGTCCAACCATCAACCCAGGACTACCAAGTCCATCAATAAACCATGTTCCTAAGCACCATATCTAAGTGTATTTTGAACACCTCCAGGGATTGATTCCACCACATTCCTTTAAACCGAGGAAAAAGTAGTTGTAGGAGATAATATTGCAGTGTTGCAGTAACAATGCAGATAATCTCAATGAGAAACAGTATAGAAGTGGCAGATGATTTTATTTTAAAATTAAATGGAAATAAAAATGTTTATGCTTATCCCAGTTCATGCTCTCATACTCAGATATTCTCAAACATCAGGATGTTGAAGATGTTAGTATCCAGGTCATCTGTCTAGGAGAACATAGGACACAAGAGATACCCGATTTTGGGTTCTTGTCTTAATAAGTTTGGATCCTTAGGTTGATAACTATATTCTTTCCTTGGATGAAGCTTTTTGTCCCTTTAGGAACTGACCACTATACCTCTCTCCACCCTTGCCCCACCTCTGTGAGCATCAGGATTTACTCTCTGTCCTTCAGTGTCTCCACCTGGGTGCCCTGTGAACCTAAATGTGTGTTAAGATCTTAATGACCTGCTAATGCATCTGTGCCTGCTTATTATATGGCCCTTTCCTGTCTTTATCCTTCTGGGGTTTCCAGTTTCCACAGCTCTGTTTTCTCAGTCATTGTCAATTCATACTCATGTTAACATTTCTAATATAATTCTCTACATAATTAAACTGTAACTCTGCCACATTAACTACCTCTCTTCTTTCTGATGTCTGAACTCCATAAATTAAAGTTCACGTAACTTGAATACTAATTTAATTCCTTTTAGGCCTTTTGTGATTCTTACTACATCAATATTTAGAATTTGTAAGTTATGATACACAGTGAGCGTTTCTTGCTCAGTGGGTAACCTTTAGGCCGTATGGATAACAGTGTGTGTGTCCACAAACTGCAACGGAACTGTCCCATAAACCATGACTGTACCCGAGGAGACAAAGTTAGTTTTGCACAAATAACAGAAGAAATTGGATATTTTTGTCAGGAGCTTTTTTATATGTATGCCTCAGAGCAAACCCCATTCTAGTGCATTTTTGGAAGATTTGGGCTGTTTCTTTTACTGGAACTTTCAATTTTAGCATGACCAGTGTGCTGTAAAGGACTCTTATTGTACATGTGAAATAGAACTCTATTTCTATTCAAGGAAGTCCATTCAGAACAAGTCCCATACTCAGTTCATATCCATGTTTAGCCTATCCTAACATAATGTATATGATACAGATGAAAAGAGGAAATACTAATACCTCAGAGAATCTTCCATCTGTCTTTAAATTCTTTGCCAAAGTCAGAAATCCTAGTAACTGCTCAGATTGCACAATCCTGTACTAAAAGACTGTCACTACCTTAGCATTCCCAGGACATAAACCATCCTTGAGACTTGTGACTTCTTTTTGGTTTTGCTTTTTAAATTAAAAAAGATAGAAAGAATGTCTGGCAACTTCTTTTTGTATATATTGATGTATTTGGAATAAACAGTATGAATTGAGGTCCTTTTCTTTTGAAAGAGTAGGCAAAGTGGTACAAAATGAGATCTCTAGAGGGTTCCTTACCTCTCCAATCTGCCTCTCCTTTCTCGATACACCACTGCTAAAGGTACTGATGTTCTGGACATACTGCAATGTCTCTTCCATCCCTTCCCTTCCCCCAGATACCTGAGAAACTGTGTTTCTAGTGCATGATGAGTCATACTGCATGTTGGGACTTTATTTGGTCCCTGGACCTTTAGAAGAATGAAATTTCATTGAAAGGATGAGAAATGTATTACTATTTTGTTGATGAGATTGCTACCTAAAGAACCATAAGGGCACTGGCTGCACACCTGTTGAACTACACACATCTCCTGTAGATCAGAATAAGTAAAATAAATAAAAAAACTCCAGACTTGTCACTACAGTTTCAGAAAATCCCTCAGGCATGTTCTGGGTCTAAAGATGGCAGGCAAAACAGTTGTTTTTTTGGGGTTTTTTTTTGCTTATATTCTAAAATTAACCATCAAGCACATGACTAAGAATGTCACAGTATAGATACGTATACACACATTCATACATATATTATCTTTAAGTAATGCACTACTAATAAATACTTGTTACTGTGCTTGCTCAGCATATATGTGTTGTTGCATATATGTAATCTGTACATATTCACATTCATAGTAATCAGTACAATTCTGAGCTGTAAATTGCAGATCTAAATAAATACTTATGAAATTGGAGGCAAATTAGTCTTTGAAAAGAGGTAAACAGAGTTAATGTTTTTATGTTATTATGTAATTTAATTGACTGTATATGTTAATTGAATACTAAGGTTTTTTATTTATTGCTAAATTGATTGCTCTTGTTTTATGGCTTGTCATGTAACATTTCTTGGAGATGTTTGAAAAACAGTCAAAGGTAATTTAAAACCAATTAGCTGAATAGAGAATAATTATTCTTTTTCCTGCCTAGAAAATAAAATTCTGGAACCACAGAAATGCATCATGTTTTGGAACTAAAATCTATTCTTAAAAAGTAATGCTAGTCACACAAGCAGAGAAATAGACTCTGATCAAGGATAATTTCATAATACTAATTTATTGGATAAGTCCTCTTAGGTCTGTTGTGAAAAGCCAGATGACGAAACATAAACATTGTCCAAACTGATGCCTGGCATCTGATCTGTAAAGATGTGTTTTCCTTTAAGAGGGCACACTTCTGTTACCATGCTCCCAAATGCTGATGTTTCCACATGTGATGTAGCCCAATTCAACTGGCTGATCATAAACTGTAAGTGGAAACTTTTTTATTTTGTTATCACCTGCCCTATAAGGCAGTGACATCTGAAAGTCTGCATTTTTGAGGGGCAGATATCTACGAGAAAAAAGTAATCTTTGTTTAAAAACCTCTGCATGCAGTTTATTATTGTATATATTTTTATTTAATGCACTTCTCTATAAATATCCAGAATAAACTGAGAAATATATATATGTAATACAGAAGGTAGAAATAAAATCAAATTATGCAGTGAGACTTCCCTTCTGCCTCCTCCTTAAGAAAAAAAGAAAATACAAAAGTTGTAGCAACTATGATTACTCAAGTAATCTAACATACAGGATCTGTGCCATAATCTGATTTTACTTAAAGTAAAAACCTTGATGAATCATTATTCCAGATATCCAGGATTGTACATGTGATCCAGCTCTAGCCTTGAAGTTCAGACTCTTAAAGTAAGTAGGTGTTAAGGTATCTCTGAACTGTAAAAGCATAGCTGTATTCATCCATTGGTCCACAGCAGGGGGTGTGTGAAAAAGGGAGTGAGTATTTAAATGAAATCTGCATATATAAATCTTTCAAATTTAAATAAAGAAAAATAATCTCTTGCTTATATTTCTAGATTAAATCTACATTAAAATGGAATCAGAGCTGAGGATGTATCAGTAAGGTAAAGTGAGATGCATTACAGGAATGTTACAATTTCTCTAGAAAGAGAAAGGATAAATTCTGGAAATGTAGATTCAAGGCAAATCTTAATAGAAATCTAAGCTTCAGAAGGACACAGCTAATGCACTCAGATAACCTTAACTCTGCCCATTAGTGATCCTTTTAAACAATCAGGCAATTATTTTCCTGTAATTGTTTTGCACAGTCCAATTAGATAAAACCATTCCTGTTAGATTGTTTTCATTTTTATTTTCTCTTTTAGTGTCACTACAGCGTGAAATTAATGTTTTCCAGATTGTTCTGCATCTGAAGTCTTGTTTACACAAGGGGAAGTTTTGGAAAAAAAATGAAAATAAAAAAAGTATCTCTACTGATGACACCAATTCAACTGAACAAATGCTGGCAACGCTGACAAAAGTCTTAGACAGCTTGCTGACTGCCAGCATCACTTCAGTGCTGCCTCAGTCAGGCTCGCTCCCAGCTGCAAGAGGTGGCATGGTGTTGAAAAGGGTGTCTATTATCTAGATCAGTGCTCTCTGCTCTGCTACATTTAATTGCTGCAAGATTTCTTTTTTAGATTGGTGTCTTCAGAGTTGTTTTTAGACTAATGATAGACAGTGATGGGTCTGAGGCAATTTGAATAGTTTGGGCAACAGAAAGAAAAACCTTAGCATGTCTGAGCCTTTGGAGATGTCAGGACTAGATATACACTCTGGAAAGGAACATTTCTGTCCTGTCTTCTTTTCCTGACATTGCATTAACCTTTTAAGGAGTCCATTAAGATTTCATGTTAAAAGTGTTTCCCATTCAGACTAATATGTACACCAACAAGACAAGGTGTACATTAATCTTATATTTAGGCTAAACTGTTCCCTGAACTTCCTATTATAACCTGTTTCCTACCCACACTGCTTCCCCCAGCTCAGCACCCAGGAGTGGAGCCTCCTAAGCTTGGCTTGGCAGTGGGCTCCTTACTCCCTCTTAATTCCTCCACTCACTCCACTTTGCACCAGAAGATCCTCTCCCACTGCAAAAATACCAACCTGTACTTGATACTTGTCCTTTGCTCTGCTTCAAAAGTGGTTATATGGAAAAGACAGCATGCTTTTAGGTATCCATCCATATGTCAGTCTTTCCAAAATGAGCTATGAATGATTCTGTAAATAAAGGGAAACAGAAGACCAAAAGCTTTGCTGACTTTTTAAAGATGCATTTAAAAATGCACTTGTGTAATTTTCTTTTCTGTACTTGCATTTGTGTATCTTTGCTCCTTGGGTTGGCGAGGCATGGGAACACATGTTTCATAGCTATTAGATGAATTCCAGAACTGGAAGGACTCACAGGAAAGTTTTTATTCTGATATTCCCAGTGCTTATCCAAACTTTCCAGTTGTTTGAGGTTTCCTAATTATTGTCCTTTTTATGGTGTGGATCAGGTTTTGACATCATTAACTATACCAAGAAACCTGTCATTCCACAATTTGTCTCCTACAGACTAATTTGTCTGCTCATGGAATGATGTAAGTAGATATGTCATAATAAAACTAACTATAAAAATTCTTTAAAGTTCACTTTCCTAAACAAAAGTAAAAGATTGAATGCATTTATTTCCAACGTCTAGAATCAATGAGTGTAATTTGACAAAACTTTCCATGAATAATAATGTAATTAAGTGGATTTGTGTTCTATGCACACATACTTTGACCATACTTGTCTCAGTTTTTCCTCACGTCCCACATGACTTCAGTTCTCTTTCCTGATGAGAACCTCCAGTGCTCCCCCGTGTCCCAGTCTATCACGGTTCCTCATCTCCCTGGCACGTTGCTGCCTGTACAAGAGGGAGAACGATGCCAAACTGATTTTGAATACCTTGTGTTGATTGCCCAGTTGTGCTGATTGGTCAAAGACAATAGGCAGCCCTTCAGCTTATACTGCTTTTTAAAAATTATTTTGTTCATGCTCAGCTTGTTAAGTCTCCCCCAGCACAGATGCTGTTTTTCAAAAATCTTTTATAAGCTTCACAGTGTGGAAATTTCTAAACCCCTGTTAAGTCTATCCAATTGCCATGAGCCAGTGATTTGAAAAAATGAAATAGTGGGGAAACTGACAGACAGAGAGAGATACGAATGATGAGAGTCCTGGGAATGTAAGGTGATTCCTCTTACTCACCTTGGAGCCCAGCTTTGCTCTGTGTAGGGGGATGCAGGGTATGGTTCTACGCCAGCTTAGACCAAGACAACGCACAATAGGGTGATCCCATTGCTAGCTATTTGTCCTTGCTATGGCCTTGTGCCAGAACTTATGGTCTTGTGGCAGAAAAGACCTGATCCATCTGGAATATAATCTTCAATACTAAAGAATAAAACCAACAAAACAAACAGAAAAAGGATTAGTACACCTGTGATCTACTAATGTCTTGGCCTTACACATTAAATCACGCCTTGGTGTTCCTCAGAGAGTCAGGGTGGGAGGTGTGGATGTTAAGCAGGTAGTCACCAAGGGTTACCTTGCTGTTTCAAAGGCTGTACCTCCACTCCCAGACCTTTCTGGAGCTTACACAGTCAGATGCCACCAAGCATCAGGAGGGACATAAATATATATATCTACACATACATACATACATACTTAGGTATTTTTCCATTCTATTTTCTATTCTATTTTCTATTTTCTATTTTCTATTTTCTATTTTCTATTTTCTATTTTCTATTTTCTATTTTCTATTTTCTATT
>JAVJGJ010000037.1:36543938-36559844 GCA_035590215.1 Microhierax caerulescens
TATATAAATTACTATAAGGTAATTTATATATATAAGGTAAATATATATTTATTTATATATTTATATATAAAATATTTATATATATTTATATATTATATATATTTATATATAATATTTATATATTATATAAATTACTATAAGGTAATTTAGTATGTCATATCATGCTTTTCTTTAAAAACCCACACCTGTTATTAGCAAGAAAGCAGGATACTTATTTTGCTGACACAAAGCTATGATGTGACACAAACCTACAATGTGAATGTCCTGACCATGTGAATTTGAAGCTAAAACTCGTAGAATATCAGGCAATACATTAGAAAGGTCTATGTACATGAATTTGCTTAGGTTAGATAACATCTTCCCATAATCTGAGAGTTAAGTTATTAAGAGAAATTTATAAAGAAGCATTACAACATCCTTCTGTGCCTCATCTTCCCTTTCTGGAAAATGAAAAATATGACATTTGATTTCTTTCAAAATAATTTGAGATACACACATTAGAAATGTTATCTAAAGAACTGCTTGCTTCTGGGGAGTTCATGGGGGGTCCAGCCTCCGTCATAGAATATTACAAGAAACAAACTCACTCAGCATACCAGTCTGTTTGCAGTTCTAATTGGTCCTTGATTTTTTGGTGTCTGTTATGCTTTTCAGGGCCCCCACCAGCACAGTGTGACATCTATTGCAAGTGGTGGTAAGATATTTGGGGGTTACTTTGCGTAAGGGCTGTTTTATGTTCTGAGCTAGGTTTTCACCAATCTAATAAAGCTTTCAGTGGACTTTTTATTGTCGTTCGTAGCTTTATTAGTCTTTTATCTGACTGTTGCTTTGGCCTTTCCCTTGATTGACTGTGCCTATAGCAGGAATGCTATGTCAGCTGAAATACTCTTCACTCTTTAATTGTAATGCTGCCTTTCAGGGAATAGAATTTCCAGAGAACAAGTCAGCTGCTGTTATAGCTAAACTTAATGCTTTGCTATAAACAACTTCATGCCAAAATTGTCTTAGATTATGTAGGGTGTTCTTGTGTCAAAAAGCTGCTTTTTAATTTGTTAGCACAGATATTTATTATAACTTGCAATGTCTTTGCTTTCCAAAAGCATTGGGTTATAATGGTTCATGGCTTGGTGGAGATATGTTTATGCCTTTAGATAAGTAACATGGATGTGCAGGTATCCTGAGTCAGAAATGGGGTCCGACTGTTCTGGGTCCCTTCTATGGCCTGCCATGCTGTACCCATTTTTCCTCACCACACGCTCCTAAACACTGGCATGACAGTCCCATCACCCAGGCAGAATGGCTGCTTCTTTGCATGTATTTGGGACAGAGAGCTGTTTGAGGTGTGCAAGGATTACTTGGTTAGCTGTTCATTTGGGAGAGCACAGCTCCTACTGCTTCTCTACTCATGGTACCAAATGGGATGAAGAGGCTGCTCTGCCTCCCCACATCCTTCCCACCAGACCCACAGGTTCCTAGTTCAACAGTAGGGAAGCCAACTGGCTCTGAAATTGGACTCCCTTGTAGATGCCTCTTCCAGGCTTCCCCACCAAAGACTCATGATTAGCTGACATAGACCCTTGACATTGCCTCCCTTGTCTTGGGAAGAAATTGATCTCGGCACTGGTAGTGTCATGTGCTGAAATGCCAGAAAAATGCCAGGTAATTGTGATTCTATAGGTACAGGTTGTATGATTTGGATGGAGGTACTAGGTGAATTTTGTTAGTATATTTTTATGAGATTGCTAAGTAGATCAAGTTAGTGAGATAAATTGTATTATTTTAGCTGTTCTTTGTAGAAATCCAAATGAAAAGCAGTTTTGTACTGGGAAATTTTAGGAACAGTTCTTGTCTTACATGACCTAATACACCCTGATCTACATTGCAGCGTGTCTAATGAAAGACCCTGAAGCAGGATGTCCATTTACTAACGTGGTGGAAATGATCATTGTCCCATGATATCAGCCCCAAAAGAGACATGTAGTCCTTAATGCTGAGCTTCATGCCTGTGTTGTTGTGTGAGCTAAATACTTAGGTCTGGGATTCACATACCAAATGTGTTGATGAGGAAGAGCAGCTAAATCAGCCAGTGAGAAATACCAAAGCCAAGGAAGGATTTGAAACACCTTCCAACTCTGTGCCAGATGGAGGTTATTTTCTTTTGCCAAATGTGCATTCATGTGCATATAATATATCTGAGTGTAAATGGTCATACGTTCACATAGCTTATATCTGCATTTACAGTCTCCTTTTTGACAGCATTTGATAGCTTTTTCTGCAAGAATTTGTCCAGTCACCTTTTGCATTAATGTAAACTTTGAGCACTCTTTGCTTGCCACCAACATCTAGGGCCAGCCAGATGGCTTTCACTTCTGTAAACTGACTGTGGATGGTGCCAAACGCTTCTTTATGAAAAACTATTTCCTTTGTATTTATTTTTATATTTTGTTGTTGGTGGGGTTTTTTAACTTTTTTTTTGAACCCATCCCTTGACACTCCCTCCCTTTGTTCTTTCACTGAAACGGCACATTAAATAAAATGCATTTGCATGACAACAGAAGACACAAAGCAGCCCTCAAAAGGCTATCAAGACAAGTATATACCATGACAATGTACATTACATGCTGGCTGAAGCTAGGGTTGGTGTTCTTGGAGGGTGTCACCTACTGAGAGATTGCGGGCAGCTTCGGTTTACGCTCAGCTCAGCTGGCTACAACGTGCATTGCGGGTATCACACAGCTGGGCACCTTGTGCTGCAGGGTCATCCCAGTCCTAGTAAGTGAAGCAGAGACGCAACCTGTGAGTGTGCAAGGAATGGGGTTTTACCCGGGGGCCGGGAAGCTGCAGAGGGAATTGTCGTACAGCTGAGCTGATTTTTCAGACCTTGTTTCCTTTTTCTCCAACAAGCTTGTGCAATCCTTGCTTTAAAGCCCTTAAAGCAGGGGATTACTCTGGAAATGCCAAAACAGGATGACATATAGTGGCATTTGCAGACAGCCTGAAAGAAGACAATAAAATCTGTATATCCTTTGTTCCTGATAGTTTAGTATGTTCTTTTTATTCAAATTACAATTGCTGAGAAAAATTCAGAGCCACGCTGTTAACTTCAGTGCAAACTATACCACATCTGGACTTGGCCCAGCCAGTCCACACACGCGTCATTGAGATGAGATTATATGGGCAGAAACCCGAAGCACGGTACGGTATTCACAGTTCATCAGTTTTCCGCCAGTTGTGTTAGACAGTACCAATTGTTAGATTCTGCCCAGCCCTCAGCTCATTTCTGTAATATTTACGTTGTCAATTTGTCCACAACACTGGTGCACTGGAGCAGAACTCCCAGAACTAGTGGTTACTGGATACCAAAATTGTCTATTTTTTTCATCCTGGCACTTAACAGGCAATGCTTTTACATAGGGAAGTAAGAATTTTTTTAGTAAACAAGTGCCCTAAAAGAAGCGATGTGCTAAAACACACAGGGAGAGAGAGAGATGCTAACCAATTTTTTCTTTCAGAGGAGCTTCTTTCTTTCCTTGGGGAACAAGGCAGATCTAACAGGTGGAAGATTATTCAAATCATAAAAAAGATGAGCCAGGCATAAATATGTCCTGCAATATTGCATAGGATAATAAAAAACATAATATAGGTCAAATTCTTACATTGTTTGACCTCA
Organism: Microhierax caerulescens; assembly: GCA_035590215.1. Lineage (NCBI taxonomy): Eukaryota > Metazoa > Chordata > Aves > Falconiformes > Falconidae > Microhierax > Microhierax caerulescens. Next base: position 36,547,609 of record JAVJGJ010000037.1, read on the forward strand.
AGAATTAAGTCAGGTCCAAATAAAAGTAGTGCTAAGATTTCAAAATTTAGCTCTGTTTGGTGTAGGTCACTTTTTCATTTAGCACAAACTATACTTTACTCAAAATTCATGTGATTAATGCATTGATTTAGCTTCCCAATGTGCACTGCTGCTAGGCAGATTCAGATATTATTTATTTTTATTAGTTTATAATATGTCAATTTTTCTTGCTTATCTGTCAGCTCCCACAAAAATACATAAATCAAAAATATAGCAATGTGGACACTAACAAGGCATAATTATTGTAGGGTCTGTCCCCTTTTAAAGAAAAATACAATTACCTCCCAATATGTTGCTGGGATTAGGTCAGAATTTGCATAATACTGACTCATATTTTCTTAACAATTTTAACATCAGACAATAGGTTTTGCAAATCTATATTCCTTTCCTGTTTTTCAGTTTTAGTTTTCAGGCTAAAATAATAAGCTCAGTCAAAACAAGATAATTATTGCAGTCTATCCCCACAGAAAACTTTAATTAATCCATGGCATGTTTCTAGGATTAGGTCAGATTTTTATAAGGCTGATTTTTATTTTTTTTTTTAAATAACAATAGGCAATTAAATCTGCCAAACTATAATTTATTACAGTTAAATTTATTCATTTTTTCCATGGATAAATATTTAATAGAAAATAACTCAATCACTGCAGGAGATTAAAGAAGATTTTTACCTCAATATAATCTTAGAAAAACAGCAGACAGTTTTCTGTTCTTGGCTCTAATACCAAATAGTATCAAGTTAAATGACAAGATGAAAATAGTTGAAAGTTTTTAACTTCAGTGAAATAATAGCTGCTAATGTATAGGATTATAAAACCCCCAGTAGCAGACTATGTAACAAATAGATCCCTCCTGAAATACTGAAAACTATGGTTGGGATCTAGGGTTAAATAACCGTGATATATTTATAGAGGGCAAGGGATCACCATAAAATAAAGCAGCAAATAGTAAAGAAGTCAATGTAAAAGAGAGGCCAGGGATTTAAGGTATAGAGATCATAAATTTTCATCGATATAAACAGTCCGTGTACCTCAGGAGCTGAGTTTTAGCTATAATTTCAGGTCTGACCTATAGGCTTTTGGTGTTCACAGTGCATGCACGATCAAGATGCCATCTGAGGAGGTAAAAAAATGTTTCAGATCTGTGTGATTTACTCATTTAATCATCCCCAAATCCACCCCAAACACAACAATACTGTGTCGAATATCAGTACTTGAGAAGATTTTATTGTCCCACTAAATTACATTTAATTCTTACTATAACATCTCATATAAACAAGAATAGTGAATGATTTCCTCCCCAGTGTGTTCTTCAGGAGGCAGGAAAAGATTGTTATATGGAATGCATAGATCTGGAAAAGGTCACCTTTTGTCCGTCCCTCAGATCTCCAGAACACACACAGATACTTTCAGTTGCAAGGGATGGTTTTCTTTTTCTGCTTTAAGGTGATGTTTCCTGGTTTAAAATAATAATTATGAAACCACCGCAAAGAACCATTTGAGGCTTTTAGTTTTTTACTAATTGCTTTGAAAGAGAATTCTAAATGATTTCCAAATGACTTAAATGATTTGGCTAAAGAGCATCTTATTACAAATGGGCTGAGTTGAAAACATGGTGTCAGCACTAAATGAGGCTTCCCCCCACCCTCACCCCCCGCCCTGCTTTTCTCTAATGGGCAGATCAGAACTTGTGAAGCACCCTCCCTGTAATGACTTTTAAATGGGCTTTGAATCAAGCCTGTATTTAGACAGGGTTCTCTTTTTTAATGGCGCTTATTACCTGTGATGTTTGCCCTTACTGGGCTCCTTGCAGTATTGCCCATCTTTTGCCCCTGGAATCCTCCAGGAAAGTGGGCAAGCTCAACATTGGCTTGCGGTAAATACCCAGCCATCTTAGAGCAGATGACTTTGAGCCCTTCGGTTGTCCCGCTTTGCCACTGGTGACAGCTTGCTGAAGAATTTCTGCCTTGGGGACTGGCCCAGGAACCCTTAAGCGAGACAGAAACCCTTCCGCGCCTGCGGAATGACATTAGTTGCATCAAAACCGGTTGCATAAATTACAGAACCTGAGTAACAGCCGCAAGGCGCAGCCCGACGCCAGCCCACCGTACCTATGGTTTAACACCCCCCACACACACACTCCCCCCAGAAGTTCGTTGCTCGCCTTACACCAGCTCTTTAGAAATGCTGTGGTGCTGTGGAAGGGACCTCTCTGCAGCGCCCGTCCGGACGAGGCAAGGCAATGACTTGTAGAGCAAGGCCGTTCGATGTAAGCGCTGGGGTTTTTCGAGCAGGAAAATACCCGCAAAACATGTCCAGCGGCTTTGCGGGTGAGCGGAGGCGCTTTTCCTCGGAGCCACTAGGCGGCACTGTTGTATAGGGAACAACCCGCTCCGCCGTGTGGCGCGCAAACCACCTCCCGCTGCGCGGGACCTTGTAAATAGCGTTTTACAGTATTCACTAACGACAGAGGTAGATGAGATCAAGAGAGGAAGGCTGGCGTTTGGAAATCTTTCTCCTCAAAAGCAGGTCCAGGTCCCGGTTTCAGTTAGGTGGTTTTGTTCTGTGTGAGGTGCCCTGAAAATAACCACATTTTGGAACCGGATATTTATTTATTTTTTTATTTTTTTCCCTCCTGAGGGGAGGAGAAGCTGCTGGGGAACAGGTTTGGAAGGGGGAACCAAGCTGTTATTTTTGAGGAATTCTTGACTTGACAGGCATGTTTCTGGAGACCCATCTAAAGCTGCCATGGGCCTTCCTATACCCATAAACTCTGAACACGTGCTTCCCCTTTCCTCCCTGATTTGGCACCCTTCGATGGCCCAGACAATACGAAAGCACACGCCAATTACTTCCCTATGTACATTGCACACTCTGGGCAATCACAAACATTATATACTGTTCACGTGTGAACAATTAATTACAGTTATATTATTTAGTCATTCTTTCCACTACCATTGTCCAAAGTAAATTTTTCCTGTAAGTGTAATATGGTTTTAATTTAGGAAGCAGGGTTTCTTTAACCTATTTGACATTATGCAAACCATCTTAAAGGAGGTTTCATGCTATTTCCACTCTGTCTGCTAACATAGCTCCCCTCCCAAATGCGAGCTGTGTTTTATCAAGCAAATTACTTACAGAGGATTTTGTTCAAAAAGACGTTGGGTTCATTCCTTTACCCGTATTTACTCAGCCCTGGTGTAAATCTTTTTGTGCTTTGCTCTGTGGATTAGCACTTCTCTCATCGTCCCACTACCCCTCTCTTCAGGGTAGTAAGCTGAGACAATAATAATGAGGAGCAGAGCTGGTGACTCTTTCCATCCTGAAGCTCTGGGAGGGAGTAGGTCATCCTAAAGGACCTGGGTCTGTGCTGGGTTAGTTAGTTGGCCTGCTACAGGTCGTACTTTTGGGAGCTATCAGCTTCACGTTTTAACTCTTTCGGTAGCAATGTTTCTGGCTGCTAATTACAATTCTTACTGCTCCAACACCAGAGAAGGTAAGGAAGTCCCCCTTAAGAGGGCACCTAGATGAAAACAAACTTCACTGATTGTAAGAATATGTGTTGCATGCAAATAACCTGTTATTAGGCCCTGGAAAGGGGAAAGGTGATCTGAGGGAAAAAGGGCAAAAAAGGAGTGATACCTAACAGGCTGAAACAGATTTTTTTCTACTGGCCTTTTTAATTTGGGGCTGAGGCACTTTTTGCTACTGCTCAGATATGGTTGTCTCTTCCACTTTTGATCAAATGAAGCTGATGATTCTACTTTGTTTCACCTAATAATACAGAATTAATATTTTTTCATAGGATCACAGACACACACAGACCTTTGTTGTAGAAAATAATGGAGGTGAGCAGACATCGTGAATATTCTGCATTGTGATTCTCTTAATTATTTAATTGCACTCATTTTCAGATACACACGTACAATTTTGTATCTTACAGTCAAGCTGGCTTGCCTGCACATTTGCAGAAAGTGAATCTGCAGTTCTATTGGCAAGTATTCTCATATGAAAATTCAAATGTGCAAGTACGTGCAAGCATCTTTAAACTGCACGCTCATCCAATCAGGGAACCAAAAGACTCCTAGAATCTCTCTGACCAAATGTAGCCCAGCACTGGGGACAGACTGGTGGGTACTTGTAGAAAGTGATTTATGCTCAGCCCTGGAACTTGCACATTTCCTCTGGAAAAAAAAAAAGTGCTTGATTTGGCATAGTACATAGTCTAATACGTCCAGTGTGAATCATGGGATGTGTTGTAATAAAACTACATATAAGGGAGGGTATCTGCTCCCCCAGAACGTTTTCTCTATTAGCAAGTTACATGCAACGTAAGAGGAGACAGCAGAATTGTGGCTGTGCCATTTCCATATGGAGGGACAGCTTAGTCTCTAGGATAGAAGGAATCTTCTTCAAGTTGTGTTTATTTCAGTAGTAGATGGGTGTGAGTGCAAGTATCTGTCTTTACAGTTTTCTTCATAGGAACAAGGCCTTTGTTAGGAAAAGCTAAAAGAATACAACATTTTTACTGCTACATCCATGCTGGTCTTTGTAGATCCAGGGGTTTTATACTTTGTTTGAGAAATCATTGCCCATAAAATAAACAGCAGCGTCTTCTTTTCTTTCCTTGGGAAAACACTAGTCTCTCTTTCTGTTTTCTGCATATACAATAAATACTTTTTTTTTCCCCTTCGTTCTACAAAATTGCTTCCTTAAACAGAAAGGGGCATCTTAAAGCAGACTATGTTTTAATGGTCACACGACTTTCATAGTTGAATACGTTGCCCTAATACAAATACAGAAGCAGAAATAGCACATATGTTCACAGCCGTGTTTATTCAGGGATCAGGCAGATGTCATGGCAAAGTCTTTGTCTGTATATATTCTACTACAGGAGCCAGCTGTGAAGGACAAATCTGAGGTGAGGAATATTCCTTGCCTTACTCAAATGAAACTTCTGTGAATAAATTTTGTTTTCTTAGATAATACATATATGCATATAATGAAAGATTGTATTCATAGCATGCATGTCTACTGTCCTGACTGTAAGCACTAGACAGGCTGTAGGCTCTTGCACGTTAGACCCTCTGATGTTTGGAGTGGGTCCAACTGTTGTTGTGAGCTAAAAACTGTGTATACCTGGTGGAAATGACTGAGATTTGAGCTCTGCCCAAAAGACAGTATGGATGCAACCAGTTCAAGGCCCTGGGCTCTGAAAGCCCGGACATAGAGCTTTGAAATAAATGTAAGCTTATTCAGTGATTCCCTATTTAAACGACCCATGGAAGACAGGGTAAAAAGACACACATAAACACACACACACACATAATTCATTTTGTGTCTTCTAAAAAATATGTCAAGTGAACTATTCTAGCCCACACTGATCTAGAATTCGTGCTAATTAGTCTTTAAAAGCTAATGGATACCAGCAATGTATGTGAAACGCATCTCAGAATATAATGGATATGAGTTTGGACAACAGCTCTTGCATTTAATGCTGGGCCTTTTTTGTATAAAAAGTGGAATACATTTATGAGAAGTGGATGTAAGATGAATATAACTAATTATAGTGAAGTTAATGCAACAGATCGTATCCCTTTCTCCTACTTCCCTGGTCATTTAGGTAGTTTCTTCTGGCTGAAGTTAGTATATATTTATTATAATAAGCCTCTATCTCTTTTGCTTTCATTCTCTTTTAGTAGTAATATTTAGCTGATTGATTGTTAGAAAATTAGCCCAGGGAACTCTCCTTAGTTTGCACTCCCTTTCTGTTGCTTGTCTTACTAAACTGGTGAGCAAATTTAACCTGTGACACTCACACAGTTGTCATTAAACTAATGTGTTTCCATCTCAATTTTAGAGCCAGGTTGTGTAGGATGTGACTGCATTTTCATATTACAATTCAAGAAGGCACATGTGTGTGTATACAGTATTGTGTATATTATGCATACAAAGTTATTGTTCAAAAGATTTCTATCATCTATTCCCTTGTAACACCTCTATACTTGAAACATCGTGCTGTAATGTGCCTGTACCAATCAGAAAACTGAGCGATCATAACCTCTTGCTTACATCTAAGCAAAAAATATTTCAACTGTTGCATCAACAGAGTAAATCCCATTTTATTGAGTAAACTTGGAATATAAAAATGATAAATGCTAACAATTAGATGTGAGTCACGTGTGTTTTTCAGGGGTTTAGAGTCTGAGCATACAGAATTCTGTAAGCCTGACCTTCTAGAGCCGTTCATGGTATATACGGAAGAGCTATGTAAGCAGGTTATGGAAATGTGTGATTAACCCTTGTCAAGGTGGCCAGCAAAATGAATGCTTGCTGGATTTCTCATTAATAACTGGTAGGTATGACTCACTTAACTATTTATTCTTTCTCCGTGCGATAAGGACCTAGAGAAGCATTGTTGTCTCAGAAATTCTATATGTAGGTTTTTTTCTTCAAGGTTGCAGCAATACGACAGCAGGCAAATATTATCGCTGACATGCATTCCTCCAAAAACCAGAACTGTATTTCCAGGTCTAAAAAGCTTGACACACAACTTGACCTGATGAAGGCACTCCTCAGACAAGCTACATACCTACGACCCGCTACCCTCTGTTATAAAACAGACACCAAGGCCTTCAGATGTAGGTAGGCATACAGAGGACTTTCCACCTTTTTTTTCTACTGATCTCACATGGCAATAGTCTGTTCTTCCTGTGACCATCAGCAGAGCAGAGAAAATATCTAGATCCTAGGCTTACAAAAACCCCTAGGCACCATGCAGTAGTTATTAACAAGAAATACATTTGATGAAAGTTGAGGAAAAAATATTGAGAAATATGCCTGCCTCACAGGAGGGAACTTTGGATGCTGTCCCTGGATCCCGTTAAGCTTCCTTTAGTTTTGTATTACCCACAGGCTCATTCTGTGGAAATTTAATAATGCAGATCTTTATGTTTCAGTAATTACTTGCTAGAAAACAGAAGGACCCTTCTGTCATACTCCTAACTGCAAAGATCTTTCAGCACGCTGCGTCACATTAATGGCAGAACTGGGGAGCTAGCTATTCAAATAAGGGGGTAGGAAATCTCTTTATGTTCTTGCCTGGTAAGATTCTGCTAAGTAAGTAAACCCAATACTTTGTTTGCTTGCATTTGGCCAAAGCGGGGAAAGCCACATATATTCCTCCCTTTCCCTTAAACTCTGCCTTTGAACCTTCTGTGAATAATGTGAGTCCCTGTACATAATTTACGAAGAAGCAGCACACTGCTATGATATGACTTCTTAGTTTTGCTCCTGTCTACAAATGCTTTTGGTTTATGTCATTATCCGTGCTTAATCCATAGAAGAAATAGGCGTCAGAGTCTGTTCTCATCAGAAAAGCCTGGCTCAAGTCTTAGGGATGCATGACTTCAGCTCACTGTGCGCTACACCCCAGATGGCAGATGTTCTACAGAAATGCAGGACTTTAAGTCCTGCACTTAAAAAAAGTGAAACTTTAAAGACTGTCTTTAATTTCACCCTCTGGGGCCTGCCAGGCAAGCAGCTGTGGAGGCACTTGAGCCACAGCCTGCAGGCTGGGATGGGGAAGCCACCGTGCACAGACACCAGCATGTGAGCCTGCAGCTTGCTCACTGCCTCTGAGCACATGTGAGCAGAAACCTTGGGCTATCATTGCAACAAACCACAGATACTTCCAACTAGCACAAAGGCAGTAATGTTCCTCCACTTAAAATCACTTTTCCTCCCAACTGTGATCCACTCTGAACTGAAACAGGGTTTTGCTATGCCTGGCGTGGCAGATCCTCTCTCTGCAGTGGCTAACAAAGATGCATATGGTATCTAGATTAAGCAACTGATTATATCCAGAAACAGGGATTTTTTTCGCCATTTGAGCATTTTGTGGGACCATCAAGAAAACCTTCACAAAAAGGAATCCAGCTCTATTCTGGAACGCATCCAATCTCAATTAGCAAAACCTTGTTAGGCCAGAGGGTAAGGGGTTTTCTATCCCCCTCTGTTTTTATAGATGGCTTGCTGAAGTCTGAAACTGTTTTCTGTCCTGTGGAAATTAAGACGCATGGTTAGTGGGAGTCAGGTTGGGGAGGTGATAGTTGCAAAGAGGTAGGACTTCTTGCTAAGAAGTAGGTAGGGCAGAGAGAAGAAGCTCAATCAGACTCCAATTTGACTTCCCAGTGATAGACAACATTTTCTTTAATAGTTACACATGAGCTAATTGCATCCCCTTTTCTAGATGTCCCTTCTTCATGCTAACGTTCTCTACCAATGAATATAAATTACTAATCTAATCAGTTTCCCTTAACCACCTCAACATATCTTGAAATTGAAATGTCTATAGCCAAATTTATTTCAATGCTGAACCCTATGCCTTCCAACATACCTTATTTTGAAGCGTAATATGCCTTTTCTCATAGCTTTTATTTATATGGCTTTATTTTCTATCATATGCTTTTCTGTACCTCAAAAAATACTGGATGCACTTGTACATCTGCAGTTCTCCTCACTTCATAGGTGCATCTTGAGGCATACAGAAGGCACAGGATTTGACCAAGCTTCCAAAGGATATTAGGAAAAAAATATCAAGCTTTCAGACATCCAAATCTAGTCTCTGGCATTCTTCTATTTGGAAGCTGGCCTAGTATAACAATATATATAAAAGGTTGTGATGTTTGCTCTTCAGAGGGAAGCTCAAAAGCCCCTGAAACCTATGCTCATCTGTGTGATGTCAGGCTATGGTAAGTGTATGTGTGTTTACCCCCACCCAGGGAATGGTGGGGAGGTTTTAGCTAGGCAGGATGGCATAATAAAGCCTTCAGGCTGGAATAGCCATCTCTCCAGAAGGCGAAGTATGGTAAGAGGTGGCGAGGGCTTTGGATGAAAGGACTTTGTACAAATGTACATGCAGCTACAAGGGACAGGATGACTGGAAAGGATGGGGATACCTTGTATAGTCTTAAAAATACTGTTGTCAGCATGTAGTGTTAATGGAGATGTTGTGATCAATACAAAGGTGTGTGGGGGCGAAAGGTAATTTTTTCCTTATAAAAAGGAAGAGCACTGGGAATTTTGTTTAGGAAAAACACTGGAAAATTTGTTTACACCCCCCCCCCCCCAATTTCTTTGACAAGATCTGTTATCCATGAAACTATGTTGACATTGGTTATGCTAAAATCCCATAATTCTTCAATGGTTTAATTTTCTATCAGCATTTCCATGACTTTGAAGAAGGCTAATATTACAGTAACCTGTTCACATCTGCTGCTTAAAAAACGTTCTTCTTCTTTTCTCTGAAAATGCCTCTAAGATCTAAAAAAGTTCTTTTTCTCCTGAAGTAAAAATGTTTTGGGAAGCTTGGGAATATTTTCTAGTCTATGTTCAGCTGGTGGGGGCAGGCTTTCAGGGCCCTGTTAGTTATCCAAAACCTGTGCTCTAGCAAGGTGAGATTTCCAGCCTGAAGAGCTCTGAAACTGTACTTTCAGTCCCTAAGGGAATAGGTGTATACGCTTGATAAAACCCCTTCTGCAAGAACTGCAGCCTTGGACAAATGTCCCCTGAGGGAAATGTTTCCTCCAGTTCACGTACCCCTACTTAGTGTTAGAAGTTTTCAAGTGAAGATCAATAACCTGGAACTAAACCTGAGGAGTTTAGCTTTGTATCAGGTTTTGTTCTCTCTACTGAAACTCAAGAATCTGACTGTAGAGCGCTGGATACATCAGATAAATATGGATTTTGTTGTAGCTCACTGTTATTTGGAAGAACCCATATCAAACTCCTGCCTTTCTTGGTTTGTCCAGTCTAATTTGGATCAGTAATGAGTCTGAATTACTGTTAGTGCTGCTGTTTGGGTTTCTTTGTTCTTCATTCACTCCTAACACTTCCAGTGTGTAGCTAAATAGAGCCCTCATATGCTGAAAGCATTTGGAAAAGCTCATACATCATTCATCCAGAAAGGAGAAATGAAGTAAGAAGGAAAGGAGTGTCTTTGTTTCTTCACAAGGACTGAACACAGTGCCGAGAGACTGATCACAAGGCTACCATTTAGACAGACACATTATTAGAAATGCAAATTCAGACTAGGAAATACTGAATATCTCTCATTTGGGAAAGTAATTTTTACCAGATTTACTTATGAATTCGTTAGAAATGTAATCCCATTAATGACACTACAGCTTCTTATGGATGGTGATGACAAAATGCAAAAAAAAGAGCTCCAGCCCTTCTTTTTTTAAGGAATGCAGCCATCTTTTCACCCATGTATTCAAAGCTCTCATTCGGAAAAGATGCATTTATATCATCATATGGCAAAGCCTTGACAATAATAACATCTCAATTGCCAGAATATATTTACAATGGGTGGCTCTGGCTCTGAACACTCAATTAAGTGCATTTTTTTCTTACATGGTCCCTGTGGTACATTAAGTTTTACTGATATCTAATAGCTTCGGCATCTCTGAGGGAACTGGCCTTGATTTTATTAACCTAAAAGATTGAAGAACAAAAGGCACATATTGCTGACAGGTTAAAAATTCCTTAACAAAGGTATCTTAATTGCTTTCTTATTTCCCTTAGCATATGCTGTGGTAACCTCCACTGCTTGTTCAAAAGGATATTATTTTTGGACTCTAGTTTTCTGTGGAGGATGCCTTGTTAGGTTTTATAGTTGTTGATTTTTGGTGTTTTGGGTTTTTTTTTGGTCAAGAAAGATTTGAACAAATTTGTCGACTATGTTAGAGGTTAGAACCTTTCCCTCCCTCTTCGAAAATCATCCGCCTGTCTGCCTCACTCTCTTTCTCTGGCAGAGTGACTATTAAAGCTAAAGTAGTGTGTAGTGATACATACGTGATAACCAACAACTTTGGCCTAAGAGCTTATCTGTTAACAGTGTCAAATGCTATCTGATAATCAATATAGCTGCTCTTGTGTTATGTGCCCATGTTTCTGAAGGCGTGACTGTTTGTTTGCAGACACTCATTCTGCTTTCTATCCTTTTGCCTCTTGGTGGTTGTCAGCCTCCATATCTGTGTCTTTCAGCAGGTTTCATTAAAACCTGTCTATAGCAGTCAGAAGAAACCTGCAGCTTTAGAGGATCCCCAAGCCTTAGCAAGCTATGTAAACTGTATAAATCTATTCAGGGCTAAGGGTCCCATGAAAGAACCTCCAAACTTCTGCTCTGTATACTAGGGAATTGTGCAGGAAAGAGATTTCTTTCAATTAATATGCTGCTATTCTCAATCCTAGTGACTACCCTTTTGTGGCCCTGCTTTTTTCCCTTATCACACATCTCTGTTTTTCAGCACACAGACTAGGAGTCCTTTGTTCCCTGGAGATGGAAATAACACCAATAAGTTATCCGAGGATAAAGGGATGAGTTGTAATCTTGCTGATTTTTTAAGATGAAAATGAACTGGTGTGATAGTAAAAACATTTCTCTTTTTTCCCTCTTGCAGTTTTAAGACACGTCAGAATAAGTGTGTATATTTACGAAGGTGAAAATGTTCTTTAGGGTTTTGCAGTGATAAATACCTTACAACGACACAGCCAACTTAAAGCAGGCAGTTTGGGTGTCAGGGGAAGCATTAGGTATTTCTGATATCACACCTCTGTGTGGGGAATTTGCAGGTTTGTATATATTTCAAGTTTCATTGCTCCACTTAGAATCATAGAATCATTTAGCTTGGAAAAGACCTTTAAGATCATCGAGTCCAATGGTTAATCTAGCACTGCCAAGTCCACCACTAAACCATGGCCCTAAATGCCACATCTACATGTCTTTTAAATACCTCCAGGGATGGTGAATCAACCACTTCCCTGGGTAGTCTGTTCCAATACTTGACAACCTGTTTGATGAAGAAATTTTTCCTAATAGCCTCCTACCCGCCCCGTTAAAACTGAGGATGTTTTCTTTTGTCCGATTGCTTGTTACTTTGGAGAAAAGACTGACACCCACCTCACTACAGCCTCCTTCCAAGTAGCTGCAGAGAGCAATAAAATCCCCCCTCAGCCTCCTTTTTCCAGACTAAACAACCCCCAGTTACCCCAGCTGCTCCTCATAACCCTTGTGCTCCAGCCCCTCCACCAGCTTCACTGCCTGTCTCTGGACACACTCCAGCCCCTCAATGTCCCTCCTGCCGTGAGGGGCCCAAACCTGAACACAGCATTCGAGGGGCGGCCTCACCAGTG
>JAVJGJ010000037.1:36590240-36606220 GCA_035590215.1 Microhierax caerulescens
CTTTCCCTTGCAGTGCATGTTGAAGCAAGAGATGTCATCTAACTGAAAATATCCACAAAACCATCACCAATATGCTTATGAAAGCTTTGGTTTTTCTAAACATAATTAAGTCAAAGGAAAAACAGTTCAGCATGATCATAGAAATAGTAATTGGTTCATTACCTGTAATCACGTTAGTCTGCTCATATTATCAGAGGCTAATTGGAGAAAGGAGAGAAAAAGAAAATATGTCACTACATACACAAGTGTGCTCTGTATATCTGCATGTGTTTTACTGTATTGTATGTATTTCATTAATAACTTTTTAGGTAAAACAGTATAGGAGAAGTATGGCAATGCAGAAACAGAGGTACTGAGAAAATTTTAAAGGCACATTGGGAGGGCAAGAGAATGATTCACTCATCAGGTAAATTAAAATAGAAGTAACTTACATTGTTATCTGTAACACCAGGAGTGACACTGTTTTAGTGGAAAGAAATCCTTGCACCATCTCTGTTCTAATACAAATCGTTTTTGAGGGAGGCAAGGTATGTTATCAGCACCTGTCTTTTCCTTGCAAAGAAATGAAGCAGAGATGTAATGGGAAGACCTTTACAGTATGTTACCTGATCTCATACTACATTTTTCAAAGTCTCATTCTTAAAGTTTCCATTCTGTTTCTTTAGAAGACTGATGAAAGAGATTATTTGCCTGAAAATATCCTGGTGGTTCTGACAACAAACTTGGCCTCTGCTGAAGGTTACAAAATTTCATATAAATATTTCATAAACTTCTTCATGGGAGCAGCTCCTGTCATTTGTCCATTGTATTTGCTAGTTGTTTCCTGTTTATAGGAAAATACTGTACTACAGTGCCTTTTAAACATCATTAACGAGGTATCATATGAATTCAATAATCAAGTAATAGTATCAGGGCCAAAAGCCTTTTAGTCATCAGGGATCGTGGCCCTATGCCCTCTTTCCTCTGACATGCTAACATGTCACACAGAGGGTACAGTGCGATGCCATATTTAGGTACTGCCTTCTTTGTTCATTGATGTAAACGTGCTTCTTCAGGGAAGGCTGAGGTGTTTGCATTCCTCTAGGAGGTATACACCTCAGCACAGTAATGCCAGAGTTTGGAAAGGACAGGAGCACAAGGTGGTTGCTGTTTCTTGGTTTATTCTTTCACTTTCACTTGCTGTTTCTAATGCTATTGTTGTAGGAACATATGAGGAAGCAATGTGTCCAGCAGGGAAAGAGTGGGGATGGTAAGAACAGAGTCTCTGCTTTTGTCTAGGATCTGTCAGCAAGAAACTGGTCAGGTTTCCTCTTTAGGAAATACTTCTTAGGTATTTGTCAGGAGGATGGCATGGCCAGAAGTCCACCTGCTGGTAAAAGACTGAGCCATGGAAGACAGACAGGTTAGACAGACGTGAACTTTGGTTTGACCAAGCAGAACATTTATTATATTCTATTGCTACAGAAATGGAGAGAGCCCAGCTAAATTACCAAGACAATGACAGAGAGGGGAAGACTCACTAAAAACCTGTGTATTTGGTCAAACCCCTCTTCTCCTTGCTTTCTGTGGTAGAACTGGGGGACCTGGAAATTAAGTGATGTCCTTGCAAAGCTTATAGTACGTGAGGTGTGTGGAAATTTTTGTGATGATTAGTAGGCTGCAATATTTGAAAAGCCACATGGACGAAATAATGTTTGAATAAGGTAAGACTCCTTTTGGACTGGAGTATTCATGTTTATTTTCACTGAGGGTTTATAGGAATTATTGCTTCTGTGACCTGCTTGGGAGCTTAGATCAAAGCACCAAAGTCTCCCAGCTCTAATATTGACCCTTAGGGAAAGAACAGAAAAAATAAGGCAGCTATAGAGTGATCCTTCCCATGGTATAATTTTCCAGCTCCCAGCAATCAGCATTTTAGTGATTTTTCTCTGAGCCAGAGGTTGCATCTGGTCTTTCATGTTTAATAACCAATCATGTACATCTCATCTATGAATTTGCCTAATACTTTTTTTTTTAAATCCAGATAAAGTTTTGTCTTCTGCCTGATCCTGTAGGCAGTACGTTTCACAATTTAATTATGTATTGTATAAAAAGTACTTCCATTTGTTTGCTTTAAACCTGCTTTATTTTTCAGTAAAGCAAATACTGACAGTAATAACACCATTTTGCTAGTGTAAATGCACACATACCAGGAGTTTCTGCTGGCAGAGCTATGCTGATTAGGGGTTGCTTGTTGGCTGCGTCAAAAGCTATACTGGCAAAAATGGGAGGTATGCTCTAACTTAGGTAGTCTTCCAGGAAGAAAAAAAGAGGCAGGTTGCATTCTCCTGATAAAGTAAGGAATTTTGGTACCTGTTCTGTACTTGACTTTTATTCTATTGGGGTTGAGAAAGACCTTTTCATGTAGTGGTATTCAGTTACTCGATCACTTTTGTTTCAGACCTATAAGTGATCTTTGCCTTTTCCTGAACCTCTTGCAGATGTATAACTGGGAAAAAAAATGCTTATAGAACAGATCTTCAACTGTTTGACCATTATATTGTAGTATGTCTCCCTTTGCCAATGTACTGAAATGTTATTTTTTTTCTCTCTGGTGGCTCTCCTCAGAAATCTTTTTAATAAATAAGTTTCAGGTGATAGGGTGATCTTTGTTCACAAGCATCCAGAGAAAACAGCAATCAAGAAATCATGTATATGCTCCTTCACTTACAATACCTCTGTTTATACCAGGATGCAATATTGATCCATAGCTGAAAATACAGAAACATTTTGTATGGATGAAATACTCATTGTCCTTTTTTATATCTTGAAAATGGTCTCTTGAGAACTCTTTTCCTTCTTGTGGTCTTTGACATCTCACTTTTGTCTTTCATAAGAAACTCAGGTCCACCTAATCCACAGGCCAGTTGGTTTTCCTCATTTTTTCTATTAAAATTTAGCCTGATCAGATGACCTTGTTTTCTGTAGGTGTTTTTAGCTTTCACTACTTTACCTCCAAATCTCATTTTGCTTCCTTACTCTGAATGTAACCCTTTAAATTTGCCTTATTTTAGCTCATTTTCCTTAAGTAAAAAATCAAGTTTTCCTTTGTGTACACCTGCACACAGAATACCATGTGTTCATGTGCAGTGATGGCCTGTTCCCCCTTAAGTGCCTTGTTCAGTTCTGGCTGCCCTATTTGAAAACAAACAAATTAAAAATTGAAGCAGTCCAAAAACAAGGGGCAAGAACATTCAGTCATGGAAATACTTGAATGTGAAAGAGTAAAATGACAAGTGCAGTTACATTTAGGGAGAGAAAAAATATGAGGGAGTATGGCAGTTACATATCAAATAATGGATGGTGCACAAAAAAAAAAAAAATGCTCCCTGTATTTACTTTTTCAACTACAAAGAAAAAGGCAACACGTTCAGTAAATGTATTTACTTTAATCAGTTTTAAATAGATTACCTTTCAGCAGAACATGGAATCATACGCACAGGTTATATTATACAGGGTATTATATGATACAGAGAACGCTCAGGTGTGTTGCATGAGTGGCAAGTGATGAGGTACATGAGACTACCCCACTGTCCAGTGTTAAAGATGGTCAGAATTTAAACCCCTGTGGCTCCCTCCCAGGTAAATTCGTGTGACTCCAGGAGGGACAGTACCTTCCTGGTTCATCTCCAGGGCTTTAGAAAGAAGATTTCTCCTTTTGGGAGGTTTGTTATTGCCTGCACTGCAGTTTCTTAGCATTTCTTTTAGATGGCAGAGGCATTGGGTACCCTTGTCGATGAAAAGATGCTGAACTGTGCCTGCTCTGCTGTGGTCTGATAATGGTTTGGCTAAAAATAAAATAGATGAAGGATTTTGACCACTCTGAATGGTAAGTAACAAGGTAAGGAAAAAGAAAGCTTCTTGAAAGATGAAGGTGTATGTCTGTAAGACAGACTGTGGCACGTGCCTTAGCATGCCTTAGTCTTTATTTGTTAGGCTGTCAGCTAGGGAGACCGTGAAAGAGTCACTCCTCAGCAGGACCTGCACATGTGAGTAAACACACTCAGCTTTCCAGAAATGAACCTCTGCAACTGTTACCAAAGGCAGTACTTTCTGGTTTGTCAGATCAGCTTTGTGGGACTCCTGAATTACTATCCTGTAGGTAGTAACGGTCTTACAACCAATGCTTCTGTCATTTCTAGCAGGACTCTATCTGCAGGCAGAATTTACAGTGTTCCTTTACAGAAACAAAACTGGAGAGACTGCCAGCAGAGGCTCTGCACACAGACATTTTTAAACTTTTTTTTTTTTTTTTTTTTTTTGAGAACGAAGATATTTGCACTGAGGTTGAACATGACAGTACTTGACGTTGCAGTATTTCTGCTGGTTAACTTGAGGTGCAACTTCTATATTCTGGGGCAAAACAGAACATAGAGACACCTTCAGATGGGCTGAGCTTTCTGCATAGAGCTGCAATGTAGTGTTCTCCATTTGTTCTTTATTGTGCTCTTGGTTTTTAATTTTTATTTATGGAACACATCTCAGACCTTTATTGATACTTCTAGACTAGTTGACACAGGCACACTCCATAAGCAGATTTAGATGCTATAGTGTGACTTTGCCAGAGATCTGCACTTCAGGTCTGAGAAGGGGATGTTAAAAAAGGCATGAATCCTGCATGAAATGTCTGTCATTAGCAAAGCTGTCTGCTTCCATTACTTGCATTTGTGTCATTCTTTGAAGTCTTTCCTGAAGAAACACGTGCTGTCTAGCTGACAAAAGCACTGCTGAAAGTTACCACAATGTTAACCACTTGTACTCTCCCCTTATTTTGCTCAGTAAACGTAAGCTTTTGAAAGCTGAGAAAAAAATAAGGGTGTAGTGGAGAAGTAAAAATATGCTGAGCCGGTGTAGTTTTGAAAGGAAAGGGAAAAAACATAAGCTCATCCTTAGAGCAGGGCTGTTTTTCCAGTTTTCACAGGAAAATTTGTCTATTAGTTCTGAGTAAAAGAAAAGTATAAATATTCAAAATAAAATTATTCACCCCCTAGACATGTAGCTAAGAATCCCCAAGAACTCATAGGAATTTAAGTTAGTGTAAGCTTTAAATTACTAACCATCCCTTCTTTCTCCCACTGCACTGAATGACTGATTCTGCAGAATACTTTCAGCTGTGTAAGTAGGCAGGTCCCATTCTGTCTGACTTGACCAGAACAAGCAACTGAAATGGAAGATCGCAGCTTGTAGTCAGTCTCTCAAGGTGTCAACATGTTCTTAAGGTGGTTTTAATTGTGGATACTCCAGATGCCGTGATCTGCGCTTGATGGTCACTATCAAGTAATCCATATGATTAAGACAATGGGCAAAGCATAATACTTTTATTTATAATCTAGAGCTAATTTTAGTGTCTGCTTCTAAGGAACCACATGTGAGGCCCCATGATGTGATTAATCAGGCATTTCAGCTGCTTTTGAGTGATCCCAGCACTGACAACTGAAAGCAAGAGGAATTCTTCTCCAGTATAGCACAGTTTATGACATCCTGTTATGCAGTCTGAAATGAGGTCCAGTATTCCAGTGAAAGAAAGTGAAACACTTTGAGAGGGATTGTACATAATCACTAAGAATTTGGCAAGGACAAAAGCCAAATCCAGGGTCATTGATTTGACAATCTCATCCAACGTCTGCTGTTCTGGTGTTACTTCTTTCTTAAATTATAAATACGTTCTTGGCCTGTTAGAAAGTACACAGTGCAGATCTTCCGAAGCACGGCTGAATTTGGGCAAAAGCTGAACTGTGCTGCAATTTTTGATTTTACAGGTCAAACCTATACTTTCTTCTCTGCCTATCCAGCAGTTTAGGTAATCAGAATTTTTTAAAACATTTTTATTAAAAAAAGCGCACCTCAGTTATATGCATTCCCAGAGGAAAAACAATAGAAAAGCTCATAAAATAATCCAAGTTTTCACCTAAGATTACATTCAAACAAGCCTGCTTAGAAGGGAAGGAATAGGTAACACAGATTACATGTGAAGCAGGACCAAACAAAAGAAATATATGTGACTGGCATCGTGTCTTCCAGACTTATGTGTACATTTGTGCTACGTTGATTTATGGTACATATGCACATGTGGTTGTAAAGCTGGCCAGAGCATTCACTGCAGATAAATGTGGAGTTTGAGAGTTGATCTCCAATCTACTTTTTCGTTATTTGACCAAAAGAAATTGAAAATTGAGTGACATACAATAAACATTGTATTTATAGGACTGAAAGAAAATCTTGAGCCAGTGATTTTGTTCCCCTGCTACCTGAATCAAAATGGTCACATAGTATTATTCAGTGGAAGTTGAAGCCATTCATGATTAGCTGTCAATGTTATGGGATCACATTCCCCTACACTCAGTGTCTTAGGTATGAAATGATGCAGGGTAATTTTGCTGCAAGCAAATTAGGTTAATGTTAATGGCAGTCCTGTTCCTGCCATTCTAAACCCACACTGAACAGTCATCCTTTGTCCAGCACATCCTCAGCTTGTCCAACCTTTCTTTGAGATGAGGCAGTGCCAATTTATGCTCTCTAGCAATCCAGTTTTACACTCAGGCTGATTAAATAAACATAACAGTTTCTGTGAGTGGTTGTATTCAAGCAAGCACATTAAAGCTGTAAGATGTAGGAGATAACATGAAAGTGAGAATATCTGTCTCCTAAAGATGTGAAACCTTGTTCAACAGCAAGCTACCTGAAGAGCCCAGTATTACCTCCAAAGGAAGAAATGAGATCATCAGAAATTCTTTTGTGCTCAGCACATATCTTCCTGGTAGTTATAGGAGACTAAAACAGGTGGGAGAGCTCTCACCATACCAACTAATAAGGAAAAGTATTCAGAAAGTATATTGTGATGCCAATCGGCATATTCGATACTGTTAACAACAGCACATTTCACCTGATGGCTACCACTTTGCATGCTTTTATTTCAAAAGTGGCTGAATGAAGAAACAATTCCATTCTTTTTAATGGAATCACTTCATCGTTAATTAAAGTTGTGTTGGTTTCAGTGACATACAGCTCTTAAAAGGGAAACCCACTTTTCACCGTTCTTTTGTCAGGCCCCACAGGAAGGTGCATTAATTTCATTATTTACAATATTATTTTATTTATTTCGTGTGTAGCATTTCTCCACCCCCACCCCCCCACCCCCCTCATTTTCATTGCACACAAAATATATGTTTATGTTTTACAGGATAAGTACCTGCAGATACTTTAGGTGCAGGAGAAGTAGGTAATAGAGGGAATTGAAGGGAAGGAGTCTGCTAGTGACACAACTACTGGAAGTAATTTCACAGACTTTTGCATGTTTTGGTCCACAGCATGGCCATCTGCAAATGTAGCCAGAACTGCAAAGAAGACAGACAGCCCTGATGCCTGCCCTTAAAAAAAAATAATAAAAAAAATCCGTTTCACATATCACCATGTTATTTATGCATTTATTGTTGAAAAAAAGAGCAGTTTGTCAAACATTTAAGGTTGACAGGCAAGTCATGTTGTTGCAATCCAGGTAAACGCTGTCATGAGTGACACTGGCTGTGTCACTACGTGCAGCATTAGCCAGGGAATTTGAGAAGACAGGCTCATGAAAAAAAAATGAATGTTGTCAGACAACCCTGCATTTTTTATTATTAAAATCTTGAGTGAATTTAGTGCTCATGAAAGTGAGGGACTAAGCTTCTCCACACATCCCTTTCAATAAATCTCAGTTCTGACCTGCAGCACCCTTGCTATTCTAGTTATGGGCCTTGAGCAGAGATTGCTCACCATGTCAGATTGTGGTAGTTTTGTGAAACAGATAGTTGAAGACTTAGATGAAGTGATTGAACATATTCTTATTTGTGACCCAACCATGACTTAAGCACAAGCCCTCAAAGAGGCTGAACACTCACAAATTAAGTATATATCCCACTATACCCCCTTGCAGTTAAAATGAAAATTGCTCATGGAAATTGATAATTCCCATTCCAGTAGGAGGTTACTTCTGTGAGCTGGTATTTGGGGGATTTATTCATTGGAGCAATTGTCCTGAGAGAGCTTTCCAGAAAGGTGTGTGCTATGGAAACATCTTTTTGCAAAATGTCATATTCAAAATGCAAGTTCTAAGAGCTGTTCATTATCCAAGTGGACTCAGTTTCCACTACTAAGTGAACAAGTGTTTGTCAAGAGGAATGAGCAGCAAGAGAGGCCGGCAGCTGCAGAAGGCGGCTGTGGGAGGCTTTGGCCCCTTCAGACACCCTGGGAAATGGTCATAGGTGCTCCTGGCAAGTCTCAGTTTTACAAGTTCACTCTGCGGTGTAATCACGAGGAAAATGGACTCAGTTAAGCAAGGATTAGCAGCATTGCCTCTCTTATTCAAGTGGACATTAAATCCAAGTCCCTGATAAGGGAAAGTGTTAGAGCAGATGTGTGGGTGGCATTGCAGGGAGCAGCCAGGTGACTGTCCATGAAGAAGTCACAGCTGGGGGGTTGCCGCTGCTGCTGCTGCTTGCATCTTGTAAGAGCAAGCTCTAAGACCCTGTGATGCAGAGGCCCTGGCTCATATATTATGTGTCTCAATGCAGAGCCTAATCCACTTAGGCAAGCATGGAGTGAAAATATCATTGCCTTTACAGTGTGAGCCGAAGGCTACAACAAATCTAAATGCCATAGCTCCATCAAAATAAACACTCAAAGCCATCTTGACATCGAGGGTATGGAGTTGAGAATGACATTGAGAATGAGATTTTAGGAAGAGTTTATCTCACTCTTCATGCAGATATAAGAAGTGCACTTTAAAAGGATTGTAGTGCCTTTATAATATTTTTGTAATCTTCAGAAGATTGAGAAACTTTTCTTCTGCCCCCTGTTTTCTGAGAAGTTGTGAATTCTTAGGACACAATTACTTTTTCTGCAGTGGTGAGTGTATAGCCTAATTACAGTGACCACCAAATTGGTAAAATGTCCACCTGGAATACCTCTGACAACCTGCCTGTTAAGGAAGTAGATACATGTTCAACTGCATTGCTCAGAGAAGTAGCTGCAGGAAGATAATTCAACATCCTCTTTAGTAATGATGATAATAAGAGCAAAAGCACAGAAGCACTAAATGAATGGTAGTATGTAGGATATACATGCAAAGTATTCCACTGCCCTGTACTGCAACTAAAGCTACAGTACTTCTTTCAAATTACATTTCTTTCCTGGTTTTTAGTACACTTATGATTTCAAATGTGCCCAAATTAAAGTCCTGCCATAAACTGTGAAGGGATGTTGTAACCTGTTAATTTTTGAGCAATTTGAGAAGAGAGTGCTAAGTTTTCAAATGAAAGAAACCAATTGTCCTTTTAAGTCTCTTATTGCTTGGCTGGAGTCCACTACTTGCAGGAGGTGCTGCTTTTAGCACCTGATTTATTATTTGTTTCAGTGGAGTTACACTGTTTTGCAATTCTGATTGCTCCATTAGAAAATTGTGATGTGGCATTAAAATTTTAACAGGCAATGCTCTGTTTGCATTTTGTCCCACTTAACATCAGATTGCTAGAGATGAGTAAGGAAAGAATATTAAGCATTCATAAAACACTTTCACAAAAGCTAAAATTCCAAGGTCTAAAGAACAGACAAGAAGAACGATAAAAAAGATTAAATTTTTAAAAATCAAACCTTGTTCATCTTTTATATTTATTATTATTTTTATTATACTGAAATATTGAACATTTACCAAATTAAGGCTGCATGTTTCTGCTCTGTGATTGTTAAGTCTGACCTCTGTCAGCACAGAACACTAAAACTGTCCTAGATCTGGTGAGATTTTGTGAGTGTAAATATAATCAAATTCTCAGAAACCATAAATTGTGCTTATACATCACTATTGAACATTCTTATACTTTCACTACATTGTTTTCCAGTCTATCAAAATGTCTGGGGACAGTTCACTTTATTGATTATTTTGTCTTTCAGAACACTTTTTTTTTTTTTTTAATGTAGGATAACTGTATTTTTTGTTGTTATTACTGGTTCTAGGCATGTGTATTTAATACTTGCAAAATTTTTACAGTGCTTCCTTACAAAGTGACCATAAATGGATCTTTTACACTGCAGAATCTCTGATAAAAACATCTCTCAATACCACCAATAGCCATAGAGGGGGTGGAGTGGGTAGACTTGGAAATTTGCTTTTAAAACTGCAAATCCTCGGGCAAAATAAACAATATTATTTCAGATTAAAAAGAAATACACACAGAGATGATAAAAAAAAATCTAATGTCTGTAGAAGGCTGTGCTTCAGCAAACTAGGTATATGTTGGTATGTTTGCTTATTTTTTAAGTTTTCCAGTACCAAAATGCATGTTTAAGTGATTGCATTTGACAAAGGAAAGACAAGGAAAAATGGTGCAGCATCTTTAATTTATCAGTTTACATGAGATGCAGGCAATAGCCTGTGGGTACCAGATTGTGATTTTTCTACTCAAGTACATTCTCATGTTTTACTGATGAGCTATATGCCAGACCCTTGTGTTCTGTATAGTAAGAGTTTCATGGAACATCTGCTTCAATTGCTCTATCTCTTGTTTTGTTTTGTCACTAAACTCACTTATGCTACAGAAGCACTGACTACAAAGGAAGCTACTTTAATTCAATAGCATATCAAGAAGGTAGATTCTCTAATGCTTGTAATACAGCTATTTATGTCTAATGCTTTCCATTGCACCAAAAGTAGTATGACAATATACACAATATTCTGTCATACTTCATAGGATACATAGTTTTCTGACCTACTGATACGGTTTTTAACTAGAAAAGTTGCATATGAATACGTGTATGTGTATTGGTGTGCAGCTGTAGAGAGAATGCCACATGGAGACACGTATCTGCATACCAGTATCTGCAACTGTACGTACAAGACACTGATGAAAAAACACACATAATTACCAGAAAAGTAACATTTTCCCCATACCCAAAGTCACGTATCACAAAGAAGTCAACAGAGAAAGTAAGTCGATAGGGTGAGAATAGCTGTGACTTGTTACTGTGTGCTTTAGCATTTACATAGTAAATGGCACTGGATGTCTTGTGTGTATTTAAACTGGAATGATAAAATGGTTTACAGGGACAGAGAACATTATATGGGAAGTTAAAACAACATACATCACCCTCTGTCAGTTCACTAAATATTTTTTCTTGTCCCATTTGGTAGTCTTGGCTATTCAGTGTCTGTGAAAGGAGTATCAGGATTTAAAGGTTGTAACGTCTTTTTAAATTGCCGTATGGTGGTCAAGCTTGGCTGAAAAAAAATGTTGATTAACTGTATGAAAATACAATGATAAACAGCTTTTTAAACCTGAAACTGTCTATAAGATATGACCTTTGCAATATTCTCTAACAGTTCTACAGAATAAATGCAGGAAGAAAAGATGGAGGAGCTTTATATAAAAGGACAAATAGGATAAACATCCTTCCCTCAAACCTTCCTCATATCTTCCCATATTTTTGGTCTGAACAAATGCTGAAGATAATGGTGTTGTGACTGATTTTTTTAAAAGATCTAATCTGTTGTGTTTTTCTCTTTTTGTTTTTTGGGTTTTCCCCCTTTAATTTTAATCTCATCTGTGCTGACATCCACCCTAAAAAATGCAGCTGGAAACAAAGAAACTATGAGCAGAGGCTGAAACCATCTTTATTTTCAGCGTCCTTCTTACTGAAAGTATGTGTGGCTTAATTTTACATTATTTTGTTTTTTTAGAAATACGGTTTAGCATTGTATGTGAATTGCCATTGACAAGGCTGGTAATTAGCCTCATATTATTTTCAGCATAGTTCACATCCACACATCACAGGACAGAAAATGGTAGCCTTAGACAAACAGAATCCTTGTAGAAGATCATTAGGAATCCCACTGTGACATGCCACGTACAACCTCGTTGATTCAAATTAGTCATCTGCATTGTTCTATATTTTAGACTGCAGGAGGTTTCAACTTATTTTACAAAACCACAATTGTTATACGTTTATGGTCAGAGTAACAAGTAATGTTCTACACTCTCAGAAGACACCAAAGACATTTTAATATGCACTCATTATACAGCTCTGCCTGCAATGCCATTTAGAGTTTCATCAGTGTCTAGGTAACAAAGCTCTATTTTCTCAGCTTTTTACAACTGAGCTGTAAACATGAACTCTCAGTTAAACACAGCACTGTATAGAAAGTATTATCTAGGTCTCAGGGTTTTGATTTTCCTTTTATTTTTAACTAAAAAGAGATCTTTGATGATACACACCTTTGAAATGAATGTATCCTATTCCTGATTTTTGCGTGTATAATACAGGCTCAAACACTGCTAAACCTACGGTGGTTTAGCTGATAAATTATAAGAGCAAAAATGCTGTTTGTCACAGTCCCAATTTACTGTGAGGTCAAATATGTACCTTTAAAATAGTTTACAGCAGACTTATAAAACAGTCTTTTATGACTGCTGTTTGATCTCATTCATGTCTTTATGCAAAATCTTTGCTGGTATTGCTGATGACAACATGTATATTTTTAACAAATATACCTCCCCCAACTAATATGTCTCAACAATTTACCTTCTTTATTCCTTGCTGATATTTGCTGATGCACATCCATCTGTTTCAGCAGATGATTTACTCCAACGGAGTGTTTAGTCCCACTCAGTATCCTGTCAGTAACCTCGCAAATACTTGGGTCTGCACCACGTATGCTGCAGATGCAAATAATCCAAACCTAAACTTGTCCTTGGTAGGGGCAGGTGCCTTCCAAAAAATCCTAGCCTTTGAAGGGTATATTTGATCTTTATTTTCTAGGAAGTTGTCAGAATTTTAACGTTCTTAAAATAGATGGGGTTTATGTTGTATGTTTTTGATTACAATCCACATACACTGAAGAATTATTCATATGAATTCTCATTCCTTTGTGCACAGAATCAGGAATCTGATATATTACTTCTAGAGTACATAACACAGCATCAGACAAAGAATTCAAGGGTAGTGAACAGCTCAGGGGACCAGTAATAGAATATGAAGCTTAGGTTGTTGGTTCAAATCTAATCCAGGTTGGAAGTAACAGCAATTATTGCCATCTAATGTCTTTTCAGTGATCTGTATGAAATGAGTTTGTGGTCTCAGTGTAGTTTCTAACAGACAGGTGTCTAGATCACAGCTGACACCATTGTTGGCAGACTCAGTGTAGGGACCAAAGTCTGAACAGGTCTGTAGATTGAACTGCTCTTTGGTGTCAGGACAAAACTCAAGCATTTCAGCAGGAGAATGTGTCAGACACTGAGTTTTTAGAACCTGTTCTATTGATGAAAAGTAGTTCAGTCTTCAGGCTGTTCCCCAGGAATCCTCTCAAGATCCAGCAACTTTTTTTTTCAGTTAAACAGTAAAGATGAAGTCACTCTTAAAACACCCATATTAAAAACTAGCACCCAGAAGCCCAAGAAGACACTCATAAAAGGAGCAGTCATAACAGTTTCAATTTGCTTGTTCAAACTCATGTGCTTAAATTTATTCAAGCACTTCACAATAGAATAATTCCTTTAATGGCTTGCAAATCTCTCCTGTACACTGTGCCATGACATGCATATACAACATGGCACGTGCCTCAAATCACAGATAGTAGGAACATGGTGGATATAATTTGTTCCCTTATACTTGCAAAAATCTTTTATTTTTTTAGGAGAAATCTTTATTAGCTGGAGATACCACTCAGATGACCTCCTTGATGTGATCATTCATGCTACTTCTATTACAAGGCCTTTTCTCTCTCACCCTGTTTGGGTATGTTAGATCAGAAAGTATGTGAAGAACAGCTCAGTGATGACTGTTTGCTAGACATGGCTTTGCCAGTGTTGTGTTAGGTATTCCAAAGGATCCGCAGGATCCCCTGTACAACTTTTTCTACCACAGTGAGCTGCTAAATAATGTGCAGGTTGCAGAGCTGCACCCTCAGTCAAATCTTCTCCTATTTAAATTCATGTGCAAAATCCTATGGATAAACACTATGGTCTATGTAGAAAAAATGCCACAGAGCCATGTAGAAAACAGAAATGTTTATGTATCATCCAGTTAGAAAAATGAGAGTTCTGAAAAATCATGTTATTTATGGAACTTCCCAAGGGTAACCATGTTATAAAGGGATTGGGACTTTTATATAATAAACAGAAATCAGTGTGCTTAAAGCAGCTAACTGGCAATTATGTACAGTTTTGATTATGGGAATTTACATTTCCACAAAGGAATATAATTACAGGGAAAGTAATTTTTTTTTTTTTTTTTTTATAATGCTAGCCTTTTTCTTTCTGACCTGGGTTTCAATCCAGGATCCAGGAAATTTTGATCAATGTAGACACATATATAAATGTTTGTATAGTAAGTATCTGGCAGGCAACAACACTTCTGCTGGGGTTTATCTGGATCTGGATTCCATGTGATACTAATTACTAGGCAGTAAACCCAATAGAGAGGAAGGAAGTCCAAAGAGAAAAGCTACCATATTTTTCCTCTTACAGGTGATAGATATTATTTGCCCTATTATTATTTTCTATTATTTATGGATCACTCTAAGAGTGACATATGTGAGTTTAATATATTCATGTAAGATATTATATATGTGGGGAGAAAGACAGAAAACATATGGGTCTCATTCTTTCATGTTTTTATCATGACAATTGAATCTCAATAGTCTTGAAAAGTTAAAGGAAAATAAAGGAAAGAAGGAAAGGAAAGAACCCAAAAGCAATAATAGAAAAGAGAAAGAGTGATATTGTTAATAAATGAAGGATTAGGAGATTCAAACAAAAGGAGACTTTAATATATGATAAAGAAATGGAAGGACTTTTAAATTTAATAGACAGTTCATAAATTAGAAAATCTGTCACATAGTATTAAAAATCACACTTAGCATTTCACTGAGTAATACATTATTAATTTATGTTATGATATATGATTCACTGTAGTGCTAATAATTTATATTTTGTGTAGAATTCTAAGTCTAGATTTCCCGCTTTAGTAAGTCTCAGAGTTTTGTCTGGCTTTCCTGCCTCCAGGTTTCACATAGCGATCAGACATTTCTAAAAGAAACATGAATCCTGTGTGAGAGAATTATAGCAAATGGGCAGGAGAGTTCCTTGTTTAACACAGCATTTGAGGTCATAACTATATTGCTGGGTTCAGCAAATTATTACCTAGTAGTTATTTGTAGGGATAGGAGAGGCTCGTAAGTTCTCAGTGCTTACACACTGAAGCATTTTATCTTTAAATTTCTAAAGCTCTGAGCAGGGTTTTTAGCCACAGCACTGAGGCTGGCATAATCAGACTCTTAGCTAAATCCCTGTACAACACTTTGAAAAGGTAGAGACTAGAAGCATGGGCTTTTGTTTGTTTGCTTGTTTACAAAAGAACAAAGACCCTGAAAGTGTCCTGTGTTGCAAGGCTGGCTTGATCTTTTGCACTTCCTACATCACTCTCTCAGTTTCTTTTGAGGTCTTCACCAAAGTCCTGACTTTGACTTTTCTTCCAAACTTCTCTTCCCATTTCTGCCTTACCTGCTCCTCTCAACACCTCTCTCCATTTCAGGCATGTCTACACAGAGGTTGGGCTGGGGGTGAGGACTCCTTCTTTCAATCTGAATTGCTGCTGCACCATATACCATTCCCCTTTCCCTGCCTAGTAGTGTAAGCGGTTATAATCCCCCCTTATTCCATGTCGTCTCCTATGGGTCATTAGCATCCAATAACCCAGGGATCAGTAACCGTCACCTTTATGATAAAACTCTGCCCAACTGCTAACTCTTCCATTGTTACTCAGTCATAATGGTCATCTGTGTCAGAGAGCACAGATCTTCCATCTGGTACAGTATGTGCTTGTGTTTCTAAAAAGAAATTGCATTTACAGCTAGAAACTCGCCCCGCGGGGGGGGGGGGGGGGGGGGGGGGGGGGGGGGGGGGGGGGGGGGGGGG
>JAVJGJ010000037.1:36614181-36640305 GCA_035590215.1 Microhierax caerulescens
TTTTCTTTTCTTTTCTTTTCTTTTCTTTTCTTTTCTTTTCTTTTCTTTTCTTTTCTTTTCTTTTCTTTTCTTTTCTTCTTTTCTTTTTTCTTTTCTACTTTTTCTCTTTTCTTTTTTGTTTCTTTTTTCCCTTTTTTTTTTAATAAAGTGTACTCTGTACATCTCTTGCATTGATTTCCTGAATTAATATTCATGATTCTTCTTTGCAAGCCACAAGATCCTCTGTGATGTTTGCTTTACAATTCTTCTATCAAACATACTTTTACAAAATAAAAGGTCTTTTTCCTTTCAGAGGGTTATGTTGGAAAGTAGACAGTTATCTCCACATGGCATGTAATATGATTCTCGGTTTATTATCTAGATAGCTACAGTTTTCTTGCTTTCCTAAGTTTTGCTATCTATATTTTTAAAGAAACACTGCATCATCCCTATCTAAAGTGATCCACAAAGCAAACTCACTGGTCAAAAACTCATGAATGTGCTGTTTTTTTAATATGTTTTTCTGCATTGCAGTTTATTATTTTTGCTGTATTTTTATGTTTAGAATGAAAAATGCTACAAATACAGTGCTAAATTTTATGTACAGTGAGCAGCAGACATTTCTTCTTTTAAAGGGTTCTCATTTATATATTTCTAATAGAAATGCAATGCAAAAGTGAAGGTCCTTTTAAAGATATAACCAGAGATGACTGTTTCCTTCTTCTCCATTCCTATCTCAAAGCGAAAACAAAATACACAGTATAGCTTTCATTCTCAGAATGCTCCATTTCACCTCTGTTTTTCTATATTATGGTTCTCTTTGTTTTGTGTTACTTCCTACACAGGACTTTGTTGCCCTTCTCCAAAATGGTAATAGCAATAATTAAACAATAATCACTGTACATCTGCATCTCACAAATACTCTTCCACCTCAATCACTAGAGTCTTTTGACTCACCGATAATTAGCTACTGCATCCATCACAGTTCCTTTTTTCTTTCTCTTCTTTTTTTCAGTCAGCTGGTCCATCTGTCAACCACAGCACTAATATGACTGTTTACAGCAGCAGCCATCTTCCCTTTTTATGCATAAGACTATCACCTTCAGCTTCTTTGAAAGGCTTCTATTTGTTTCAAGTTAAGTTGAGCATAAAACTCAATTTCTACCTACAGTTATTCAATGTATATTAAACCAAAACAAATTTTAAAAGCTTTTTGTTTTCTTTCATTTTTTTTTTCTTTCCCATTTCCCTTAGTCTGCATTTACTTGCCTACTTATATGTAGACTGTGAACTTTTGGTGCCATGAGTTTTCCCTAGACTGTAGGAACGTGGTGAACAGCAACACTTACAGAGAAGATGGAGCTTCCTGCTGTATGAATGTGAAAGAAAGGCCTTTATGCTCAGGTTATGTTACAGAGATAAAAACAAAATGAGCTTCCTCTTTTTATATTCCCTGCCCTGATCCCTGGCTCCATCACCTCCCCTACATATACCTCCCCATGCCATTAGGCCCTGTCTCCTAGCAACATATGGCCCCTTACCAGAGCTTTATCTGACTGCTGCCTGTACGCAATCAGGCTGTCAGTCATTTGAGAAAGAAAGTGATTGAGCTCTGTCCTGCATGCATATATTTGCAGCGTTTAGACTCTCTGCATAGGTATGAAGGGAGGATATGTAGCAATGTACAATCTCAATATACCCAGCATAAAGCCTCACTAACCGAACACTGTTCTGAATAAAATGGATGTGCTTTTGAATTTATGTCCATCGGGAATAATCTTTTCTACCTCTTCTTCATCTGTGTCACTGACTTTACAACTGTCTTACTTACAAAGAGGGTAAATTCTATTTTCCTTTTAAAACTAAAGCTTCCTGTGAAGCTGCTTGAGCCGAGTTGTTAATCAGTTCCCTGGCATGCTAGTATTCCCATTCACTCTGAATCAGATCAGGAGGGCACACTGACAAAATTTGCATCCCACCTTCATTTTCTGTAGTGGTAAAGCACAAACATGCTCCCTGGACTGAAGCAATGCTTGTTGGATACCTGCACTTGCAGTACAAGGCACTTCTTGTCACAAGCAAGAGCAACATGGCTTTGACTCCTAAGCCACAATTTCTAAATGGCCAGTGACCAACACTGTTTCTGGAGTGGTCTAGTTGATGCAAAGTACTCGGTAAGGGATATTTCTAACACCTAATGTTAGACATTTGTATTGTTCATACTTCAGAGAGGTAGGATTTAAGATCTATAGCTAGAAGCTTTCTGCAGTCTGTACAGGCAACATAGACCCCTACCTATATTGAGGTACACCTACATCAGGTGACTTTTCAGTCTCACGTTTTGTTTCCTTCTCTGAGAAACGAACAATATCAATATTGCACATTGCAAAGATAAATCTGGATGCTGAGATGCTGTTGTGAGCCCTGTCCAATTAATACACCTTAAACTAGATAAGGGACAGGTATATAATCCAAACAGACAAAAGGATGAAGCACAAGAAAAGCCACTGTGGGAAGTCCTATCTTTGGGCTTCCTATACCCTGCTGGGTTCTGCTCAAAGATCTCCAGTGAAAGACTCATATTGCAAGGCTGCTGCTTGAAATGCTAACCACAGCCCATCCTTGGCTCTCTCAGCCTTGGGCCTTCATCAGGATTCCTTCAGTTACCTCCAAGGGAGATTCAGACATACGTTCAGGAGAATGGTGAGAATTTCAAACTGTATGCTCTGTATCTCAGATAACCTGCACAAGTTTAAAATTGCTTGAAATTAAATCCTTAGATAACCTGCACCTTTCCAGAACCCATACAAAATGAGGGTCAGTGGCACCAGGGAGGCAGAGATTTTTGGATAAACTTTTCCTTATGTTATCCACACTTGTGCATTAACCTGCACTGCTGCTTAATCACAGGATTATTTTTTAGTAGATCATTCATAGATTAAGACTTATGAAAAGGTGTTGCCTCTCAGGCACCTGGGTGTAGACCTGACTCTCTCCATTGATTCTGCAGACAGAATCGGGTGGTGCTGGGTAATGAGCACTTGGAATTACTCATCCCTTTGGTGTTGTAATACAGCAATTAGTACCTAAACCAGTGCCCATTGAACTCTGTGGAAAGACTCTTACTGTCTTCAGTGGGTTCTGGTTCATGGCATTTATGGAACAGTTCCATTTTGATACCCAGCCAAGTGGAGAAAGCCGCTTATTCTTTCTGTTAATACAATGTTTAGTCCCTGGTAATCTGGGCACAGTGATTCAAAAATATACAGTTCTCCAGAGGCTGTACTTCTGGAAATTATACATTTATATATAGTTCCAAGCAATTTAAGTGGATACATAGTCATCAGGCATCTGAATTTGCCAGTCAGTCAAGATTCTTGACTTTTCTTCCATGTCCAAACCTGAAATTTCTAGTTGTTCATGGGAATACTCAAGTTAGCTAATAAACTAACTGAATGTATTTCACTTAACAGCAAGCGAAACAACCATTTCTGATCCGCTGCATTCCAGCATTTGGTTCCTCAGTCATTTCATAGAGACTTCTGGTAACAATTAATACTACCATAAAAAGAAAATAACAGGGAGAAACATGCACCCAAATTGGAAGCAGATATCTGAATGTTGTTGTCCCACAAATTTAGATCAACCGCACGTCTGCCTGGAAACTTGTAACTAGCATTCATGAGTGATGTTATAATATAAAGTGTGGTGGAGAAATGACAGTGGAGCCTGTTTGTACTTTCTGGAATTAATATATATGTGAAGATAATTAAAAGAACAATAAAAATACACAAGACGAACATACACAAGGGGAAGGTTTAAACATCATCCACACATGTCATATGGTATGGGCCTTAGGGAAATAAATGCTTACAGGATACTGGCAGACAGTCCTGCTGCTGGTACCAGAATTTAGCAGTTTCACTTCTTGAAAATAAATCCTTTTAGTTAATCCGGCTCTGTGGGTGGAATTACACACACCACTCCTGTTATTGTTAGACAGGAGTGCAGGCTGAATTCCCATGAACTTTGCTGAAAGTGTAACTCGCAGTCTTCCCTATGCAAAGCTTTATTTATTAGAAATGCTTTTTAACGTGTCATGGTGAAATCTTATCATGGCAACATCAGATGTGGCTTATATTAGGGAGTGCACATTTCACCCTTGATGTCTACCTGCAACTCTTATTAGCATGACAGGGCATTTACTATGCATATCAAGAAGGGAATATGTGAGATTGTGAATTCTTTCACCCAGTGTGTTCTAGAGAGTAAAATTTTAGCGGCCAAATGTTGACACCTGGCACAGTGAAGTGTTTGCCACATACAGCCAAAGTTATTGAATGGGAATGTGGCTGCACTGTAAGCCTTCCCTTCACCATCTGGTTCATTCTGAAATATGGAATATATATCACAATTACATGAATAAATGAAAAGATATGCAAGTTAACTGAAATGTATGTGTTTCTCTGCTTTTCTGCACAATGAAACAGCCATCTGGGAATCAGTATGTCTCACATTTCAAGCACAAATCAAAGCAAGCAGCAATTCACTCCGTGACGTGTGCTTCATAGAAAACTGGACTTCATTATCACAGAGTTAATCACTTTGGAGTCTTTTTTTCAGGGTTTTTTTTTTCCCCTCCTCCTCTCTATGGATACAAAACAAACCTATTTGGAAATATACAGAAAGTACCCTTATTAAAATTGCATTTGGACCACAGTGTGGTTAAAAAATAAGAAAGAAAGAAAGTGGAAGCACATTTGTTTGATTTGTTTGCAGTCTTGCCTCTCAGATCCAAGCTCAGAGGTGGGTCTGTAGAGAAAGAAGAAAGAATTGCAAGATGGATACAACCTCTTTTCCCCTCCCCTTCTTCACCCCAGTTTGTTATATGTATATTTTCCTTTTCCATGTCTATGCAGCACTATTGCCTAATGGAATGGGTGACATGGATCTAAAGCATATGCTGTTGCCCAGAAAAACTTAATGGAAAGTGAATGGAGTAGGGGGGCATGCTGAGAGCCAGAGTGTCTGCCAAGAAAACAGCCTCCGACCTTCCACCATCTTATGGCATACTCGATACTTGAAGGCAGAACCTTCCCCCGCTCCAGGTTTTCCTTTATCTTCTGTGGAAGGTGGGCATAAATTCTTGCAGTAGAAGGCAGTGGAGATTTGTGGTAGGAAAACTCTTCTGGGGCTAATCCAGAGAGAGGGGATGCTAAGACTCTCTGGAATTAAAAGGCATGGGTTTTGTAGCTACACTGGGTGTGAATCCGAGAATGTATGTAAACTACTATTGCATCCAAAGGCAGAGACCGTGTCTGATAGATAAGTCATGACAGTGCTTTGGAAAAAGCAGCTAGAGAACAATGGATTACTGTAGCTTCATCTATATATGTCATTTTGTAGCCTTTCTGGAAAGAAAAGCTGTCTCTATTAAACGAAACCCAAAAAATATAATTGCTGGAAGACATTCAGATACATTTGCCCCTTGTCCAAACTTCATTAATCTCCCTGAATACAAGAGTTGACTAATTCTATGGGCTTTTAGCCAAGCTCTTAAAAATAAATGTTAACAGTAAATATTGATGATTGTTGCAAGGATCCTTCCTATGTTTGTTCTCCTAATAATCCTGTTAATAAATAAAGAAAAAGTAATATGATCTTAAAGAACACACCTTTTTTTATGCCTGGCTATAGTGACTAAATATGTAAATATCTCCTTTACAAGGGAAAGACTGGTTTTGTAGTGGTTGCGTATTGGGAAGTGATTATGTACGTTTGCAGCATAATGCAGGAATGAAGGAACAAGTTTCTTTCTAGAAAAGAACAAACCTTTAAATCCGTGTGTGCTACATTGTTTAACCTGCAAATTGTCCTGCAGAGTCATAGCAGGTTGCCATCGATCTGGGACCAAAAAAAGCTTCAGCTTTCAGTCCTCCAATTTTTGACATGTTGAGTATCATCAAGACCCACAGAAAACAAAGCCAATGCGTCTTTTGATGGTGTGGGATCAGACCCTTGATGGGAGCTGAGAATCATCAGCCCCTTGTGATTTTAAAGCAAGCAGCAGAAACGGAAAAATAGCTAAAACCAGAGCTCACTTGAACCCCTGTTGTCTGAAGTCTCTTCGTGAATATTGGAAGAAAATCTGCTTTGAATATGTTCTCCCTACTTCAGTTGTCTAAAAAAAAGTCAGGGTCAGAGAAAGGGCACAGTAAATTCTGAATATCTGAAGATGTGGAGCTGATGTATATCCACTAAATGCTAACATAATTAAGACATGACATCATCCTTCAAGCATTATGGGTGCTGTACCTTGTATTGTAAATCCTTATCTAGCTTATAATGGTCTGCTGAGGGCTTAGTTATTTTTTTCTCTCTGCATCTCAGACAAGTGTATTAAAAATTATAAAAATCAAATTGACTTCATAATTGATTTTTTATGGACGTTATTTGTTTTGCCATGAATATTTCATAAACATTTTTTTCCTAAAGTATAGCATTATAAGACATGCAACTGAGAAAGAGACAGCAGTGAGTGCATGTGAGTCTATATGAAATCAGTGTTATCCTTAAATTTAAATACTTGGTTAATGTTACATTTTTCCATTGAATGTTTTATCTTTCTTGTTCTGAAATTAAAGGGGAATTTGCCATTGTCTTCAGTTAGAACAGGAACAGATATATTACCCCCTTAGCGTTTTTCTGTTATAGTTACCTTTTTGATTCATTTAAAAAGTGGCAGTGCAAGAAATGGTCTAGAATCTGTAACAGTTTCTCCAATGTAAAAACCTTTATTGTCATGAATCATTCCACTGGGGTCATTGCATAAAGAGGAGTTTCAAGACAGAGCCTACTTTTCTCAGCTACGTGAATTCTGACTCTGTCGAGCTCACATGTGGTGCAGCTGAGGCGATGAAAAAGTGGCTGAGAAGATGAGGAGGGTGGAGACCTTTCAGTTTCCCACAGCACAGGATTTCTAGGGACAGAGAGGAGAGTAAATGAATATGAAGAGCCAAACATTACTCCGCACACTGATTTCCTTAGGGCCTGATTGCTCCGAGCCTACTGGCAGGGCCCTCCCTACCGCAAGCTCAGGTTGCATCAGAAACTCCCTTTGAAGATGTTGCGAGTAGATCCTGCGCAGTGGGGACACTTGCCCACTGCTGAGGTCTCTGCTTTGAAACAAAACCTGGGTCTCTGTGCACTTCTGTGGAGGAGCCAGGCGGTGTTGGCTTGTGGGCTGGGGTTACCCATGCACAGCTCACATCCAACGGCTTTTGCCATCTTGCTTTGGTCACCTAGAAGTTAAGCTTTTGCTCTCTGTTAGTTGTTTGGTCCCCTTACGTAGTCAATGAAGCTCCTCCAGAGGGAGTTCACTGCACCCCACAGTAAGCGGAATTGGGAAAGGCCTCTCTCTTGTTTGACGACGGCAAGGCCTAGACAGCTGGCTTAGGACTAACACTTTCAAGACTGAACTTCGGTGAGACGAGTGGCACCCAGAGCCAAATCCTCAGCATTAGCGTCACCATTAACTAAACATAATCTGTGAGCAACTTGTAGCAATGCAGACTACCTTCAGCGAGATTTCTTTGCTGCCTAACACCCTGAGTTACGCCGTCACGTGCTCAGATAAAGCAGGGCAAGCCCACTGGGTGAGAATGGCATCACCACCCAAGGATTAGCTGTGTAACAGCAGACAGCAGAAAGCTGTTAACCTTTTGCTTTGGTAGGTATTAAGAAAGAGGGTAACAAGAATATTCCATCACTAAGGACGTATCAGGCAGCATTAGCAATGGATAATTTGAGGGGTTAAGAAGTCTGCCCTGCGGGAATTTCTTAAAAAAGTTAATCTTTTATAAAGATTGAAAGTTTCACAGGCACAAAGTTTGCCTCAGAGAGATTTAGTTCTTTTAGCCTATGATCTTGATACTTGCCAAAGGACAAACTAAATGTGAATTTGCATCATACCTCCACATGTGTTTCACATATTTTACATGTGGCGTCTAAATGGCTCCTGTGACCTTAGTGTGCGGATCACACGTTTTTCACATATGCTTTGTGCGGTTCACATCTGTTTGAAACATTGTTTCTGACAGTAGAAATCATTATTGTTTTACAGCAGGCTCTAATAATTTAATTCAAGCAGCAGAATTTGAGAAGACGCAGAGTGTTTCCAGTTTTGGTTTAGATTTTGTGTTGAGTGCTACCCATTATAATTGCATACCAGAGGAGAGATTCACAGCCCAGGCCAGGGTTTCCAATTAGGGTGATCAAGATTTTTTTTGTCAACATGCTTCTTTTTTCAGTGAATACGCTGACTTGTCAGAGTTGTCGCTTTTGCAGAAATGCGCTTGATACAACTATTGTGTTCTGAAGGGTTTTCTGGGTCTCTGGCTGAATTTCTGCACAAACCTAGGAAGCCAGTGGTCCACAGGTGGGTACTCACACAGGGTTTGGGGAATGTATACTTAATTATTTATTCTGTAATAGTTAGATTACAGCTTGAATACGTCTCTTCCATCAACCCTTATGAGTTCCCTAATGTCTTGGGCTGTGCAGCTAGCTTTTTTCTGGCTCAGCAAATTATTTCTACAAAGTGGAAAATGTCCTGCAGAATAAACTTGAAAATGGCAGAGGGTCTGACCAAGTCTGTAGCTTGATTGTTAGGACAAAAATGTAGAAGACTCTCGCCAACATCCTTCATGCACTGCATGCTTAATTATTAGTATTAGTAGAATTTCTCCAGTGGAAGAGATTGAAAGCAATCCATTCTGTTACTGGATGGACAGAGCATTTACTAGACCTATTAGATATGTGTGTGCAAGGGCTTAATCTAAATGAGACTGAACAGAAATTTGAAACTTGGTTTCTCATGCACCGCTTCTAAATTGCTGCAAAGTGAACAGATACGTCCCGCAATGGCAATTGCAAAATCACCTGCAAAATGTGTCACACCTTTCTAGGTGACTACTGGAAGCTTACTATAATCATTAGAGGCATGGCCAGTGTGCGAGCTTAGAGCTTGGACTACTTGTTCACCTGACAAGTTAATGCACTGCTTAGCATGGTTGTGCCAGTTAGTTACAAACAGTATGTCAGGCAGCCACATCTGGGCTAACCCATGGTCAGATCTTTCATAGCTACTGCACTCATCACCAGTCTCTCAGTTTTAGTAAAACTGCTCTATGGTGAAAACTGCAATGAGAACAGAAAACATTTATAGAACCTAAGTACAAGTGAGTTGGAAAATATTTTTTCTTTTCAGTCAAAAATCTGTCCTGAAGCATTCATAGATCCAACCTTCCTCCATTTAGTTGCTAGAGCTTCCAGGTACCCAAGGTATAAAACTACAGTAGAAGTGTTCATGTTGAGGGCACCAAGACGGTGCAGAAATGTTTGAATTTATCTATGATTGTGTCCTCCATCAAGTGAGCAATGCCTGTTAGCTACTGAATTTATTGCCCCTGCTCTGTCCCATTTATTTCTACATGCAGTTCCTCAGAAAGTTCAGTCAAATACCTGTCTCATTCTAATTGTAATTAGCTTGCTTTAAATTGCAAGGTATTTTTACCCTTGTGTAATTCTCATTATGGCTGATAAAATAATTTCTTTGTATTTCATGTTTAATTGGTAAAAGATAACTCTTGTACTACTTTTTCACAGGAAAGAATGCCCTATGGTCTTTATTGCCATCCTGTACTTGTGTACCTACAGGTGTTTGCACCTATCATGCACCTTACCATGTTTGCAAAGAAATAAGAGCAGCTGAGATTATTACACTTAGAAAAAGGGGCCTTGATAGAGATACAGAAATGCATATAGGTATAGATACTGCACTTGCATGTTGCATGAAAGAATACATGTTTTGAGTCTAAGCAGTGTCTGCATGACCCTTTGAACAGAGAACTAGTCAGTATTTGGAAGTCAGAAGCTGAGATTTCTATTTATTAGCACTTCCAGTGCTCTGACATCCTCTGATACTAGATGATAGTGGAAAGCATTTTTATTCTGTTTTTCAGTGTGAACGAAAGGAACGTATAAACAAAAAGTGGTGTGTGGTCAAGAAGACAGAAGGTGAGTCCTTGGCAAGACAGAATTCGGTATGTGGGGTCTATTCCTAATTGCATGTTCTTTGCAAGTCATGCTATGAAAAAAAATCTCAGTTACTTTAGGTGTTGCACTCTGGTGTTTATATTTTCACCTAACTGTTTATTAGAAAGCTGTCTGAGTGAATCTCTCTCTTTTTTTTAATGTATTGGTTTTTGCTTTTTCCTTCCAAAACAATCATACCCTTCCCTGTGAGGGCAGAGGGTCCTAAATACAATGGTTCAGATAGCTGGGGAGGGAGGACTCATGTAAAGGAAAGGTCACGAAGGGGGATCCCCACTGCTCATTCACGCTACTTGATGGCATATGTCTCCACAGAAGATTTGTAGGGGTTGCAAGAAAGGGCTGAGTTTGACAAAGGGACAGGGTCAAGAAAAAAATTATTAAATACCCGCTCCCCAGGAGGGAACTGCTGCTGCATCACATAAGCCAGAGTGATACATTTGAGTCTGGGCAGGGCAGGGAGTGTTTTCCATCTCTCAGTCCTTCACATATCCCCTGCACATGGCCTGTTTACTCAAGCTTTTCACAGGCATGCAGGGTTTGGCTCAAAAAGAGTGAACTTAAGCCAGAGAGAGGAGCCCTGAAAGCATAATATTGAGCATAAGAAGCTATGATTCTCCTTTCCTCTCCTTGATGTATACATGCAAAGCTCATTAATGCTAATGATAGTCTAGAAACAAATGAGCCATGTACCATGGCTACTTTATCCCATAGGCAGAGCAGGAATGTGGCAGCACTCACCCAACAAGTTACCTAACACAGAGCTGGCCTCATGTTGAAAGAGATTTGAAGCTGTAGGCAGTTAAATACATAGCCTGCCCCTTAGGACTGCCACCGTAAATAAGCATTTTAAAAGAATCTCAGTCTTTAATGAAGAACAGAGGGAATTTTCAATCAGTAATCAGAAACAGCTCTCAAAATCAGGGATAGTAGAGTGGTATGCATATTTTTTTATTTGCTGCACAGAAAATGCATTGTTTCTGAGCCATCCCTATAAGTAGACTCACTGTACTGTTAAAACCTTAGTTGATCCTGCAGTATTTGTGATTCCCTGAGTATTAAAGGAATTAAAGAAAGCCTTCTAAAGTAGTTAGAGGCACCACAGTGAGAAATGATTACCCACTTTAAAACCAGCCATGTACAATTAAAAAGAAAAAAAAACCCAAACCCAACCTTAAATGAAAGGGACAATAGATGCACATAAAAAAGACTGCATCCAAAGAAAGGAAAAATGATTTTAAATATCTATCTGCTATAGTCATTCCAGGCACATGGTGAGACTACGTGTGCTGTAAAGGAAGACAGAGAAGTAAAAAGACACTTATCTAATCGTCTGAAAACTATAGTAAGAACTATATTAATGAGACCTAAGGATATATTCTTGTTAATGAGTCATCAGGATTCTCAGGAGTAAATGAAATTCCATGCTTGTGTAATAAAATGTACTTACGTTAGACCAGAAAGGCATTATTAGTCACAGAAGATATAAATAATAATAATAAAAAATTGTTAATAGTCAAAAGTATAATCAGCGAGGCTTGTGTGCTGAAATGCTAAAAGAACTGTAAAAAATTTAAATAAAATATCTTCAGCCCTACACGATATGATACAGATTGTATATCAAACAAAAGAAGCTGAGGCCCAAATCTACAAAAGTGAGGAAGTGAGGACTGTTTTTTGTATTTAAAGAAATAGATAAGAGGTATCATAGAGAACCGTGTCACATAAATACATGTGCTTTGAGATTATATAAAATCAGTTTTCTTACGGTCTCCTCGTCTTGTACAGTTTTGCTGCCTACCCTTCCGTCTTATATAGTGATTATTTCTTATTCTGCAAACTCAAGGTTTTGGGGAATTCAGTTACTGTCTACTGGCACAATGCTTAACCTGTTGCAAAGAAATCTATAAAGGAGGTATTGCCTCTGTCTTGTCATCATTTCATAACTTCAGTGAAACTTTTGGTAAGGCTTGAGGCTTTGATTTGGTGACCAGACTGGAATGAGAGAATCTGAAATACATTTTCATAACAGAAGATAAAATCAGAAATGGACTTCCAGTTTCTGGGCACTATTGAAAAAAAGACAAGGAAACAAATAGCTCAAACCACAGAAGTATTGCCCAATATTCTTGCTCCAAATATCCGAGTCTTACATTTACATTCTAGCTGTGGATTTGAACACCTTTCCTGCCTTACATGCATTTACTGAAGAAGTCAGTCACTGTTCAGGTAGATCATTCAAGATGGAATAGTATCAAAAATAACACAGATAATAACCTTCCTTAAAAACACATATGCCCTATTGCAGAAGGCTTAATTGTCAGAAAGCAGCAGACATTGTATTTTTAGATCCCCAGAGGTAGATGAGACATTTGAATTCGGTTATGGTTTAGGTCATGAGAGTACTGGAGTCATAAGAGAAGGGGAGACAAAGCATAGAAGAGAACCAATGACTGAAAAGCCAAATCTTTTCTTTAGTAATTAAACCTGTTCAGGAATTAAGTGTCTCAGAAAATTCACAGCATTTGATTTTGAACATATTGTAAGCAACTGTTTCAACATGTCTGCAATGTTTTGTCAGTGTTGTCTCATCTAAAGCTAGTTGTTCAATCTAGGTAGAACTCCTAAACTGTTTTGGCTGTTCTGAAGATGAATTTTTAAACAAATTAATAAATTGCCAAAACCTATCTCTTAACCCCGAGTTTTAGTTCAATCATCTTAAGCAATACCAATATCATAGAGTATGATTTGACACACATGGCAACCTGTGGGGCCTTTCATTAGGTTTTTTTAGTAGTTACAGGGACAGAATTCATTGTATTACTAAAGAATTTTCCATCAGTCTTCAATTTCTTTTCCTTTAATGAAATTTGGCAAAATTGAAGACATGGATGGCAATAAAAATGTGCCTGCTCCTAAGAAAGCTTAACATGGCCAGGAATGTGCAGTGATGAAGTGTCTTAGAACTCTTCAGTTTCTTCAGCCAAGGGTAATCTCACTAAAAATTACACATACATTAAAAGAAAAAGACGTCATCAAATCAATTCCTTACAGTGATCAACAATGTTGTGAAGTAGGGCCTGTTCCAAAGCATCCACATATCTTTCTTCGCTCCAGCTCAAATAGTTTCTTCTCACTAGCCTCCTTAGACTGTATCTTATTTCCAGTTGTTTCTGTAGCAGTTTGTTCTGTTTCACATCATCTCATATATTCATCAGTGTCCTTTGGCCCTCATCCCAAAGCCAAAACTTTTAACCTTCTTAATCTTTTTCATAACAATTAATGTTAATTCAAAGAAAATGAGACCATAAATTGTTGCAAAATATATTTTAAAACCTGAGAAAATGGGTCAGTTTATACACCCAATGTTCTTGGGCATATTGCTAATCTGAGTTAATTTTAGAAGGGTCTCCTGACAACATAAACCCTGTGTGATGTGGCAGCTGTTATGCTAACTAGTATGTTTCCACAAAAGCGTACAATGTGGTTGTGTAATCCCAAATGTAAATTCATTTGTTCAAGTTAAGTCTGCCAAGACACCTCATTTTTTCAGCTTTTTAATTGCTCAATATGTCTGTGATTTTTGTGCTTGAAAGGATAACATGGCTTTTTTTCTAATCCATTTATTTTGCCCTTCGCTGAAGTAGATACCTACCAGCTATAGCTGCGCTCTGGTAAGCTTTCTGTGGGATATTGCAGAAGCCAAGGTATACACTTGAGATCTGCCTTTACTAGACTTTTGCATCTCAAATGATTTGATTTGGGCATTATTACTAGTTCTGTCCAATGTTTAACCAACAGACGGCATAAACAAAAGGCAATGAGCAGTAAATGAGAAAAACCCTAACCCCACTTTTTTTAAATTATTGCCTAATGAAAGGAAAGACTGAAAGACTCAGTAGGTCTTTTCTTTTTAATACTTTTCTCCTAACAATACTAATAATATTTTCAGTGCCATGGATAACATTAAGGTTTTTGGCTGATTGTTTGTTATCACCAAATTTCTCTTGACATGAAAGCAGTGAGACCTTTTAGAAGTAGGAGGGCACTGAGTATTTAGTTTTGGAAATATAACTTCAAGGACTGTGTCAGCATTAGTGTTGTCTGCTAAAGATCATGCAAGACAATTTTTTTTGTGAAAAGTTTGAATAAGAAACATTTCACAAAGGGAGGTATTTTCCTGCATTTTTTTTGCCTATGTACAAAATCTATTATCAGATTAAAAAAAAAAAAAAAAAAAAAAAAAAGAAGTTATGTCAAAGCCTGGTCTTTGTATACGTAAAAAAAAAAAAACAAAACCACAAAAAAACACAGTAGGTTTTAAAATTTGTGAGATCATGAACCTGTATGTCATAAGACCCAGTCTTGTCATCTGTGATCAGAAAAGTAATTGACACACTGCTTAGAGATAGTATCTCTCAGTGATACCTCTGCTGGACCATCAGAGATGTCTGATCTGGTTTCTGCCCGCAGCCTAGAAGAACTAGTTTAGGAAATTGTTACACAAGCTACAGATTTTCTAGGCTTGGTTTGGTCAGAAAAGTTTTTTATTCTGATATGCTTCAGCAGTTTGGACTACATGAAGTTGTTCACCAACCTCTCTTTCCACTTGACCTCTTAGAATGAATGATGGAAATTTGTGCTTTTAGAGAGAATTGCAAAGTCTTCCTTGTCAGTGAGCAAGGGTGGGATGTGGAATATTGTTCCATAAAGCAAAGCATATATGTTGAGTGATTCATATTCAGCACTTAAGAGCAGTAATGGAATAAAATCTTTTTGTATGTTCATCTGAGTTCACACTAAGATAACTCCCATGGAGTTTCTAATTTGAAGCTACAACTAAGATAATTGCTATTGAACAGAACATCAGGGAAACTGATTTCCTATTTTGTAGAAACATTTGCAAGAATGTTTCAGGTAAGCCTTACAGTTCATCTAGTGTAACTTTCCACCTGACAGTAGTCCCAGATCGCTCTAAGGAAAGTGAAAGGAATTTGTCCTAGGTGCAATGTCTATAATACAGAGCTTTTTTTGAAACAATTATGTTAATTTTTGTATCTCTTCCAGATTTTTATTTTTTAAAAATGTTCACTCATATAACTATGGATAGTT
This sequence comes from Microhierax caerulescens, assembly GCA_035590215.1. Classification (NCBI taxonomy): domain Eukaryota; kingdom Metazoa; phylum Chordata; class Aves; order Falconiformes; family Falconidae; genus Microhierax; species Microhierax caerulescens. Next base: position 36,629,386 of record JAVJGJ010000037.1, read on the forward strand.
TTACCATATATGCAATGATCCAGTCTCATTTTAACTTTTGCTATAGTTTTGGGCTCAGCAACATCTTGCACTCATAGTTTAGAAAAATATTTCCACGTCTCAGTTTGGAATTTTGCTGCCTTTCAGTATCCCTGAATGTCCCCTTTTTCTTGTCGTATCAGACAGAGACAATAAAAGTACTCAGCATAACCGCTGTATCATTCATTCACTACAGACCTTTGTTTTGTTCATTCCCATTTGTGTACTTGGTGAAGTTCCAGTCTTTTCAAATTTTCTTCAGGTTAGAGTTTTCAAGAACACCAAAAATTGAAAATCAAAATGTAAAGAGGAAATTAGTATAGAAAATAAAAGCATAGAATATCTCCTTTTTGTATGACATCAATTTGACTAGGAAACAGGTGAATCAAAAGAAATGCCTTACATATCATTTATAATTCAGTGATTGAAAATGTGCTTATTTTTTAAAAAAGAAAAAAGCTTTCAAGTGGTTTGATGAGTAGTAAATGCAAAGTACAGAGCTGTTTAATTGATTCTGTTTCTTCCTAATTGCTACATATTTATATGGCTATAGATAGTAGATGGTTCTGCAGCGAATAGAAATCTTTAACAGCTGATGAGTTTTACAGATGTCATGAGAAAGTAGAACACATTTTTCCTCCATTGAATTACTCTTAGCCCCATCATTTTAGTTGCTGCTAATAAAGAGCATAAATAACATAAAAAGTAAAGTATTTATGATTTACTAATTTAACTCTTATCTGTTTTAGCTGTTCTTTGAAAAAAATAATTTTATATTCACTGTTGTCACAGTAATTTATCACAAGGAAATTTCATGCCTTAACCAGCCCTGATGTGAACTGTGTTCATTGATGTCGGTGAAAGCAGAACTCTGGTTTATTCTCTACAGCCCTCTACAGAGGAATAAACCACCACTTATGTATTATAAACAGCTTAACACCATCTTTCATTTAATCTAAAACTTTTCAGTCACAATGCCAGCTTTTAGCTTTGATTTGAGTTTTCTGCAGTACCCAATGGTACAATGGGCAAAATGCCAGGAAATCAAAGACTAGGATGAAATTCCTTTGAGAAAACTGTTGAAGCATTTCAATCAGAACACCATGGGCAAGTCATCAAGATACAGCTATTCCATTTCATTCAGTTCACGTTGCTGATAGATGTTGAAACACTGTGAAAGAAAAGGAAATGTGACCAAACCATTCAGTATATCATTTGCCACTAGTTAACAGAGATGTTAGACATTGGGGTGCCCCACAGAAAAAGACTATTCAAAAGATATTCAAACACCTATCACATTTCTTTAGTGGGTGATTTTAGTAAGTTTTCACGAAAAGACAGCTAAAATTTGCCAAAATAATTTACATGTATAAACACTGCCTATCATTTGGAGCTGAGCAAATGGCAATGCTTGAGATGTTCTCCAGCTTGTTTTGATTCCATTTAAGTGCCAGATGCAGGACAGAGTACCACTGGATGGCGTGTCAGGTTTGTACCCTTTTCTATCAAATGGCATTGTGTGGAAGTAAATATGGACAATGCAGAAGACATAACAGTTTGCTATTTTATGTGAGAGCTTTGTTAAATTTCTGGCTAATGAGAGGTGGGCAATGCATGCCCAAACTGGAAATCACTTATCAGGCGTCTAATGAGATTGGTGAAGTGGGGGTCCAAAACCACCAGTCATTACAATTGTGTACATAGTGTCATCACCAGCTAAACTCTGGATAGCATCCATACACTCTACAAAAAATCAAGTCATCCTAGGCCATATTTATAAATAAGTTTTGTGCTGATTAAGGCTTTACAATGCATTTAAGGATAAATCCTATAAATTAGATAACCAAAACCCACTGCACCGCTGGGCACCTTGGCCTGTTGAATGTGAACTGAGCTCAAAGATGCACCTTAAGTTAAGATGAAAGTAGACAAGCAAAGATGTGTGCAGCTGTTCTTAGTACTTCTAATCTTCTGCCAGAATCACCTGCAACATAATTTGTGAAAAAGGGGGAGAAAACTATACAATAGGTTGTATTAGGCAAATAGTAGAAAACATACTCAATACTGGCACTTTGTTCATTATGTAGCACAGGTGAGGCAGATCGCTGATTAATGCCCATCTAAATCGTTCTTGATTTGTACAGAAACTGCTTATAAACAATTAATAATGTGTAATTGCATCTTTCTTGATTTTTAAAAGACCACTTTTTTTCAGTATAGTAATGTTTTATTCTTGAAAAAAGGAACATAAAGCAAAACTTTAAACAAGACACACTGAATTGGACAACTCTGCATGAGTAGCCCTGGATAAATAATACTAACTAAACCAGTGTAGATTTTTTTTTTCTAACTAAACAACAACAGAATAAAAGCCCCACCAAATCCTTTGTTTTATTCACTTTCAAGGAACTCTCATGTGAGAGGAAGGCTTTTAAGCAGTTACTTTAGCCAGTAACCATAGCATAAGTATTCACACAGTTATCTGGAAGGAAAGTGCAGCTACAAGAAACCTACAGATTTATTTCTCACATTTCATCACTGCAGCGTAGAAGAAAACTTTTGTGGCCTGCACAAAAAGTGGCTGAGTGCTAGACACAATTGCATATAAGTATACATGGTTACATTAATGAAAACATTTATTACATAATACCCCTCCCATCTCAATGAATTCTTATTTACACTGCATATGTGCTGCAACTTAGTGGTGTTAATTAGCCACTGACCAGAAGCCTTTACTGGCAATACATAGCCTTGTTTGTGGATTTGTGTTTCTGTTATTGGACTCCAAGATACAATAGCTTAACATTAATATTTTTATTGTTTATTTATATTTAGCATTCTTTTTGTCCACCATGTAATCTAGGGTGGGTCCAGTTACATATGCTCATCTGGAAATCATTTGTACAAGACCTATAGCTGAGGAGGGATTTAGGGAAATTATGTTAGGTGTTGTTCTTGCTGTCTTGCCGACATTTGATTATTCCAAGATGATCTTTAGGAATGTTGCCACTGTAACCACCAACATCATTGTAAGGTTGTCTAGGAAACCTTTGCTGTCTGGAGATCTGTTGATTAAAGGATTTCTGCATTATTTTTGCTGTTGATTCATGGAGTGGATAATTGGGTTTTGGTTTCTTTAGTGGAAGCTTTTTGCAATTGTTATTGGACAGTACAACATTAAGAGCCTTGCATTAAAGGCAGTCAAAGTAAGAGGGCACCTCTCCAAATGAGAAACATGTAGTGATGAAAAAGCATGCTCACAAATCTGAAGTTATTCTCTTGTAATCACTGGGGTTTGTTCTTAAATCAGGAAAAACAAAAAAACCCAAACCAAAGCCAAGAAAAAAAAAAAGAAGAATCTAATTCTCTTGGTATTTTATTAGGGAATTAGGAAGTCAAAGATGACCAGCAAAAAATTATATTATGTTCCAACTGACATGGAAGATAGTGGTGGTTGTTACATGAGGTTTCTGTGCATGTTGGAGCAAAGTAGTAGCTTGGAGTGATTATATAAAGGATAATCAATTCAGATTTATCAAGTCCAAATCATGTAGACTAACCTGGTCACCTTCTACAACAAAATAGCATCTTCTGTTGACATGGGGAGAGTAGTGGGTGTTTTTTGCCTGGACATCTGCAAAGTGTTCGACACTGTTTCCCACAGCACTCTCCTGGACAAACCGTCAAGTTACAGATCCAATGGGTGGTCTGCAAGAGGAGCAGAAAATCAGCTAACAAGTTGTGCTCAGAGGGTGGTAACTAATGGTTTTCACTCAGACCAAAAGCCTGTCACAAGTGGGATGCCCTAGGGATCAATATTGGGCCCCAAGCTGTTCAACATCTTCATAAATGACCTGGATGATGGAATTGAAAAGAACTTTACCAAGGTTGCTGATGACACCACACTGGGTGATGAGGTGAACAGATCAGAAGGGACAGCTATTTTACAGAGATGTCTGGGCAGGATGGAAGAGTGGGCAAGCAAGAACAGTATGAAGTTTAACAAAGACAAGTACTAAGTCCTGCACCTGGGATGGAATTAAAAAAAAACAACAAACAACAACAGTACAAGCTAGGACCTGTGTGCCTAGGGAGCAGCCTTGCTGAGAGGGAGCTGGGGGGCATGAGTCAGCAGCGTGCTGCTGCAGCAACAAAAGCAAATCAGATCCTGGGCTGTATCCACAGAGGCATTGCCAGGAGTAGAGACATGATTATCTACTCACCACTTAACAAGGCACACCTGGAGTACTGTGTCCAATTCTAGTGCCTGCAATTCAAGAAAGATGTGGACAAGGAAAAGGTCAAAAGGAAGGACACAAAGGTGATCAAAGGGCTAGAAAACTTGCCCTATGAGGAAAGACTGGAGTCAGGCCTTTGCAATCTGGACAAGAGAAGGCTTAAAGGGACCTCATCACAGTATTCTGGTACTTAAAGGGCAGTTACAAAGAGGATGGAGGGTTTCTTCACAAGAAGCCACATGGAGAATATAAGGGGCAAGAGATACAAGTTGCACAAAGAGACATTTTATTTCAACATAAGAAATAAGTTTTTTACAGTGAGAAAATTTGTTCACTGGAATAACCTCCCCAGGGCCATGGTAGAGTCCTCATTGCTGGAGGTTTTCAAGACACAACTGGACAAGATACTAGGTAATCTCATCTATGCTTCTGTTCCCTGGAAAGGTTGAACCAGATGGTCTTTCAAGGTCCCCTCCAAACTGGGCTGGTCTATGCTTCTGTGTTTGTATGAGTCACCTCCCCTGCTCCAGTAATGCAAACTCGGGTGGAGTGCCGTTGCTGGGAGGAAGAAATTGCCTGCTTGTCTGTGGCTTAAGCTCTGAACAGCACTGATCTGAAGGCACAAAAGAGTTTTCTGGAGAGCTCATCTATATGCAGGACAAGGCTTTGGACTCTCTTCTTTCAGTATTTATATTGCAGAAGTGGATGCTTGATACTGACCAGCGTTTTGTTTGACTGAGACAACTCAACATGCCTGATTTCCAGGAAGCAGCAAGTTTATTCATCCAGCTGTGTTGTCTGTCTGGTGAGGGAAGAAGTGATAACAGAAAGTGATAACTTTTTATTTAGAATGAATGCCATGATAATGGATTTATATCTTCTCTTCTGAACAACTGCACCTCCCTATTTCCAATAAAACTTATTATGGAAGACAATAGCATTATTGGGGAATGCTGGCCTTTTACATCTTCCATCTTCCCATGTCACTAGCCTGGCATTTAAAGGCATGCAATGACACAACTTTACATAATCAAATTTCACTGATGTTTATGTGAGAAAAATTAACCAAGCTGACCAAATAATTTTGTGCCTCAATAGTATGAAAACTGACACAAACCACATGGAAAGAATGCACAACCACCTTTCTCATCTTGAATTACAGGATTCCAGTGTTATTGTAAGACTCATCAGTCAGCGTATTCAGCCTCCAGGAATTTTTTTATTTTTCCAGCATGAATGAATTTCCAAGCTGGGGTCTTTGTTAAGTTTTTAAGAAAAAAAAAAAAGTTATAAACTTCTTGCCCCACAGCCAAGTAAAAGCTGTATTATCTTTGCCAGTAACGGGCTACAGACCTTGTGCTAACTACACCTTGTACTAACTGTGGAAGAACTTACTCCTGGCCTATTAGGCTTGTTATCAACTTGTTATAAGAATATGCTGTGTGAACTGGAGCTTGGTAGCAGGTGTCACCTGGTGTTACCATGTGGGATAACAGTGAAGGCCTTGCAAATACAGGCACAGGTTGAACACAGAGGCCCGGAGCTATAAACAACCCACTGGTGGTAAGCCACTGGCTATTGGAAAGGCTCAGCCTTGAGAGCTGGGAAAAGACAGCTTTGAGCATGGCAAAGGAGAAGGTAACACCCTCTATCATGGTGCAGTATCTAGTTCAGGGCTGGTGGCCAAGGGCTGTGGACAGTCTGCAAATTCTGATATCAAAGAGCAAGATCTCAAATCTGGAAGGGATCATCATGATGGGCATTGCTGTTGCAGAGTGGGTGGATGTGCAAGCACAGTCTGCTCTCCCTACCTGTCCCAGGGACCCCAGCCCCTGCTGCCTGCCTCAGTGTGCTCCCAAGAGCCCACCAGCTACAAGCCCAAGCCCACTACCTCCTCACTGACTGCCTCTTCCTCAGGGTCAGCTCTTCAGGGGTCTTTCCTGCTGACCATGCACCCACCTCCATGGGCAGTATGACTAGGCAGTGCATGTGCAGTTGTGTGCATGAACATGTGTTTTTCCTCCTCCAGTTTCTGCACTTTTCTCCTCTTCAATGCCCTAGCTCCTCAGTGAAGACCTCCTGCACGGAAACTCAATTTAGTTAGTTGTTACTTTTGGCAAATGATTATGTGAGCAGAAGATAAAAGTGAGGTGGCTTATTTGCAGTTCTTAAGTGAGAAATTCTTTGCTGAAACTTTAGGAACTGACCCTGTCAGCTGTTCAAAGCTTTTACTGATTTTTGGAGATTCCTCTCACCTGTATTGTTGGTGGATATTGAATCAGGCCCTTTGTTATCAAGGAGTCATTTGGAATAGAAATCATCAGATTCAAAACTTTCCTTAGCAGCTGCTGAGGAGATCATTACTGTAATAGAGAAAAAAAGAATGTCCTGGTCAGCTAAAACCCAAATCCTTTCTTTCCATACAGAATGGATGTAGTTTGGGACACACTTACTACTGAGGCTTCAGGCACCACATCCAGACCTGGATTTTCCTCGTTTTAGCAGATAGCTTCTGAAACAATTAATGTAATGCTGGAATTTCATTTGATTATAGGACAAAGTTAATTTACAAGAGCCCTATTGATAGGTAAGCAGTGTAAAAAAACCCACCTTGGATTATAGAAAAACTTGGCAGACTTGATAAAAATTGAGGCCCTTTTTACAGTCATCACCACAGATGACTACCTTAGAACAAAGAAATGCAGACCTCCAGTTTTACTAGTAAACATTCCACTTTAGTACGTTAGATTATAAGGATTTTATTTCAGCTGTGTTCTGAATAATATCATTGTCACTGGTATGATATAGCCTCTACTATAATTAATGTGTACTCACAGTGTAGAATTGTCAATAAAATATGCTGTAATTGCTCAAATATCTGTCAGTGATTGTCCATCATGCCTGTATGATAATATGCAGTGATAATATCAAAACATTGGAATACATTGTCAGATGTAGAGTCAGTCTTATAAACAATCATTACAGTCATGTCAATTACATCAGATAAGATACAGATATTAGGGCGCATATTTGGGGGTGGGGGTGAAAATGAAATTATTCCACCTAATGTCATCTGTGAAAAGACAGCAATATCTCTCATAACAGCTGAAGAATCAGAAGTCCTTGATTGCTGGATGCTGAAGTATTCCCCAGTGACAATTCTTTTTGGAATAATAAGAGACAGAAGTGCCACTTCCAATTCTGTGCTGTCAGCCTGTAAGGCCGAAAATCCTGTGGGTCCCATAACACTTCCATTTTGCTGAGAATTTCCCTAACTTGTGAGATAAGACACCCTTCACAAGGTGATGGGATTTTGTTTTTGGCTCCAGAGGGACTGGGATTTCCTCTTTGGTGCATTGCTTTTCCAATCCACATTTTAAGGAGAAAATTAAAACAAATAAATATTAAAATAAGTTACAAAGTTACTATCATGTCATATTTGGGATTTCAGTTCTTCATGTGTTTTCCAGTATGGAAAGACAATGTGATAATCCCAGATGACACAATATAGTAATGACTTTTAAACTGTGATGTATTGCAGAAGATAATGTAATATAAGTGTTTTGTAAGCAAAACATACACACACACACACGCACATTTGTTATACATGCTGTAACACATATGCATACATAAGTGTATAAAAATAACATACCATGCTGCTTCTATACTGATAAGAATTAGAGACTTAATTTGATTCCAATTTCTTGCTCCTGTCACTCAGTGCTTCTATTTCCAGGGATCATTTTCTCTCAGAGGGACTTTGTGGGAAGTTGCTTTCCCAGGGATCCCAGCAAACAGGGAACTACACTGTACAGAAAATGTATTTCAGCATTTTCGTGGAAGCTGTGTAAGTGGAATTGATTTAGGTAAAAATATGCCTGTAAATTGATAAGGGAATCCAGGAAAGCAGAAAATACCCCAAAAGCCTTCAAAAACTTTTTTGACGCTGCCTTTCTACATGACCAAATATAAAGTGGCAAAATTTTTGCACCAATTTTTCCAAAGTGAAACCAAAAAAAGGGCTGTATTTATTAAAGACCCTATAAAAGTGATACTGAATTATAAAATGCCTAATAATATAGAATTTATAGTGGTAGTGTGACTTACATTTGCAATAAAACATGGAATCCATCTTCAAAGGACTGAACGCTTGGTTTTACTATAAGAAATCATACAAGTAATAAAAAAAATCATTGTTGAGGGATTTGTTAAAACCAGATCATGGGTCTCAGCTCTAAGTGAATTTATTTTGAACCTTCTGAAGCAGACATTGCAAATTTTTACATTCTAATGAGTGAACTAAAAACATATATTTCAAAGAAAACAGCACTCATAAATTACATTTATGACACATGAGGTTGCTGACTGCTGTGCAGGGAGCACAGAGTAATGGTGCTAATATGCACTCTAGCTTGATTTTCTCAGTTCCCAACATGCTCTAATTCTACACTACAAATCTTTAAATGGCAGTTATATTTTAATTAATATGATTATGTGCTGCCATTAGCAGACCCTCCCCCAGCACATTTCTCCTGCCAAACCCATGAATACCAGTAAACCATTAACATAAAAGGGCTGTTTGCTTATTAAATTCATCTACACAAATAGGCAAGGGTTGCAATTGTTGATTTGCCATTGAAAGAACAGAACATGAGCGAGCTGCACAGTAGCTGGCAGTTGCAATTATGTAGTGTAATTAAGTCTAATTTATAAGCCCCCCTCAAATGAGAAAGTAACAATTTTTGTTAATTAACAAGAGCATTTGTAAAGCTCGTTAACTCCATCATTCACCATCTGCCTGGATAGATGGGAGCATGCAGTTATTATTGTAGGACATGTTGCATATGTGTATTTGTGTAGTAATCTGTTTGGAAAGTCTAATGATTGAAATGGGAGATAGGAAGGGATGTTATATTACAGTGAAAAGAAGATCTACAGTTTTCATTTATCTTTACAGCAATGCAAGTGCTTTGTCATTATCTTGTGCATACGGTTTCATTATTCTGATACAGCACTCTGTTACATTGCCTCATACCATCATCCCTACAAGCCTGCAGGGTACAAGAGCACTTATCTTTCCTGATGACTGTTGAATCATTTAAAACAAGTTATTAGTGAAACAATTAAAATTATATTGGTTCACAATTGTATTGATAGCTGCCAGGCATAATGAAACATTCTGAATAGCAGTTGGGGGTTCTCAGAATGGATAGAAAATGCTGTTAATCAGAGACAAGAGAAACCTCTAAAGAAAAACTAAATTGCAAGAACACATTAATTGTATTGGAACATTTCATTTAATTGAGAACAAAGGGAAGGTAAAAATCATATTATCAATGTTTTATGAACATGAAGGAATAAGAAAATTACTATGTCATTTGTCACATATCTTCTGTCGGAAATGGAAATTGAAAAGGCTGTATTTAACTTTAACGGGAGCAGGCCAAATACATCATGTTGTTACACATTTTGTTTTTCACTGGGATTGCAAAAACTGAAAGGAGTAAGGATTTTTTTCCAGCTAGAAAGTGACTATGAGTGAGTAAGCAATAAGCCAGTTTCAGTCTGCTAGTCAGCCATGCAAGGGAACAGGATATCTGTGTTGTCCTGCCCGTTCACGGAAGTCTTGAGAAATCATTACTATAAAATCAGATATGAACAATGTCGAAATGACATAGCACATGCACTTTTTTTTCTTTTTTGTGCTTTCTTAGGAAGAACATCATGATTCATGTTGTGGGATTTCAATGCTTATAAGAGGACATATAATACATCTGGTTAATAATGGGCATATTTGCCTGATCCAGTGCTCCATTGTAGCTACTAGAAAGGCTCGTATCAGATGATTCTCATTTATATAAAACGCCTTAATGTAGTTGCAAATGTATGTAATTTAAAGCCTCTTACCTTGTGCAATGTTGCAAAGGGTCTCTGCATAAATGGGAATTGGGCCCACTGAATTCATTGAACACTGGATAAATTTACCTTAATTCCACTCTCCATCACCACAGATCTCCTAATACTGGGCAACATGGAGAAAGGTTTGCCATTTATACCAGGTTACTGGGAAGCTCTGTGATTTTACCCTAGGGTGATCAGAGGGATGAACAAATGATATAGAAGTTGGACATAATTATTTTTTTGAAACAGTAATTAGTATGAAATCATATGAAAAACAATGGCAGTGAAGGAAAGTCTTCCAACTTAAATATAATTAAATTAAACTTTATTATACTTTTTTTTCCCTACTGAAGATTCCTGGCGCACTGCAGACAGAAGGGCAAGCTGCCTTTTCTCAAGCTTCCAGGCTGAACTCAGAAAAATGGCAGAGTAACCAAATTCTGTATGTGGCACTTTTCTTACTTGGGTTTGGAAGATTTTAAATTAGACATAACTAAAACATGGATCAAACTATTTTAAAGCAGAGTTGGAATTTCCTTCAGTTCACAAATTAATGCATTATACACATCTTTTTCTTATCTATTATTGCTGAATGGCTGATGTTTACAAATGTATCTGAGCTGGGAATGTTTCGTGAACTACTTCACCCAGAAAATATTTTGGATATTTGTTACACAGAACTTTACCTTTCTTTCTTTCTTTCTTTCTTTCTTTCTTTCTTTCTTTCTTTCTTTCTTTCTTTCTTTCTTTCTTTCTCTCTTCC
>JAVJGJ010000037.1:36643746-36700080 GCA_035590215.1 Microhierax caerulescens
TCCCCTTTCCTTTCTTCTTTTTTTTTTTCTAATAATCCTCAGTTTCTTAAATGGCTGAATTTTGCGTAGAGCAGGAACTTTAGAATTCTATAGTTATGATTACTTCTTTCCATAATTTGTGTGTATTTCATCCCTTAATTTTAATTGTACCTTTATTACAGAGAAAATTACTTCTTTGTCTTTTGCATTGTCCATATGTCTTTTGCAGTTATGTCAACATCAACACACTACTAAAAAATGAGACGAATTATTATTTTTTCCCCTTTGATTTTGCTGTGAACTTTTGCAAATACTTTCTCTTTAATGTCCCCCATGGCTATCACACTTCCCTTTTTTCTTCTTCAAATTCACATTGGGGAAGAACAATTTGTTCTTTGTTTTAATGTTCTTTATCTGCATGAGTTTAGCTTGGCTCTTAGCAACAGTTTCCTGTCTCTAGATAAAAACATAAAGACTTTTTAGCATTCCCTGTAGCCTTTCTGTTTTTCTGTATATTTTTTCCTGGTGTGGTTATTCCTTTAAATGTGTCAGGAGCTCTGTCCTAGAAGTGTTTTTCCCTTGCTTTGGATACAGAGCCTGATGTCTTAGGTTTGAAGATTTTCCAGACTTCCTCAGTACTTATGGCAATGCTCCTAGGTGTATCTGTTCTCCCTACCTGCTTCTCTTAATCTGTTAAAGCTTGCTCTGTGGAATAGAAAGCCTTATCAGCCTACTATTTTTTTTTCTTCTTCTTCCAGTTCTTCTACTGAAATGAAACTAGATCTGTCCTTGACCACTCACCGTAGTGACAAAATTGCGAACCGCCTATCTCACTACCTGCAAATGCACAGTTTTCACTCTATAACTTTCTCTGCAATGTAACTGAACATTAGCTGGCAGCAGTTTCCAATCCCACTGGCTTATAAAAAAAAGATTTTCTCCTGAGTCCTATTCTTTTAAAAGCTGGAGGTTGAGTCATCAGGCCAGACAAACCCTGGGTACAAATGTTTCCTGTTGTACTGGGATAGCGTTAACTTTTTCCATAGCATCCTGTACAGTGCTGTGTTTTAGATTTGTGACCAAATCAATGTCAATAACCATCAGTGTTTTGGCTGTTGCTGACCAGCACTTGCACAGCATCAGGGACTTCTCTGTTTCTCACTCAGTCCCGCATCGAGTAGGCAGGGGATGGGCAAGAGGTTGGAAGGGGACACAGCTGAGCCAGCTGAACTGAGCTGGCTGAAGGGATAACCCCTACAATACGCTGTCATGCTCAGGAATTTTGCCTTCGCTTACAGGCTGCCTGGGCATCAGTCTACTGGGGAAAGGTGGTGAGTGTTTGATTTTGCACCACTTGCGGTGGTTTTTTGCTTTTCCCTTTTCTCTTCAGTTATGAAACTGTTTTTATCTCGACTCAGAAGTTTTCTCACTTTTCCTGCTCCTATTCCTTCCTCTGTCCCACCAGAAGCGGTGAGTGAGCGGCTGTGTGGACACTTAGCTGCTGGCCAGGGTCAACCCACTACAGCTGTTTACTTAGGAGAGGTGGGAGCCTAACATTTACAATAAATTTTCTATGTCTCTCATGAGTTCAGAAATATGTCAGTACTGTGAACATACTGCTACAACTGTTTCAAGAGTTTTATTCTAAACAGATATAATAAAACCACCACTGATGGGATTACACTGTGATTGTCCTTTACCACAGTATTCTATTACCATAGCACCTACTTGGAATATTTCTGGGACAGATATATAAAATGAAACTGCCTCTATATCCTTACACTGTAACAGAATAGCTTGAGGGGGTTTTAAATGTATCAGATGTTGAAGTCTGACTGGGAGGAAGAAGCCTCCTATGTTCCAAAACCTCTGTGGATGTCTTATATTACCCCCCGTTAGAACAGTGTACCACAGTAATTTGGTGCAACTGGAAAGAATTCTTGTACTTAAGCACTTCTTGGCAGTTTTAAGAAGGTGCAGCTAAGCTGAATTACCTCCCAGGCCCAAACAGCACGAGGTGCTCCCTAAATTGCCCCTGGGCTAGTCTAACATTTCCACTGAAGTGGCTAGGTTGCTGGGAACCTGAATTCTAGCATGCTGTGGCTGGCCTTTGTACAGCTGGAGGAAGCCAGCATGTAACAACCACTGGGAACAGCTTTTGCTTACATGGGACATACTCCCAGCCACTGCTTTAACTCCAGTGACCTATTCTCTACACTGAAAACTAGCAAAGAACTTGGAAAGTCAGGAAAAAAAAAAAAAAAAGTTTTCTGAATTTTGGTTGGCAAGCGTGAGAGCTCAGTAGCTACTGAGAGTGTAAGGACCTCAGGGCAGGAGACCAGTTGTGACTGTTAAAGCATATCGAGCTTTTCTGCAAATCTCATACTATCACAGGTGTTCTCTGTAGAGTAATTTGTCCTGATGATACCTACACCCACTAAAGAAACAGCTCCTTTTGTTTCTCTGTCTGACATAGAAGTGCCACGCGATGAGTATTTAGTGGTGCTTGTGCTTCAATTAGAAGTTCTGGTCTCAGAACTTAACAAAGCCGTTCCTAGAGCCCTCGCTGAATCCCATCTTTTCTCTTGCAACTCCCATCGACTGTCAGGTAAGCTCAGCAGATGAGAAAAGCATGCCTGTTTTCAGCAGAAAGCATTTCTTCAAAGCACTTCTTTCTGCATGTTGATCTATTACATGTATGCCCAGCTAACCCTGTTTTAAAAGAACATTCTTAACCTTTGACTGGGATTTTGAGGACAACAGCAGCCTCTGCTGTTTTGACAGATTGGCATTGTTCAAGTGGCTTTTTGGAGCTTGTGTTTGGTATATTAACCATAAACGTGTTTGCTCTCATTTGTTTAATTCATACTGTGCTTAAGTCAGCCTAGCTAGCACTTTATGCATCCCTTTGTACACTACAGGGCATTGTATTAGCATGATGGTTGGTAGCTCAGCCAAGAATTATCAAATAATAATTTGAAGTTGGAACATCTGGGTTTGGGAACAATGTGCTTGCTACCCAGCTACTGATGTAACTCACACATATCAGAAATTAACTGAAAGAATAACATGTTTTCATTCTCTGGGACTGCTGAACTGCAGTAGGTTTCCCCCCTTCCAGCCAGTATTAACCATATGAGGTTTTCACACACAACCACCCTGTTTATGTTATAATTTCTGCTCATATTGGGTAGAAATAGAATTCCCAAAACACAATATAGCAATAAATACTGGTTCAAAAATGTAAAAAATGACTGACCAGGCGTGCAATATGCCTCTTGCCTCTGTATAAATCCTAAGTGGATGTGGATGATTTGATTTACTTTCCATATCAAAAGCAATATCTTTCCTAAGGCAATATTAGAATAGTTTTTAATGATAACAGACTGTGTAGTGATGACTTTTTTATATAAATTTAATGATTTTTACTGTAGGCCCTCCTGTTTGAAAACCTATATGAAATCAAATGGATGTTAGCTAAATAGTACCCTCCCTATCCCAACTATAGATGAGTGTGATTTTGAAAAGATACTGTCTTAATTGAACTGATTACATCTGCTGAATGTAGTGGTGACAAGTTTAAGAGAGAATAACATTTAAGGATTATTGCCTTAAATTAACAAACCACAACTTTGTAGGCTCAATTGCAGTTTATCTTGTTAAAGATAGTCGAAGTTAGTATTCAGATATCCTTCTTACATTTTCCAGGGTCTCTTGGCCTTATTAATTCAAATCTTACTTTCAATGTATTCATGTAGCCAAGATAATTATTAGAAGGAGAGATCAAAGCAAGCATATTATAGTCCTATTCCATTTTCTGCTGATGTGAGTGATCTGCCTCTTCTTTGATGTTGTATGCTTCTACAGTGAAAGTACAGAGGATAAAAATACTACACCATGTAATCTGGCATTTATCCCATGAGAGCAGAATTCCAAATTGTGACACATGTCAAGAAGTTAAAAAAAAATAACTTAAAAGAGCCCTATGCTTTATACAGTGACATACTCTGCATTTAAACACCATCAAACATCATTTTCCATTACAAATTTAGTCCCCTATATAAAATTCAAAGAATTTCTGTAACTTTAGTCAAAGAAAATGACAGCAATACTTATAAAATAGCTACTATATTTACTAGCAGTTACACTAAGACTGCAACGTAGCTTTATTCAAACCATTATTTTTTTTTTATCCTTAAAAAAGCAAAGGGAAGACAAAATTAATGTCTTTGTGCAAGCATAGATGCATATGCTGTACAATTTGGTTTCCTTTCCAGCAGCGTGTTTATTCAAACTGGGTTTTGTCATGCTTTGGAAAACAGCTGTGATTCCAGGTGCTGAATGCAGTAATGACACAGGCTCATATATTCTTCCTCAGTGAGGAGGCAGGATTTGTCCTTTATTATTGTGTATTTAAGAGGTAATTGCCCCACACTTCTTGTCAGAATTCTGTCATATTGACACATATATTGGAAGCTGAACTCATCATACTTCTGCCTTTGTAGCATAACACTTGATTATTTCAGATTGTAAAGAGCAGAAAGAATGTCAGTTACAACAGTATAACATTTGGCCTTCTTGGGTTTACTGGAAAATGTCAGAAGTCTTTGGACAGTTTGAGAATTTTTTCTTCACTATTGAAATCAGTGAGAATTTTGCTATTACCTCCAGTAACTATATAGACGTAAGACAGTAATGCCTATTTCATTATGTCTAGAGGATGAAGCAGGCCAATTAAGAGCTTCCCATCTTCCTTTTTCTGGCAATTAATTCCAAACAGATTCCTTTTGCATTTTTGAAGAATGTCTTTAATTTTATTTTCACTATTTACCCACATTTTCTCACATCTGAGTTCTATGGGGAGCAGAAAAAACCCTGTCAAAATATGAGAAGAAAGTAAAAACTGTTCAAAAAGGACAACTGGAATCAGGAACATACAGAAATATCACCAAATTCCCTAGTTCCTATTTAACTTTTTTAGTTTTGAGATGTTTATGTACTTTAGATAAACTACAGAAAATAGTATATGGAAACTCAACCCCAAGATTACTTCTCTTACAGTTCTTGCTGAGAACATCCTTATTCCTTCATTTCCTCATTCAGGAAGGGTCTGCTTCATTTCTGTTGCTTTCTAGCAACGTTTCTTATAGTCTTGCATGTTACTTTTCACAATGTAGAGCTTTTGCTATAGACTGAGGGCCAAAATCCCAGCACTGTAAAACTGACCTATATCGGCAGATCAGGATTTCCCTAAACAAGACATTCAAAAGCAAATGTTACTAGATTTATGGTCTGGGACCCTCTTAAACTTGAAGTCACACCTAGGTAGACATGAGTGCAAGAAATATTCCCTTTCATCTATGTCTGCCTTGAAGATTACCCCTGATTCTATCAGACTGTCATCTGGCACAGGGATACATGCTCCTGCCACATCCAGGCTTGATTACTGCAAATCATAGGACTTAGGAATGAAGCTTGCTGAAGAGAAAAAAAAAAAAAAGCTCAAGGTGGCTTAGAGTGCATCTGTTTGTCTTGTTCAGCAATAGGGGTCATATTGTTCTCTCTGCACTGAATTCAGAATCCAGATGTGCTTCTGAAGAATTTGTTTTGATATTAGAATGATTGTCAGGTGGAAAGCAGGCTTTCTCCAAAATCAAAACTCTCCTTGCAATGACTTCAGTTCTCCAGCCAATTCCAGTTTACTCTCAGAAATTCACTTCCAGATCCTCCACGCGTTAGTAAGGTGCCAATCTGGCTACTCCAGCTGTGGCTCATAGGTTCTGTGTTCCTTAAACATCTGATGCAAGAAAGCTGCTGAGACATAGGTGGTTGTTCCATGCAGTACTCAGTAATTTGCTTGGAGGGAAGAGGATAGAGTGCTCTAGAAATCACAAGTGTATTCAGAATTATTTAGAAATATTTTAGAAAAGCTAACAGTCAAAATTTCTTTTGGAAAACATTCCAGAATTTTCCCTCCTTGAGAAATACAACTCTAAGTTATAATCTGATTCATAGATTATTTTTCCCCCCCTGAAAATTTAGAGGTTCTGTGGAAGAGATTCCAATTTCTCACTGGTTCTGTCTATGATTTTGCAAACTTCTTGTGTATTCAGACATAACTGTCCCAGGAATTTGCAGAGTGAAGGTTCCCAGGGCACAGAGCAAGGGGCACAGGCAACACTTGTGTTTAGCTGCTGTGAAAGGCTCAGCAGGGCTCTTTGCTCCTTCCCTGTCTTAAGTGTGGAGAAACCAGCCAAGCAAAAGTCAGAAGTTCTTGGCTGTAATTCCCAGACTATTTTCAAAAGGGTGATGTTATACTGTATTTTCCCTTTCATCTACAAAGAATGTCTTGCATTCATGTGTGCGGCTGTTCCCGCAATCCACCTTGTAAAAAATCATGCACTGCTGCATGAGGAGAGGTCCTCTCTAAAGAGTGAACAGAGTCAAAGAGGAAAAGTGATGAAAATGCATTTATTTGTCCCTTTTCAAATTTCCCCTTGGACAGAGAGGTGAATTTGTGTTATCGTTGTGGTAAGAAGCAGCTTTTTATTAACTCGGAGCCAAAGCACAACAGTGCTCTCACAATGTGACACTCCAGCAGCAAGTGAAAGGTACTTGTAAATGATGGAAACCTACATTTGAGTAGCTTGTTTTCCTAATGAGAAGAACTGGATTAATGAGAAATTAACATGTTAGACAGTTATTTGGGAAACACTTTGTCTGAAGATACCTGAGAGGAATGAAGATTGTGTAATGAAAGTAATGGACTGAGTGGCATTTAAAGAATTGTTGCCTAGTTATGTTGTTCAGTTAGGAAGAAACACCTCCAAAATCCTTTTTTATTGGGAAGTATCTGTACAGATTATAACCTCACCTTGAGTGACCCCTGCCTTCTGGCAAGCCCTCAAATTCCATTGTCCTGTCAAGGCACATAGCTCATGAGTCAGTGGTGTTATATGCATGCCTCCGAGTGGCTGAAATGAGGCCACAGGACTCATGTGTAGGGTGTTGCACTCCCAGGGTATAAATGGGTAAGCAGTACTAATTATCACATCTGCAATTCTGAACTGCCCAGATATTTAGAAGACACTGGATGTTCTTCCCATTTCTGTTACTGAGGGTTGTGGCCAAGTGGCAGAAGGTGGGGTGTGCACATGAGTAAACTTTGCTATGAAAGTATGTATTCCTTACTTTTCCTGAGTAAACGCCACAGATACCTACATAAATGGTGCATAAAGCTTTCATGAATCAGGCCTCAGGCTAGACATTTAAGTGGTCCCTACTGTATTCACATACAAACAGTTGCACAGTATATTAAGAACTGCAATAATAGAAAAATAGCTATAAAATATTAGCATGATTTTACTTTTATTTTTTATAGCTCCTTGTCTTGCTTGATTTAATTTTTTGGAAATAACAAGAAATTCAGCAAAACATTACAATCATGGATAGACTGTAGGGCTACAGAGCCAAAACTGGGAAGAATTTTAGACTTTTCATATTCATTGATTATACTGGAAGAAAGCTTAAGAGAGAAAATGTCTGGGTTATACCGAATACATTTCACATACAGTCCTCCTAGTCATCAATTAATTCAACTTACTTCCTCATCAATTTTTTTTCCCCCTTAGTCCTGATGGTTTTATGACCTAGACCCAGGCGATACCCTTAGGCAGTCCATCTGATAATTGACACATTTTCTAACACAGCATAGTGATGCCCAAGTCAGTGCTTTTAGGCCGTGACTTCAGCTTATTGGAGACTGCAGCAGGGACTCCTTTTATCCCTCATACATCAGAATACACTGACAGCTCTCCCAAGCAGGGACGAGGCAGATCTCTCCCTCAGGAAAATGTATGCAAACACCTCCGGAACATTGTACTGGTTGCTAGGCATCACACTGGTGACATCTTTATGATAAACATGGTATGCAGAAGAAGGCCTAATAAAAGAATAACAAATTATTACATCCAGAGGGCAATTTTACAAGATTAACTGGTGTAATAAATAACCGCTGTAGTCAGAATACTGTGTTACCTTTTAAGGTATTCACAGCAGAGTCTAAATGAACCAGCCTATAAAAACAGAGACTGTCTCACAGAAAATAATAAACTCATTCTTATATATTTTTAATACTCATTGTGATACCTATGTGTGGTATTTGGCTTGCTGCTTGGTAGCTTCAGCAAGTGCTTGCTGTAAAATCAGGCTATATATGCAATTCGTACCAAGATGTCTCTGTTCATCATTATTTTTCTCTGCTGCTGGACATTCAGTACCACTGCAATCTACATAATATCAATTTGAACAAAAGCCTATAGCATTTTATTTATAAAACTATTTTCATACATAAAACATTACAAAGAAAATGCCAGTAGCCAAATACCTTTCATACTAATTATCAAATATTTTGATTTTTTTCTTTTTGCGTGCTTTTTTTAATAATAATAAAAATCACCTCTCACATTCTACCTCTCTCCCTCCCTTCCCCTCTTCCACTCTCTCTTGCTGTCTCTCTTTTCTTCTGTAATTGTCTGAATATTTCAAATTTGTCTTTTACTAATTTTGTAACTTTAATTTTAGGGCTTTATATTTTACATTTAAAATATCACAGCCCTTCTGTTTCAAAAACAGCTTTGTGAGGAAAAAGGATCCTGCACTTGAGCTCTAGTGGACAGAAGCCCTTGTGTATTGTCATGCACTAATTTTATACTAATACAGAAGTGAATTTGCATTTGCATTTGATTTGTAAATGAATGAGACGCGTGTTTTGCTGTGGTTATTTCAGTCGAAGTCCGAAGATTTCCCACAACCCATAAAAGGCAGAGCCTACATCTGGAGTTCAAAGGCCATGGATGTACTACAATTTATCATAAACTCTTCTGTGTTACTCTAACATAATGCATTAACGGGATAACACAGCTATTTGTAAACTGCAGCCCATTTGCAGCTGGTTATAAGGTCATATACTTGCAGTTCCCCCAATTTGCTAAAAAATGCTTTCAGAAATGAAGCCACCAACCTCCTCGCTTGCAAAAAGACATGCTCTAGATGGGGCATTTGCCCTGGTTTTAGTCAGAGGTGCTTCCAAGTGTTGGTCTGCTCCAGTTCTCTTCCAGATTTGGGTGTGTGCATTGCCTTTCCCCCTCCTGTGCTAAGGGTAAGGCATATGGGACTGCAGCCTGACATAAGCCAGCACCTCCCAAAAGCCCTTTTGCACAGCTGGTCAAAATTACTTTTTCACTCCCTGTAGGGAAGGAAAATTTCCAATAGAAACTCAGTGCCATGAACTTCCTTGGTAGCTTAATCTAAAAGATGTCTTTACATGTATACAGAACAGTGTTTTACTGGGACAGTGAAAAAGACTGCAGCATTGTAAATGGGAAACACAGAGGAAGACGCAGAAATACTTGTGGAATTGTCAAAAGGGTAGATTCGCCAAGGCAGTTATGTGGACCCCCAGTCTGTATGCAAATTAACAACTCCCTTTCAAGCTTCCCTCTTATCTATCTCCATAAGCGAAACAGAAATACATGTGTTTTTATTGGTGGATTACCTGAGTTCACATAAAAAAATCATCTGTGATTTTTTTTTTTTTTTATGCCATTGATCACAAATAATTATTGCTTTCTTTTGAGGTTTCTGCTGTAGGGGCTGTTGCGTGGATCTTCTCCTTTTTGAAATGCCAAGCAGGAAAATTCTAAATGGCAGATATGACTTCTTTCCAATTGAACATTGCAGTCAGAAGTTGACAGACTCATGCTGAACTCAGATCTCCCAGATCTCCAGCAAAAAATGTGAAGCAATGTCACAGTGGAGGGAATAATGGGTGGTGCAAGATGGAAAAAAATACAACTGGGGGAGGGACTGAGAGTGGTACATATCTCTCAAGACACTGCTAAGAGGTGACACTCAGACATCATCATAGACAAGGATCAAGTGGAAGGTTCAAAGCAAGCTCCTTTCCTTCAGCAAACAAAAAGATCCCAATGGGTGTAAGCCATGGAGGAAGGCCAGGAGACAGC
This sequence comes from Microhierax caerulescens, assembly GCA_035590215.1. Taxonomy (NCBI): domain Eukaryota; kingdom Metazoa; phylum Chordata; class Aves; order Falconiformes; family Falconidae; genus Microhierax; species Microhierax caerulescens. The sequence continues at coordinate 36,653,751 of JAVJGJ010000037.1, forward strand.
CCCGTAAGGGCTGAAATGAGAGACTGATCTAAGAGACCAGTCAGGGCAGCGCTGGGGTGGGGAAAATGAGGGGAGCATGAAGAGCAGAGGATACCTGATCCAGAAAAGACCTTGAAATTTAGGGATTAATATGAACCCATGAATTTCATCAGACAATGTTCTTTAGTTTACAGATGGCTGAATGTATATATCTATTCAATCTGGTCAGAAGGTTATCAGTTGAATATGTGCTATTTGTAAAAACTGCCAAGTCAACACATTTTATAAGACAGAAAATAAAAGTGTTTCTGAATGGTAGCTGCTTCTGTTTTAACAAAACCTAAGCAGTGATATATTCTTCCTGCACCAAAACAAAATTTCATTACAATAATTAAATACAATTAAAAAGCAAATTAATTATACAACTCCAAATATTTTTTTTTGTATTACCTACAAGTATTGCACTGCTTCCTACTTCTTTGAAGATGTATAGTATTCAAGATTTGTATTTCATGTTTTCATTTGTGACCAGGCAGTTTTTGAAAACTAAAGGGCTCTTGAAAGATGAGAAGGATCATCAGTACTTATCTTTTATTAATTAAGTGCAAGACTCAATGCCTTTCTATATTAAAGATTAGTACTTACAGCAAACAAATTTCACAAGATATTTTCAGAGTGTTCTAATAAGACATGGGTGTCACAAAAGGTTTATTCCCACCCAGTTAGAGGTAATAACTTACATACCTAGAGGAGAGTTCATTGTTCAAATGTAGAAATACTTGCATTCAGAATTCAATACTGTTAAGCTCATCTGTTAAAGTAGCCAAATAAGTAAAACTCTAAGAAATTTCTCTATAAGAAACATTAAATAATTTATCATTCTTTAAACTTTGACCTTACTCTCCAAATCCAAACTATAATTTAAGAAGTAATAGTTCTTTGGCTACAATTATTTCAGGGTATTCAGCTTGAATACCTAATAGTTAATTGAGCAACAAAATAGTTCTAGGTGCTTTTTCATAGGTTTTATTGGATTTACTTATTTAAAAAGGGAGCACTGAATAAGTCACTGTCAGGAAGAGAAAAGCAGCTGGATGGAACAGCGAAATGTGTTGTGCATGGGGATGTGGTAAATGCAACCTTTTGCTAAATACACAGCACTTGGAACCACCTAGTTCTAAGGAGTTATTTGCACAAGACATTCATCTGAGTGATATAAGGGGGAAGATATTCTTCATAATCAACAACCATTCAAGGGAAAATTGCACTTGGGAAGAAAAGGTAGCTCATCAGCAGCTCGCTTATCAACTCCACAGGCAGATCCTTGCATGCAGAAGCTTATGTATCGATGAAGCCAGACAAGATGTTTGGGAAGAAGCCAGTTCCTAACCCAGAGCAGATGCCTGTAGTGGCATAACCTGTTCAATCAAATGCACTCTGCAATTAAACACCACACAGATAAGAAAGATGGTCAAATGAGGTAACTGGAAGCATTGGATCAACACTGTTTCAGGGTTTTATTTTCTATTATTTATACATCTATTATTGTATCTTTTAGAAAAAGAAATAGCCAGTAACTTCTGACTGCAATGTTCAATTGGAAAGAAGTCATATCTGCCATTTAGAATTTTCCTGCTTGGCATTTCAAAAAGGAGAAGATCCATGCAACAGTCCCTACAGCAGAAACCTCAAAAGAAAGCAATAATTATTTGTGATTAATGACATCAAAAGAAACATGAGATCATATTGGTACATTATAAATTGATCAAGCGAGACTGTCACAATGGCTCCTAGTGTACTTATAATATATAAATTTTAGACATCTTACCTTGATTTTGTGTTAGAAGTCATCTGAATGTTTGTAACCACACGTTATCAGGTCCATACCTGCAACAGAAAAGAGAGGAGTGAATAAAAGTTCTCAGAGTATGAATAGATTAACATCAAAATCTTCATACCATAAAGCAGGTGAATTTATGTATAACCAGTTATTAATATAAGATACTGGCTTTCTGAATACACATTTAATCACAAACTGTGAGGTGGTTAATACTCCTCAATATCGTACAAATAGATCCATTTTGTAGATGTTACATCATAGTACCTGAAGTTCCCAAAAATTTGTACAGAAACTAGTAAAAAAAAAAAGAAAGTGTAAATCTGCCATTTAGAAAATCTTCCTACTGCCATTAGGCCTACTCACATCTGATCACTCTCATCTGAAACACAAGTCAGTGTTTTGAAATGAAAAATTGTTATGATGCCATAGATTGTTAGAAAAAAATCTAAGTTAATGAAACTACTTATGTATTTTGAGATTATATAATTTTGCAATTTTTTTAAAAAAAATTATGAGAAAGAAGAATTTTATGTTACCTACTCCAGTTATCTCACCTTTCAGTTAATTTCTTGCAAAACCTTATGCATTTGTTGTGGGAGGAAAAGAGGCTGAGCACAGATGTCATTTCGTCAGTGGGAGTAAAAGAAACCCAGGTATAATGTACTCCTGGAGCAATGCTGGGAAAAACAGTTGTTGGTCCCCTTCTCCAGGGTAGTCTAGAACCTCACTACTTGTACTCAGCCCTTCACGGAAAGCTAAAATCATTTTCCAGCAATCTGACAACAGTAAGGAAAGTCAGTGAGATGAGCATGAATAAAGAAAATTTAAACAATTGCTATTTTTTGCACGAAATGCAAAAGTGAGTTATTTTCCCCGGAACTGAATCAGAGATCAGATCCAAGTGAGTGCCTGGACTGGGAAGTTTGTACAAGACCAATGCCAGTCCAAAACAAATTCAAGCAATCAAGATAGCCTTTCCAACGTTACTTGACTTTATTGAAAACAGCTGCTACAGCCCCTCGCTCACAGATGCAAGCAAGGTTCTCACCTTGCAGAAGGAAACTTTGTCCTGTCCAACAGAGGTAATGAGAAGACATTTCTTCCTCAGAGGCAGGTGTGGCACCAGCACCTTGCCACCTTTTGTCTCTCCCAGCCAGCCTCAGGTCACCCTTAGAGAATCCAGGATTCTGCTTTTTAAAGTTGCAGATTTTGCAGGAGGGATGGTTAGAAATGAAAGGAAACAATCCCAGCACATCTAGCAGTTGTTAGCTGTTTCTTTCACTTTGTTACAGTTCAGCAGACATGCAGGCATATACTTCAAAACAAAGTCTTGCTATTAACACATGTTGTTTTTACAGGTGCTGTTCCAGGAGGGACGTGCAAACCCAGGGGAAGACTACAAATCCATCTTTGAAGGTCATTCAGATTGAAACATTCCTCCTCAAATAATATTCACTAACCTGAAATAAAAACAATTCTTCCCACTTAGCTGCTATTTGTCATTTAGCACTTTGGAGATGATAATGTACATAGGGTATGTCCTGAACAAATATCATATGCACATGGAGATACTTGTGATTAGTCAGATGCAAACTGTGGGAACTTAGGTGTGGTGTCTACCTGCAAGTTACACATCTGAGCTCCCCACAAAAGCAATGGAGACTTGGTCAGTACAGTTAAATCTGGAGAGTCATTCAGATGTGTGATTGCATATGTTTATTTTATTTCTGAATAGTTCTCCAAATCCTATCGGCTAGCTAAGCTTCTTTTGACTAATGAGAGCTCATAAATCCACATCATATGTAGGTAACAACCTACCAGCCCTCTTGAGTTTAATTCTGTCACTTAAGTACAGGCATACAGTGCTACCCCAGCTGTGTCAGGATGTTGCAGGTGGCTTCTAGGTGCTGTTCCAGAATGGCACACATGTCTTTTAGGAGTCCTAAAAGTGAGATTCACCATCTGATTGTAGATATCTCAATTTATGGCCTCCAGCTACTTGCCTAAACACAAATTGCTCTCCTAATGTGATTATCATGAGATATTTGCATGAGACTTATACAGCAGTATGTTGGGTATTAAAAGCTCTATTTTTGGCGAAGTCCTTAAAATAAGCTACTCTTCCTTAGTGGGCCACAACACTCCTTCCCACTCAGAACTTGGAGAGAAACATGTTCTCTAACGTGTATTATATACCATGCACACATCTTGATGATAATGTTTTATACAATAGCACAACTGGTATTAATGATTGCCCATTACAGCTGGCTTTCAGCTGCAATGGGCCACAGCTGCGCTGACTGGTCGCTCTGTTTCAGGGCCCAGACTCCCTGGGTCCCCCTGACACCTGCCCATGGCCCAGGACCCTGCTGCAGCCCAGCCTGGGGCTCTCCATCCTGTCCCTGTCTCATCCTGAACATTTTCCTGGACTTCTCTGATTGACCTTGGACCTGGCTCATGCCTCCAGCCAGCCAGCCAGCAGCCCCACCATGTTCTGTGCTGGTGATGAATGTGAACAGGTGGATTTTGTCACCCAGCTCTGCCACCTGAGTCAGCAAGACAGACACTGCCTGGCTGTCCCACACAGTTGAGAACCCGCTGCGACACTGAGGTCACCACCAGCCCAGTTGAACCATTCCGCCTGGTGTAAGGGGTGGGATTCTCAGGTTAGATGAGGAACATGCTACACTAGCTCCTTAACACCAAGAAGCAAATAATTTAAGTATCTAAGAAGTATCAAAGGCCTCTCCCACAATAACCCTTATTTTCAAAATCAACACTTTGTTTCTTTTATTCTGTTTTAGCAATCAAGGATGACAAGTCCCACACAAAATATTCAAAATATTCTGTGGTGCTATTTATTATTTTTCATCATTCTTACATGTACTTTTGTCAGGCATGTTTTATATCTTTTTATCATAATTGGGCTTTGCACACTGTTAGTGTGCAGTGTTACCTGTATGTTACTGCTGTGTTTTGAGAAACATCTGAGCATGTTATTTTACCTGGTAGTTGTGTGAGATAGCTGAGGCAAAAGATTTCTAGGATGTGGGTTTTTTTTTCCCTTTTGGCTTAGACATTTGTAAACTGTTTTTCAAAGCCTGATTAAAACATTCAATTTTCCAAGTGGCCTGAGAGCAATTCATGGATAACTGTGCCTACGATTAATGCTGCTTCCTCTAGAAATCTTACAGATTCACACAGATGTGAAATGAAGTCTGTCATCAGAGTCTAGTTTCCAGGTTTCCATTGTGAGTAAAAAATTTTAAACAAGAACTAGATTACAGTTGAGGAAACCACACAGCAAATAAAGTTTGCTTTAAGCTGTTTGCTAATTAGTTACTGTGAGAATGTAAGGGCAGTTTGCTAGAGCCATTTTGAAAGGGTCAAGGGTGTCTGTAGTCATCTATGATGAAAGAAGGACCAGGCAGCAGAATTTAATGCAAATAAATTGCACAGTTACACACAGTTATACTTATTTTAGACAAATGGCTGGAAAGTACTACAGAATTTTATAGACTTCTTAGTTTGTGACTATGTTATGGCCGTGGCATTAGAACTCAAAACTTTGCATTTTTTTTGACTGTATCACAATTGATTTGGTCAGGTTCTTCAGAATAAGGAACTGGTGAAATGAGTTGGAGAGGACTCAAAAGAACACTTTTCCTTTATTGGTTAACTTAAAACATTCTGCAAGATGTAGATTGATTTGAAAGTTAGGAGGCTTGTTTTCCCTCCGTGCAGCTGGCTGGCTGGTGGGCATATCTCTTCTCCAGGTGCTGAGCTCTTCAGAAGACCTGCTGGGGCAGGCACTCTTAGAGGTGCCTGTTTTCTCAGTGTCAGCACAGGTCAGTTCCCAAGCACCTGTCTCATTTACCAGCCGCTAAACTGTTTTATAGAACTAAAAGCCTGATATTGTGAGAGCAGTGTCTGCCACGGTCTCACCTTCATTACTTCTCATGTTCTCAGGGTTTCCAGGCCCACATGTGACCACCAGGCATGCAGCAGACTCGGTGCTTCCAAGGTGAATTAACAAAAGAAAAGATTGCCCTGAACTAGAAGAAAATATCTCTAAGAATTTAAAATATTTCCATGGACTTTAAATTCAATATCCTCACCAACTGTGATAGAAAGTACTGATGATTCCTATTCATCAAGAAAGATTGTGTTCACCCTCAATTAACTTATTTGATAAGTTGTTAAAGAAAAAAAAAACTTTATGGAGTATGTTACACATTGTAGAACCAGAGATACCTTCAGTTATGTTACACAAAGTTCACGGAGGGAAGTGTCTCATCTAGTTCTTATCAAAGTTTCGATGCTTATGATCAAGTGCATACATTAGTTTTAGCTATTGGGAATTAGGTAACTTACAAGAACATGTGTTATTAGTCTGAGACTCATAGGTAACAAGTGAAAATGTCACACAGCACTTCCATAATTGCTGAAAGTTTGGAACAAAGTTGAGAGGAAAATATTTGATTGCAAAAGATCACAGGCAGGACCACAGAAGCCACAGCTACTTGTTTGGATATCAGTATGTGGCCTAGGAATGGAGTTTATGCTTCTGTTTGAGATCAGGCATCTTAAAATAATTTAATCCTGTTAAATTGCCATACAGAAAAAAAGAAATCAATTTCCAACCAACATCAGGTGTACAATACAATGCAGAAATTATCTTCAGAGTCTGCTGGTGTATTCTCAAGCAAAATAAAACTATGCAGTAACAACAGGCTCAGAAATAGGTTTGCAAAATCAGCAGCATCCTTCTTTAGGCAGCAATAAATAAAAGCATAAATCCAGACTGTCAGTGTGAAAGTGCCTCTGTCTTCTTGTTAGTGAATTTTATAAAGTATGTAATTGAAACAACGTGCCCAGAATGTTCTGCAAAATTTGTCCCATGCATCAAAGAGTAAGAATATTGAAATGATGCTATTAAAGGTCTTAACAAGTAACAACACATAAGCTAACCTCTGAAAAAAAGGGAAGCTGGGAAAGTGCTTTCTCTGTGAGGCATTCTACCGAGGCATTTTCTGGTGTGCTTCTAGAATACCCCTCAGAGGCATCTACTACTGCCCGTGTTGGGGGGATCAGGAGCAGAATAAACAGACCGCTGGTCTAATTCAGGATAACACCTGTGTTACATGGAAACCCTTTGATAAGAAAAGATTTTACATATCACTGGCATTTAATGTCCTCCTGTCTGTGGGAGTGTGTGATTGTCCCTCAGAATCATTTTATTCAGCTTGCATAAGTTCAGATGCATAAAACTATCCCTTTTTTCCTTGTTGGCAAGAATTTGAAACTCCTACTCTGGGAGCTAGCGTATTCTATGAAGCCATTCTTTTCCTGCTTTTGTAGCTCCTAGGACAGCTTTTTTCCCCAGACAAAGTCAGACATCTAAGTTCCTGTTGTATGGGAATCACTTTTTTTCTGATGCACCACTGCCAGCACACAGCCCAGCGTCGGCCTCAGCACAGCCTGTCGCAATGGAGACAGAGGTTAAACAAGGAGGTTTATTCAGTTCTGTTGGGGAAGAAACACATCCATTAACAACTTAGAGGTTTAAAGCAGTCAAAAGGCCCATTTCAAGAATAAGAGTGTCAGTTTTCACAATATTGAACTCGGCAGGTACACAAAGAGTGTCATGTGTCACCAGTGCAATATGATAGCCAAGTGCAAGGGTTGTTTCCTTCAAGTCTCCTAAAGTAGTTCAGGCTTCAGAACCTTTGAAAATATTGCAGATGCAGGCAGAATTGACACAACTGAACCAGTGCCTGGTGAACTGAGAGTAGTTCAGTAAAGTGAGGCTGTCCTCCAGGGAACAAGTGTCCCAGGGTGCAAGTGCCATTGTAGAAACTTATTTCAGGAACAAAACAAGCTGAACTGCATTTATCTACACTCAATTCTAAAGCTGGGAGTGGAGGACTAGGAGTCGATCACAACCTTCCCGGTGAATCAAAAGCTGTATTTCAATTTGCCAGGCTCTTAGAAACATTTGTGGCAAATGAATCATCGGCCAATGGCCAGCATTTTCTTTAAGTTTGAATGAAATTCCTTTAAAAGCAGGTGCAGAAACAAAATAGTAACCACCTTAGCAAACCTCACCTGAGTGGTGGGAGAAACAGAGCAGATGAAAGGCAAATTAGGAGGAAATTGGAGAAAAAAAAGGAAAGGAAAAGCAGAGGATTAGAATAAATGTTACAGGGAGGGAAGAGGGTGGAATATGGGAAGATGGGGAAGAGGGCTTTAGGACTAGGAAGATCCTCAGCAATGCTCTGCATGTTTCATAACCCATTCAGACAGGCCATGGGGATAATCATACTAAACATTGAATATTTGCTTCACCGATTAAGAAATTGTATCAGACAGAATGTTAGTCATATTTGTAGCCAGCAGACTTTTTTTTCTTTGTGTGAAAAAGAAGAAAAAGAGACATTGCTGTTTTGAAGCACATTTCACATTAGCATTGGTCAATCTGGAATTTACTGCAAAGAATCTCAGTTTAAGCAGTAATCAGCATCTCTCAAAAAATACTGAATATCAAGAAATTTTTCAGGAACTTACATAATCATTCAAATTTACATAATCATTCAATTTTTTTGAGCAGGACCATCACTTTTTTTTTTTTTTTTCTCCCCAGAGTTTCCCTAGCCAGTTCTCACTCACCCTCCCTTTCTGTGCTCCCTGTAGTCTTTTTGATATTTATGTTAAAATATTGTCAAAGTGTGTAAAGCCTACCTCAAAGTCTTCACTTGTCCTTTTCTTTCTCTGACTTACCTCCATATGTGCTACCATCTCCATTCCACCCTCTAATCCTCTCGCATGACATAAGAAATATTTCCTATTTCCTTGATAAATCCACCAACTGCAGGGGTTCACATTCCACATGAACTCATTAGGGGTGTGCATATGTGAGTGACAGAGACACCCCATCAGCCCTCAGTGTTCTGATGGCTGTCTCGTCCAAGCTCACTTCCTCGATGAATCAGGGCCAAGATAACTGTGCTCCCATGAATTAATAGGCCGTCGTTAGTTAATACCAGAATGAATATCTGAGGCTGTTTTATTTATATCTTTACTTTACAAGAGCTCTGTAATTCTAGTACGTAAATTATCTCAGGTTAGATCTTGAAAAGCTATTCCCACAACTAGGGTCAAACTTTCACAAGAACTCTCTTCCCTTTAAAATATTTGAATAGCATTGCCAGTGATGCTGATGACTTCTGAAAATTAAGCCGTTGTCATTAAGTGGTTAAAATGGAACTGTGTGGTGCTGAGTTCTTTTGGAAATCCATTCTAAAAACATGTCTCTATTTTAACTGTTGCTCTTCCATGGTTTATTTTTTGTCATGTTGCCAGCAAATAGCATCATTATCACTCTACTTGTACAACAGCATTTTCATATTTTCTACATTTTGATTAAAATACATTTGGCCTAATTAGAAATGTGAAATCAGGATGGATGATAGCAACCCTAGAACCACACTTCAAACACTGGTACAGACATTTCAGGAAGGGGTCAGAGAAATAAAATACAGCTCATTAGCCTGAGGCTATGAATGATCCACCAACCATACAGAAAATTGGCAGCCCTTCTGTCTTTTCTCCTTAAGGAGCCTGTGTATGAAACTAATTGTTATAATATAGCAAACAGACTGGCACAGCAGTCAGACTATTTTTTGCACATGTAAAATAGTGGGGCTATTTGGATTTCATTGAAATGCTTTCCATATATGTTTTACAAATGTGCAAGTACTTACATGCTTCATAGAAAATCTTCAGTACTGGCTGGCCTGAGATTTTAAAGGAGCTGCTCTAGCATAAACTGCCTAGTTAGAGAAAAAAAAATATTATTTACAAGGCAGAATACATTAAAATGTATATTGAAGCATTGTTTTGATGGCTAATTCTTAGTAAGGTTGGAGTTGGTTTTGTATGTGGCAATATTCTTTAGAGGCATTTTTAAATGCTTGGAATAGAAGTGAAAAATCTTATTGTGTTCATTATTCATGCTACGATTTTCTAATTGATGTACACATATGTATAAAGACTGTGACATGCTTCTCACTTCTGAAATGATAGTTTTGAAGTTAAAAGCTCTTGTGATGGTGATGGTCAGGAATTGCTGAGTAAGATTTCTTCAATACTAACCAATACTATTCCTTACCATTCTCATTAAAAACTGGTGATGCAGCACAATGACTTTGTTGGTGATAATGAAAATCATTTCATTCTATTTCCTGATTGGAATTTTTAGATTATACCAATCCACTGTCCGCAACCTTTTTGAGATATAATATAATATTACCATAACAAAGGAGGATACTCTATGCACAGAGAACATTGCTATAAGAAGAAATTGGAAACAGTGTATAAAACAATCTCTGACTGGAGAAGAATGGGATGTGGGGGAAAGAGGGAAATAGGATAATTCATTTTATTTAAATTTACTTATAGAAAAGACAGGCCTATAGTCTCATTTAATTGTTTATTGTCCTCCACCTCTTAACTAAAAAAGTTTAAAATTTTTCCCTGTGATGGTTTACATGAAGAGCCAGTGGATTTGGGTTTTGTTATTGAATTTAATTGTTTGTTACATGTTAACACCAAAAAAAACCAAAAAACATTTTTTTGAAACAGAAATAGCTGTGCATAAATTTAAGAAGAGCTATTCTCTGCAGAAGACAATTACTACCCCCTGGTCAGTTAGTCCCAAAATTGTAGAATTGAGTAGCTTCTTAGGAATATTTCTTATGACAAAGAGTATTTTCAATGTTGTATAACTTAGGATGCATAACTTGAATTATTATTTCAGACACTTCTAACCCTTCTACAAATCAGATCATGAATTTGAGCACAAATTCTTAATGTTTTTTCCCCACTCTAAGCTAGACTTTCAGTAGACTTTATGTCACAAAAAAAAGAGTTGAGTTACAAAAAATGGAAGAATTCTTTGTGTTAAAAAAGAGTTTTAGAAACACAAATTGAAAACAACACCCACAGCTCATATGTTTGCAGCACAGATAAAGATTACAGAATTTAACAAATATGCATTTATCTGCATCATATTGCTGAGGAAAAGAGTTGATTTTAGGAGGATTACTCATGTGCTTATAGCTGAACATATGCTTTTGTGGGTCAAGCATGCAATGAGCAGAGCTAGTAGGACTAAACTTCTGTTACTTACTTTATCATCCTTCCCCTCCCATTAAGTAAATGAAACTTTCAGACTTCTGTGGTTGTTTCCAGTGTTTGTAAAAGACTTACTTCCATTCCAGAGGAATCCTTGCTGCTTCAATATGTGCTATATACAATGATCACACACGAATGGGTGGTGCTATACATGTAATTGTATTCCAAACAGCTAAATCATTGCTGCAACCAAATCAAAGGCAAAATTTCACTGCCTTCAATAACTGAAGAATTTGGATTTAAATAAAATCAGTTGGCAAACAGCAGCAAGGGAGGTTGCTGTCACATTTTCTTCCACACTTACTTGTGTTAGAAGTTTGTCCTTAATGTATTTTCCTTTTGATTTTTAATGGCAAAAACACATCCATATGATGGAAATGATGAGATACAGTTGTGGTTTGAGTTGTGAATAATCTAATTCAAGTTATGAATTACCTTAATTTAAATATTTACAAGATCATGATACAAAGAAAACTGGACTATTGATTTAAGGTCAGAATTGGTTTTAATTGTTCTTAGAAAAATTCTATTCATTACAACAAAAAGTTCATTATGTTGTGTTTTTCTTTTTCTCAAAATCATGTATTCTCAAACTGAAGCTGACACTAACAAATAGACAAACTAAGTATTCATACCACTGTGAATTGGTATCACAAATATTATCTAAACTTCTTTGTTTCTGTAACTTTAGTATATGAAAAGGTGAACTAAGAAAACATAAAGCTACTGGTGAAAGGAAAGCTATCAAATGTAGTGTCTATTATTTTCAAATTCACAAACTTCTTATACAACACTGATAAAGCTAAAGCATAGTTTAATATCAAGTGGGCTTGAAAAATTCTCTTTACACATTATAGATAGACGGTGCAGGCAACAACAAATGAAATAGAAAATAGCATTTTTAAAGAGTAGAAACAGCTTTCCAAGACTACACTTCCAAGTGTAATTTTTCCTATGAGCTACAATTATATAGGCAAATTCTGCATTCCTTTCCTTAATGCAGACAAGGCTGCTCAGGACTAGAGTCACCAAAGTATTTAAAATCCCTTGATCAGCTAGGACCATCAAAAGGAAAAGATAACATAGCCAGATTCCTCTAGCATGATGTTTTAATCCAAGTCAAGACTTATGGGTACTTGTAAAGTAATATTAAGCAACATAAGCTGTATTTAGTAAACCCAAAAGCCATGAAAATGGTCCAGAAATCCTACATTCAAGAGTACATCAAAGACCTAAATCTTCCACAGGCCATTCAAGTTGTAGCCTGCATTGTCTTCAGTAGATTTTATACCAGCATTAAAACAGAACAGTAAAAAGTCATTGGATATTTTCATGACACATATAGATATTTTTCCTTAAACAAAAGTCTCCCAATTGTTTAAAAAATTGGACTTTACATGCCTGCCTTCCTTTTCCAGTATCATGAAGCAGAACACCTAAACACTCTACCTTGTGCCCTGTAAAAGCCTTTTGTCTTCTATGAAGCAGTGCTGGACGTTCTGTGAACACTATTATGCATCAAACAAGAAATGTTAGTACCAGCTATCTGTGAGGTTAACTGTGCAAATTCAAAGCAAACCAATATTTATTTTTTTTTAATCTGAAGGGGGTATACAAGGTTTCTGTACATGCAGAAACAAATCAGATGAAAAAATGTATATTTTTTTACAATAATGTACATAGAATTAATATTATAAAATGTCTTAGCCTGTTACAATGGACCTCTTAAATCACAAGATAGTTGTACAAAATGCACACATTAGGGTTATGGTTTCATTTATACCAATTCAAAAGCATAGTAACAGCACTGTAGTTTGTTGAATAAATATTGTAACTAAGAGAGGTTTCAAATGCATCCTCCTTGTAAAATCTCGTAACTAAGCCTGTTGCAAACTATTAAATAATGATTTTTTTCCCTTCTATCAGTTTAGGCAGAGGAAGAAAAGGTTTAGCAAACCCTAATACCATCAAATAGTTTGCTTCTCGTTTTATCTAGTTCCCTCCCTGAGAGTGCAATAGAAACAATTAACCAGATTTCAATTAACTGCTTGAAAAATCACCAGCTGTTTTTTCTCAGTCACTTAAACCTTTCATTCTTGACCTAGATTTAGCAAGCAACACAAAAAATAGCAAGATTTTTCCTCAGGAAATTTGAACCTGTAATATATTTATGAGAATGGCAAAAGAGTATCATTATAGAAATCTGGATTTAAAGTGATTGTCCATTTTGCCATACCTTTTTTTTTTTTTTTTTTTTTTTTTAACTACATTGAGACCAACTTAGTTATCAAGAAAATAGGAAGCTAACAGTGTGGTTTGAATCAGCTGAGAAACAAACAGGATTCACTACAGACCTGTAAATTCATCTCAACACTAGCCTCAAGCAAGTCTGCTTTTCCCAACCTGATCATCTTGCCAACGGAGCCTCAAAGGAGTTTTAATTTCTGTAACACTTTGTTGATATATGTGAGTCAATATATATGTATATGATGTGAAACTTAGAGATTTTCCACATAACAGATCATAACACTATATACTGGCAAAAAAGTGCATCATATAACGTGTGGGTAGTTGACTAGCAATCGGCTTAAATGGCGGCTGAGATGGGATCACCAATTTAATTTTCACATTATTAAGATTTGCAATGACGACCAATACACAGCCCACTTCACCCCTTCTCTCTTCTTTCCCATGTCCTTGCAATAGATTATTTAAATCACATAAATATTTAATGCAAGTGTCTCATAAGTTATTGTTTATTATGCTTGAGGACAGGTCCAAAGTTGAGATGCAATCAAAGATCAGAGCCATTGATAGATGTTTTCTGTGAGCCTTTTCCATAACATCTGAGCAAGTTTTGGTCTGAAATAGACTGGTCTTGTAGGGCCACGCAGATTTTACTACACTGAATCAATGCACAAATGGCTGTCCTTGCACAAAACAGAAAGCACAAAAACCTATGGGGTTCAGAAAAGAAAATCATCCAATACTCTGTGTCATGGTTTAAACTGGCAGGCAGCCAAGGGCCACACAGACGCTCACTCACTGCCCTGCCTCTGCAGTGGGGTGGGAGAGAATTGGGGAAAAAAAATTCATGGGCTGAGATAAAGACAGCTAATAGGACAGAAAAGGGAGGGATACTACAATAATAATAACAATAAAAATAACGATAACAATATTAATATTATTATTACTGTTGTTATTATTATTGTTATTATTATAATCAAATTTACAAAACAAGTGATGCACCATGCAATTTTTCATCACCTGCTGACCAATACCCAGCCAGTCCCCGAGCAGTGGCTCCTGGCCAGCTTTCCCTTTAGTTTACATAGTAAGCATGACATCCCATGGTATAGAATATCCCTTTGGACAGTTTGGGTCATCTGTCCTGACTGTGTCTCCTCCCAGCTTGCTGCTGGGGTGGCATGAGAAGCTGAAAGGTCCTTGACCTAGTGTAAGCGCTTCTCAGCAATGGCTAAAACATCAGCAGGTTATCAACATTATTATCATCCTAAATCAAAACCACAGCGCTGTACCAGCTACCGGGAAGAAAATTAACTCTATCCCAGTCAAAACCTGGACACAGTTACACCTGTAACTCCAAAAGACAGTCTGTATGTTGAAAGTCTCTTGGACAATGTTCTGTGGTGGCTGAAGTTTTTCATTTAGCAGGCAACAATTCCCATTGGCAAAAGACAGAGAATAGAAAGTTTCTGTGACTGATGGAACTGATCGTTTGGAAAGTGCCTATCTGGACAAATGTAATAGGTAATTCAGAGGTGAAACCAAATAAATATACTCAGGATGTTTTCTGAAGAAATCAAGCCACTTGGAAAATACACCAGGAGGAAGATGAAGTGCATGAAACTGATCTTTAAATTCCACCATTTTTTTGCATCAGATAAATCCATATCTGGAGAAAAATATTGACTTTTTTTTTTTTTTTTTTTTTTTTTCTGGTAGAGAGTATTACAAAAAAGTAGAAAACTTCTTTTCAGGTATACACTCAAAATGATATGAGAAGTTCAGTTTAGGTCACAGTAACTGAGGCGAATTTTCAGAGATGGAAATTCACCTTGTTACAGCTCAGTTTTCTCATCTTTAAAATGGGAGTTGTAGGTGGTATTTAGCTTGCGACAAACACAAAAATAGAGTTTTACATGTCTTCAGTGAAAGCAGCCAGGTAAGTATGAATGATTGCCTTTAGTTTTACAGTTACAGTGTCTGAAGATGAGAAATAATTCAGTAAGTTGACAATAGTGAAAAGTATTGTTGTTTGTGGTAAAGTATTCTTATAGTGATCATGGTAGTAAAATCCAGTTTCTCCCTCTAATTTCAATTTTTTTATCCTCCTTAAACAAGTGACAAACTGTTTTCTTCCTTCTCTGGCTCTTGCTTCATTATTTAAGACATCATCCATGCTCTTTGTAGTGGTATCTGAATTTGCATTTTCAGGCCATTTATGATGACTTTTGTATGTTTGTGCACAAAGCAGGGAAAAAACGCGTCCATTAATTTTTTTGTAAGTTATACTATATTTGAAACAGTGAGGACAGCACAAACATGTTTTTACTAGTAAACTGTGCAAACATGACATGGAAATCATAGAGGGAGCATGCGGAGCGCATGTAATACCAACATATCTTTTTCTTACAAAGTGTGTTATATCACCAGAGGGACACTTTAAAATGAAACCTTTCAAAGTTTTCAGATATTTCAGTGGCATGCACATTTATAGCCAGCAATTAAACACAGAAATTATGGATAGAATGCAATTGGAAGTGAAAATCTAAAAAGTCTGCACTGATCTAAGAAGACAGCCTGATGCAAAGCATCATTTCCCAAAGGCCCTTCTGTCTTCGTAGTTTTGAAACATACACTAAACCAGCTGCCAAACCTGGCTTTTAAATAGAGGCTACAAAAAAGGTATTCTGCATTTTCAGTACATGCCACTTTACAAAGGGAAGCAGCACTGTCTGGCTGCCATATAGTCAGGCAAAAGGGAGCCAGCTTGCAAGTGATTAGAATGATGAAACTGGAAAGGATTAGCCACATTATCCAAACATGAAGCAATAGGCTAGTCAAACTAATCCCAGAGGAATAGTTAAAGGAAACAAATGACACGATAGACATAGGGTTACTTCTCAGTAAGATAGCATTAGAGCATGTGGTACTTGAACTCATGTTCTGCTCACATATTTTCTGAAAGCGTATGCAAGCAGGGAGAAGGTAAGCCGACGTGTCTGTGTGACAATATTGAGCTAGTTTTATTTCAGATTCTGCATGTCTTATCTGACTTTTAAAATAATTAAAGTGTTATTAGACTGACTGATATCAATGGAACATTCACATCCTGTGGAGCCCTTAATTGCAGGAAAAGAAGGGTAATGATCCAGGTTTTAATATGACTGTGTCTATTGTGCCCTGTTGGATGGATTTATTATGCAGTGAGTGAACATTCTTTTTTCCTCATTATTTAATTATTTTGGAACTGTAAGAAGTACTTCCAGTGCTAATCTCAACATTTATATTTTAGAAGGATAAATTAGCCCCAAATATTTTTTCTTTTATAAAAACTTATCACATATGGAAATGATACTCCAGCTCTATATTCACATATTGCCAGATTTTTATCCATACATAAATTTGAGTGATAAATTATTGCAAGACCTGTTAAAATTAAAAAGAGATGAAAACAAGACATGTAGTGGGTATTTCTAGAAGACCTAATTCAAAGTCCGTTGGGTAAAAGAGAGTCCTTCCAAATTCATATATACATTATAACTGGGAATGCAAAGTAAGAGTAAGGTCTGCATTCTGGTTGAAATTACCATGCATACAAGGAAGGACTTAGACGAAGGGTAAAACAGAAACTAAGCTGCTGCTAATTATCCTTCTGATGACTTCAGGGTGCACCACAGATATGGGCTTTTAGGTGGGAGGGAGAAGGGTGCTGGCAGAGCTGTGGACTTCTGCTCAGTATGAACTTTGTCTGAACCAACTCACACAGATACCTTCACCTCATGCCGGTGAGCCGAAATGGCCATCTTTCCCTTCTTTTAAGCCAAGTGCAATAAATAGTCCATTAAACGATCCTTGACTGCAGAGGGAAGTTTTAGGGAATGCGTGATATCAAGTACTACATTGTACCAGAGGTAGCTCAGTCCTTTACAGTGTTTCTGACTGATACATAGAACATGATTCAGAGGGATATCAAAGTCCTTCAGTGGACAATTATGAGTTACTCTGCCTCAAAAGTTTCTTAACAATGATCAATTAGTTACTGGCTTCTGTACTGACACTTGAAGGAGCACAATCCTACCACGTTTTTATCTCAGTTTAATGAGGTGTTGAGTATTCTTATTGTTCATATTCAATTCTTACCTTGTTAAAGATCCAATATTCAATTGGCTTCAATAACACCCTTTAACAATTATTTCCCCAGGTTAATTGTATGTGCTATCAAAAAAGTATTTCCTCTCACTTTTTCTCAGCTGCTTGATAAAAGTTTTTTTTTGTAACCTTTTTAGAAGAGCTGAATTTGGGAAGAGCTTATCAGGTTCTGAAGGAGTGTAATCATCCATTCCTAACCAAGTGATATATTAGATCATTTATTTGTGGCAAGACAGACATTTCAATGGTGCTTATTGTTTCCCATAATGAAAGGTTTAAATCTTCCTTTAGATTCCTCTGAAATTTAATTTTTGTTGATGGAGGCAAGCCAGTTTATGCAAGATTTTTTTTTTTTTTTTTTTATGTCAGGGCTTCAGAAATCCCAAACTATTAATTAGATTTTTCCACTGTCTAACTCTATGTTGTGAAAAAAGGAGGTGGAGGAAAACAAGTACAATAGAAGCTTTCACACACCTCACCTTTAAAAACAATAAATTCCTTCCCTTTAGCAGGATTATTTATTGAGCTGCTATTTAGACACTGAAAAGGGATTTTGTCATACACTCTACACCACTCATGAAAACTACAACCTATTGTATTTCTGTATTTGCATTTGGCAGAAGTGCACAATGCAAGTGACAAATTTGTCTCCTTGGCCAAGTTAACCCCAGAAATGCACTTTCTACCAGAAAACTAAGGTTCCATGAATAATGTGTTCCAATCCTGAGTGACTTGCATGTGAATTCTCTTGTACCTATGTTTAAGTGGAGGGTTTTTCAGAGTACAACTTACCCTAATTAAGAATACTATTATGTTAGCAAAATACATATATTGTCAGTAAATATATTTACATTTCATCCAAATCACTAATATAATTGGTGCATAAAAATAAAAGTCTTTATCCTGCAGTCTTTGCTTAGATAACATTCACACTATCAAACAGTACAGCTTCTGCGGCTGTAGCACCATACCTGCTTCCTGCTGCTCAGTTTTCAGTCCAGGAAAATCTGTGTTTTCTCTTCTCATCTGAATGCATTCTGAGGTCATGGACAAAGGCCTGAACAAAATCTTCTCTGAGAAAATCAATAATGATTTATGATGTCTGATTTCAAAAAACATTGTTTCATAAAAGTGATAGACATTGAAGCACTAATCTACTAAGATGACACTGGGTTCCAGTCCACCTTTTATTTTATTATCCAGCAGCCAACGTACTGTATAGCAGAATGGCTCTTGGTTCTCTGGAAAAGTTGCCTCATTTTTCCAATACACTGAATTCATCAGCAAGGTGGCAATTTCACAATGTGTGTTATGAAATTATTCAGCAAATACTCAGAAACTGCTACTCATTCAGCTGCATTAATGGCTCAGATCCTGGAAAGCAAAGTAGCTTGACTCCAAACCTTTAAAAAGAGATCTAATGATACATACACTAATCTCATGATTTGGAGGCGCAAACCATGATTTTTAAGCTGTTCTGTCTGGCAGTGCTGCTATTAGTGGTATACAGTGGGCAAGGGAGCAGGTTTTTAAGAAGATTGCAAACAGCAATATTTTTTTTCTTCCACCTGAAAGGAGAGTGGTTTATTCAGAGAAGGCTGCCTGAGTAGTTCCTTATAAAATTTCATAAAAAAATTTATTCCCTAAAGAACTGGTTTTATTCATAGTTCGGTACTGGGGATGAATGAGTCATTGCTGCCCACAAACTGCAGAGGACCAGGAAATTCATTCATCATTTACCTCTCTAAAAAGCTTGCCAGGAGTACTTTGGCCAACAAAAATGTACATCTGTGTCTGCTTGAATGTAGATAGTTACTGGCCTGTACATGACCCAGCTTGAGTCTTTATAGCTGGTTTTCCCAGCATTGCATTCCACCCTCTCGTTGTCCTGTCCCATTTACTATTTTCCTCAATTATACAACGTGATACATGCGGGGATGAACAAGCTAACTCTGTACAAATAAATGCAAGAGGCTTGAAATCGGAGTTAATTAACCTAGACATAGTATTATTTTGATGGGATTATGTCACTTGCCAGATTCACATTTACTTCTTCCCAGTGCTATTCCGTGCTACACAGGGGTACTCTTGGTACGTTGGTGTGACAACATACAACACTGTTGTTGCCACCCTCTCCCACATCTGTGCTAGGCCTTTCATAGAAGGAAAGATGTTCAGAGATTGCAGTAGCTGTTTGTCAAGCTCCGTCAGTGCCTGACTCCTCTCTATCCATGTAAGAAAAGAGGGAAGTCGCATCCTTCTCTCCTATCAGAAGGAAATGTCATGGTTTGTGTCCCTGGGTAGCTGGCTATAATGTGGGTGCTTTGTACCAGCTGTGGTGGACGTGCTCAGCTGTTCAGCTGGCTCAGTGGTAACACAGAGCACATTTGGGTCACTCCACTCCCCTTGCTTTTATTTGTAGATGCCGACTGGACTGACGGGATCTGCTGAACTAGCAAGTCATGCTAGGGCAAGGAGACTGTCCCTCTGTCTTCTCACAGGCTGTGCCTTGAAGTGTGGAAGTGTTTCAGTGCTGCCCACAGCTCACTGTCACTTATTAAAGCAAATACTTTCCCATTTCATGTCAGCTTTTCATGCTAACCAGCACAATGAATTTGAAGCAGTGAGCTTCCTCTGATGTTGACATCAGGCACATAAAACAGGACACTTCCTCACAACAAGGCATCACTGATCTGCCCTGGGTCCCTAATTCTTTTATTCACGTACTCTGCTTGGGTGTGAGATGAAAGCAGGTATAATTCCATGAAAAGTAGATATGTTGCCAGAGCATTGCAACTTCACATTCAGCCACATTTAGAAGCCTCCCTAAAACTTCCTGTGACTGTACCACAAAACCTTAGCAAAATTCATTGCACAAAGAGTAAGCATTATTCATAGATGTGTGTATAATGAAACAAATTATCATGAATGTTATCTCATGTGACTCACACCTTCTGTTTTAAGTTTATAACCTAATTCCTTTCTGAGAGCTAGGAAGAAATAACCTCCTTGCCTTTCACATCAAATCTGAAAGTCAACTTAGAGTCATGATCTACCTTTAAATAACATATTCATTTGCCTCACTGGCTGCAACAGCCATCTTGCGTGTGTTTGGCGTATCACGCCTACATAATGTATTATTATGTATCTATATATATATATATATACATATATATATGTGTGTGTGTGTGTGTATATATAAAATATATATATATACATATATACATAATACATCCATGAAGCATGCTGTTCCTGTGCAGGGAGTAGGGCAGGCTTTCTCAAAGGTAAATGCTGGGTGGATTTCTGGGGATATTGATAATGTTTCCCTGATGTAATGGTGTTCAGTTATTTATGTCATAAGCTAGGTTCCTACAAATCAGTACAGAAAGTCTCCTGAAAGAAGTTTAAGTTTGTATTCTCACGCTGTCATTTACAAGCTATTTTACCCTAGATTTATACAAAAGAGACTGCTTCACAGTTCTTGAAACAGGTGGCGTTTTAACACATGCAATCTTTTTGTTCAGCAGCCTTTAATATATGGGTACAAGTATTACCTGTTGTTATAGGTAGCACAGAAAATATTGCCTATACTTAAGACCGACTAACAATCTCCACAGTAAAACTCTTGCTCATTATATTGTTAGACTAAACTCTTCAGGATGAAGTTTCTCATGCCAGACAGCTGCCTCAGGTTGCATGTTTTGGGAAAATTTCAAATACAAAAGGTACAGTAATTTCCAAGAAAGAAGATAAAAAAATCTGGTTTGCACACCAAGAATTTTCACTGGACCAAGATGTCCTGTGACTAGTGATGAATACAGCAATGGGAAATCAGGGAAAAGTACAGCCTGTACACCAAGTAGAGTCCTACTGGGCAATGTAGGCACCTTTGGTGATGACATGGTGTGTCCGTTGGAAATCTGGTCTTTCAGTTGCCTGTTTATGGGACCTCTTTTAGAGTGAAATGTGATTCCTATTTGGCTCATAAATTTGGTTTTCACTGGGAGCAAAACGAGAACAAAGTGTCAGGCATGCCAACTGGGGAGGAGGTGGAAAGGACTGCTCTGCGAGGGGAGTCAAGCTGGGGGTTGTGGGTGACAGCCAGTCTGGCAAGTCCATGCCACACCAACGGAGTGCTATCCCACTGTGCCCAACTGGGAGAGTAAGGCAGGGCTGGCGATGGGGACCAAGGTCAGCCTCAGCCCAGGCATCACAGCCACTGCCCTAGTGATGGGCCAGGTCCAGGGTCAAGCCAGAAAGCAAGTCCCTCAGGTCAGGATCAGGAGGTAAAAGGTTGGGCACAGGCATGGCTGTGGTGCAGCCCAGGCAAGGACCCAGTGTGAGAGCTCCAAGCAGAGGGGAGCCACTGACAAGACCCCTCACAGCTCCTCCTCCTCGCAGCTCTGACCAAGGCAGCGGAGCTGACCCCAAGCAGAGTCAGCCACCTCAGAAGGGGAAAGAGGCCACAGATCCAGCAGGTATGCTCAGGGCCTTTGCCCGTGCGCTGCCTAACCTCAAAGTGGAGGTGAATATGACCACCAGGCTTTCAGCCACACCTGGGAGCTTGGACACTTTCCAGTGCTACCCACAAGGGTCCCCTTGAACTGCTGTGCTTCAGTGAGGCCACTCAGATTTGTTTCAGATGCTGCATGGCCCTGAGGCTTGTTGCTCATCACTCCATGCACCCTTCCATGAGCACAAACACAAGCCCTGCCACCAGACACCACTTTCTCTCCTGGTGTTAGGCCCCAAGTTTAGCTGCCTACAGCTGTCTGTTCTGCCTGCTCCAGTATACCAGGAACATGCAGTATCATAGTCTCGCACTGTTCTTAGTAAATACCATGAATTCCAGTCACAAAAAATGTTTCTTTTTCACACAGAGGTGATGCTGAAAAAAATGAACTTGCTGAAGAAGCTTGAAGACATGTAAAAATGAGGCTAGGTTTTCAAGAAAAGAAAGGATTGATTTATTGGTAAGGCACTCAAATGTCCCATTGGAAAATTGCCTCCTACCAGAATGGCCATGTGGAGCTAGGGAAGTCACTTCAGCTTTTTACAATTGACTGCTGAATGTGCTCTTCATTTTCCTTGTAATCTACTTGATAGCTTTCACATTTGCAGAAGTGTTTGGTCTCACAAACATAACTGTGGCTGATTGGAACGCTGTAAATAAGGTGCTGTAAAAGCATGCAAAGTGCTATAAAATAGTAAATGTCCTGGGAAATTGGGATCTAAGCATCTTGTTCTGGGACCTAAAATTTGTGGACATTTGGATCCTTGACCTAAAGCCTCTGTGGTTTAATTTCCTTTCTGTAACAAAGGATAAAAATATATAAGTTATATATATATATATATATATATATATATATATATGTATGTATTTGTAAAGCTTAATTGGTTTAGATTCGTAGAACACTCTGATTAATGTTTTAAGGATGTACATAGCAAAAATCATAATTCTCTACTCAATGCTGGTTAAGTGACAGGCTACAGGTAAGGTTGGGTATCACCCACTGCCTGGAGGTACAAAGACATCCTGAATGATCAAAAGACTAAGCAGGTGAGACAACTTGGTTGAAGTGAGTTACAAAACTTTGTACACTAAAATGCAGACCTATCAGGTTCTCCTCTCCCACTCTGTGAAATCCCCTGCATTTGGTCAGAGAGGAAGAAGACATTTTGTGAGATGGAAAAGGCTATGGCACTAATCTGTGACCGAACAGCATATTTCTGTTCAAGGCTGAGAGAACTGGGGCTGCTTATCCTGGAAAAGTCTCTGGGGGACCTTATTGCAGCTGTTCAATGTATAAAAGGAACTTATAAGAAAGACAGAGAAAGATGTTTTACCAGGGCCTGCAGTGACAGGACAAAGGGTAATGGTTTTAAACAGAAGGAGGGTAAATGTAGTTTGGACATAAGGAAGAAAACTTTTAGGGTGAGAGTTATAAGACGCTGGAGCAGGTTGTCCAAAGCAGTTGTGGATGCCCCATCATTGGAAGTGTTCAAGGTCAAGTTGGATGGGGCTTTGAACAACCTGATCTAGTGGAAGATGTCTCTGCCCATGGCAGGGGGGTTGGACTAGATGATCTTTGAAGGTCCCATCCAACCCAAACCATTCTGTGGTTCTATGATTTTTTACTGGGACTTCTGTTTGAAGTAGGTGATATAAAAAATTACATTACAACCAACACCCTCAGAGAACAGAGTGACCAGAAGTCATAGATCAAGGTGGAGGTCACTCTACAATTTGGTGAGACATGAACTTAATTATAGGGAAGTGAAAGACAGGAGCCAACTGGGTAAGTTTCATTCTCACCATGAGTATCAAAATTTAGACAGATCCAAACAATCTGATCAGGAAAGTCTGCTATTTATGTACCACTGTTGATCACATTACTCTCATTTTTACCCATTCTGGATTTCCTCTCATCACACTGCTGACCACAGCTTCAGCTGAGTATTGGCGATGGTGACAGTAAATGCTACTTTAGTTTGCTAACATCACAACATTGGTAACATTATTAGCATTATACTTTTATCTATCTATCTGTCTATCTATCTATCTATCTATCTATCTATCTATCTATCTATCTATCTATATCTAGGCCTTGACAATTAAAAGTGACCTTAATTTTTAGTGTGTTTCTGTTACTCAAAGCTAGTTAACCAAGGTTAAATAACTGCTTAATGTTAGATCTATCTTTATATGCCTTGCCAAATCAGATCCTCAACAGCAATATCTAGGGTGTTATAAGTGTCTCTCTTATTGTTGCTTGCTAATCTTTTTAATGTTTTGTTTGCTTCTTTCTTTTCCCTTGCTAAGGTCTGTACCCTGGAGCTTACACTGTTTTTCTATATCATGACTGGTTCATTGTTTATTTAGCTAGGCTATTGTCTAAGCTATATTAAAATTGTCCTCAGAGACGGGGTGACACCCATAATGCATGTATCCTTATTACAGCTAGAGGCACAGCACAAAAGCACTACTAATTTATTACAACAGACAGTGTAACCATTGAGCCCAGTTCAACCTTGACCAGAGGACCCAGGTGGCTTAGCCATGCAAAATATGGCTCATTTGTATCTACCTATTTTGTATTCACAGCTGATATATAGCTATTGAGAATATATGGCTATAAGGATATAATAGTTATAGGCAGAAATGGATGAGGTATCTTTAAATAGGAGATTAGCTTTGATAGTCACTTTCCCTTTTTCCTTTAGGATCCGGTTTATACAAGACTATTGTAGTCATTGGGCTGATATCGAAGAAAGCACAAAGGGAGCATGAGATGAGAAAAATGAGGGAATAGCTCTAAAGCAGTAAAATGAGGAAAGGTACAAATATTCTGAAATGACTGGGACAGTTATTTGTATCTTGGTTTTCATCCATAATAGCTAAAAGCAAAACACAGACTTCAGACATCTGAGAAAGCAGTTTTGTCTCTGATTTATTTGGACTAGAATTTCATTTGACCAGACAAATATCTAGAAGAGGAGCCTTGAATGTTACCACTATAAGAGCTAGTTATTTGCCGCACTGACATTTTCAAATTCTGTTACTGCTTTTCCTCATGTCATCTATATTCAAATACCTGCCCATATTTAATCTTGCCCAGAGAGAGAAAATACGGATGCTATCATAATGGGGATATGACCTGGAGGTATCACCCCCAAAGAAAATGAAATGAAGATGCAACAAGCACAGAAACTTGTTGGTATCAAAAGCAGGGAGAATCTGAAAGGGTGAGGAAGCTGCCATATGCCAAATTAGATGTGGAAGTAGTACTAAGTTCTCAGCCACAGACTGTTGTTGTTTGTTTTGGTTTGGGTTGATTTTGTTTGTTTGTTTGCTTGTGTTTTGTCTTGTTGTTGTTTTTTTTTTTAATCCAGATGTCCTGCCTCCCAGCTCTGGACAGCAACTTCAAAGCCAGGAAAGCTTGCAGGTAAGAGGGCTAGAATCTGCAGGTGTAATGAGTGCATACGTGGATATTAACACAGGGAAAGTATAAAAAAAGAGGGGAAAAAAAGTGTTCCACCTTACTGTGAAACTATTTCAGTCTTCCATTAAAAAGAAAAAACAAACATCCTAAAATAATTAGATTTCCAGAGCGGGGACTAGTGGCAGCTTTCACGTTAAAAAGTCCATGACATATGAAGAGAGTTAACCAAAGTTTTATGCACTAAGCGTGAAATAGGAAACGGAGTGCTCACAGTCACTGACTGGTTAAGATCCTCTTATCTCACTGCAGAAAGAAACTGAACTTTATATGTTTCTGTTGCTGGCAAGGCAGCCTGCTATGGTTATCAGAAATACAGAGGAAAGTATAGTTAGAGATTCCCCCCCACCTTCGGCTTCTATGCAACAACTGTAGCTGATCAATCCAAGTCAACAGAAAAGTCAGTCAGTAGCGTAGATTAAATGAGAGGATTTTGTTGTTGTTTGCCCCTCTGCCTCCTTTCTTTCTGTGGAGTTCTGGCACTGCAGAAGTGTGGGATACTGATACATTTTCTTGTTGCTATACATCACTGTTCTATGCAGCTGTGGTCGCTGCACTGTTAAGCATGGTCTTTTGCAAAGACAGAAATATATTAAATCAATCCAGCTACAAGTTGCTTTTGTTTTTACAAAAGAACTGATAGCACTTTCAAGAAGAGATCAGACTTCACCCTTTCTAAATGCTTTAACCACAGCTGACTCACTTAAAACTGGGGCAGGTTAAAGCAGCAAATGGATCACAATTTCAAGATGGCCTTTGTCTTAGCCTTCTTGGAAACCCGTGGTAAACCTGTTCTCTTCCCTGTGGCAAGGTCACGACAGGCTTGTTTCTCTTTCTTCCAGTAAGCATGTTTCAAACTTATTTTTATCTTTGCTTTAAGCTTTTAATCCTCCTTTCCTTTCTCATCTTGAATCAGACCTAAGTCCTCAGATACAATGGAACCAAACTTTCAATGTTTGCATGCCCCTCTGCAATCCTTTACAAAGGGGTTGTCTTTACAATTAAAGTCAGACAAGTTAGAAAGCCACAGAGCAGGCTTACCTTCAGATTTTGGTCTTTTAACAAGAAACTGAATGATATGAACCATTTCAAATAATCCTTTGAACACAATTCTTAAAACAGCCAGGCAAACTTCAGGTAAATCCAAACAACAAATACGCTGATATCTAGACCAGCAGTGACCATTGCTAATTCAGGAAGCTCTTTGACCTTTTGGTTCAAAGTGCTACTGCTGTGCAGTATCTTTTACAGCTGAAAGAGCACATGTTAGAACAAAGAGCAGAAGGAAGGCTTTTAATATGATCTAATACACCTGGGACGCAGGGTCCAGATGTAAGAAATCTAACTGAGAGCAATAAAAGGGGAATGAAACAGTTAAATTAGTAGAAAATTTGTGTACAAAAAATGTTGCTTTAGAAAAAAAAAAGAAGTCAGGCCAACAGGCAGACCAAATTTTAAAGATAACATTGAAGTGTAGAAATTCTGGCATCACTCCTCCAGTTTAGGTCTTTCTTATTCCATAAGTAATCAATTAGATATTTGTTCCAGCCTCTGAGAACACCAACAATGCAAAAAGTGAGTCTGAGTATGATGACCGGACCTGATCTGTGCCGCAATTGTAGCACAAGAACAAATTAATTAATAAATAAATAAATAAATAAATAAATAAAGGGCACAGATTTCAGGAACAGAAGAGAACAGATTTTTTTTTTCGTTTCTGTCTTGATTATTAATCTGGAGCTAGATTATTATACATGGGTGCATGTGGGGAATGAGGCACACTTCTCCTCTTGTATTGGTCAGGACTCATCATCCCACTGCTAGTATTGCATGACAGAACGGAAGGGAAGAAGCTGAAGATTAGCCTTTCTTCCTTGCACAGTGAGAGTGGAGAGGTAAGCTCAGATGTGCTGGGATATGAGATGATGAATACTGTGTGCTGGCCAAAAGTTTTGGAATGGGCTACTTCCTTGCTTTCTTCTCATCCCCATGCCTTCTTCCACCTGCCAATCAGATTGGATTCTTTTTTAATTGCATTTCCAATTAACAAGTAAAATCTCCTCATGTTGCATTCAGACAGAGCAGACTGTGTTCACGATTTATAGACAACATTTGTCAAAATGCTCAGTGTCCCCTTGAATAGCATAAAACTATTCACTCTTCGCAATGAAGAAAATTTCACATTTCTTGTCTGTGGAGAGGGAATGGAAAGGGCCCAAAACTGAGAGAGAATTTTGTTCAGTTAACCAGAGACATTGGCAGTTACTTGAAGCTGAGAAATATCAAAAGAACACAATTCTCACATGGAAACAGCTTTGTTTAAAAACCAAACCCAAAACCAACAAGAAAATACCCCCAAAATATGTTTGCATAATGGAAGCCTGTAGACCATGCTCCAAAAATTGTAATTGCAAAAGTACATGAGACTAATTTAACCTGACCAAATGATTCCTGTATATTTATTGAACTTGCACACAAAATCAAGAATATATTTTTTCACATAGGGCTGCAGTTTACTTCAGCTAATGGCACAACTACTAGTAGATATTCTTCTGTTTATACAGATCAATGTAAGAACTATTAGATAAGTTATTTTAATGTAAAACGTGCTGGAAAAGTATGCACATTTTTCATCATTTTAAATTACATTTTAAATCAGCTTCAGTGCTTTTATGATTCATAGCATCCTGAAGAACTTTATTAGTGCTTAGTAAATTCACACTGTTATATTTTAGTGTTCTATTTCTATAATACAAGAGATCTAGAAATCTCAGCAGGTGATTGTTGAGGCCAGAAAGTTCTCCTTTCATGGACTGAAAGAGGTGTTTCTTGCTTGATGTTTATACTGACTGTGGAACTTTTTGAATTATATTTATTTAATTGCTTTCTTTTTTTGTTTGTTTGATTTCTGAGACCCTTTAACATTGCTGCTCTTTTACACCACTAAGAGAATTTTATTGTCTGCATCTCACATCACCTCCTCCTTTTGAGGGTTTTTTATCTTTGTTTTGCTTTAAAGTTGGAAGTTTTAGCTGTAAAGAATTAATAAAGAAACACATATTGACATTATTTTTTAACAACTCTTCCATATTGAGAAGCCACCAAGGTTACTTTCATTGTGAAACATATTTACCCTTTTATATTTTAAAAGAAATGAAAACAGCATTTAAGAAGTCCTCATTCTTAAACCACTTTGGTTTAATGGGCCAATAATTTTTTAATGGCTTATATCATGAATATATGCTAACTTTCATGTGCCCCTCTAACATAACTATCTAAAAAATGTCAGCTGTGATCATGTCCTAAGAAAATATTAGAATTTTCTTCTTTTTGTTTCTTTCTTTTTTTGTTGTTGTTTGTTCTTTTTGGGGGGTGGGTGGGTGTTTGTTTTTACGGTAAATTTATATATAAATAGATAGATCTCTGGTAAATTCTACTAACTGAGGACCAGGTTCTGTGTTCCTAAAGTCTGTAAATCTTGCACACTGCAAAGCCCAAGGAAGACTGCCTAACTACATCCTCTGGGTAGAAGATGACTAGAAAGAAATAGGAATCATGGTCATATTGCTGCTGATGCTGACTAGGAGAGTTCCTGAGGATCAGAGGGAGGAGAAGGAAAGTATTACTGCATGGAGAATTCTCCATAAAACTGCAACCAGAGCTGTGGCTGAGGCAACGCTTTTCTCACTTTGGGACTCTCACTTGGAGAAGAAGTCAGAGATGCAGTTTGTGTGACTAAAGTTTTATTCCACACCTCACTAATTCTTCTGATCGTACCTTAATATCTGCCAATTGCATTAAGTCCCCATCCTGCCACTTGTCACAGTATGTAGAGACAAGGAAGATCAAATCATGCTGGCTTTACTGAGTTTGAGCAAGTGTTACAGTCTAGTGGCACATGTGGCATTATCATGGTGGAAATTATAATTTTAATCAGTGCTGTCCAGCACTTGTGAAACTTTCTGAAATGTTAGACGACATATTATGCTGTCCTTATTTTGGTGCTGGTTAGTTCCTTTGTTTATGTTTCTTCCCACAGGTGAGTTCATAGTACTCCTTTTTGTCCTCCTGAATATTAAGTGACAGCAGATTCCTACATCTTCTATTATTGTAGCGCTAAAGCAAAGATCCCTGTTGACTGCGATAATTTTATAAAGCAAGGCTAGCTATTAGTTTTGCTACCTACTAAGGTGTTTCCACTAGAATATCTTGCTTTCAGTTGCTTATAACTTTTTCAAAATCTTAATGGTTTTATTGAGAAAATCACAAAAATTAATAGGCTATGGAAAAAAGCTACAGCCCCACCAAGCTGCATCTGTGAATGCTTTTCACAGAAGGACCTGCTGCCCCAGCCTGGCATCTCCGTTGTCTCCATTTCAACAACATCTCTCCCTATCAGTTTGTTGTTAACAGTCAAAGGTAAATAGTTGATGTTACTGGTGAACTGACTATATCAGCATCCTTGAACATGCTAATGTGGAAATAGAGGCAATCATCTTAGTGACCATTAAATTACATGGTAGAATATTCTATTCAGCAGAAACATGGTAATACTTCTTGGGTTTCAACTTGTTTTTGTGTTTGGTGTGGTTGATTTTTTTTTAATACTTGGGAAACAGAACATAAAATACTCTTAAAAACACAGTTGATTTCTTTTGTGTGTTTGTACAAAGATGAAGTCTTTAATTATATGTCACATTTTTATTTTTCCAACAGACTTTTAGTATAGGAGTTGTAAGATGATCTTGAGAGCAGAGTTGCATAGAAAGCTCATGTGCTGGGTAGGCTAGGGATGATGAAGTGGACAAGGGAAGGGATTGGAAGAAGGCAAGGGAGATCTTCATAGCTGAAACAGTTGAGCGCTGACCTGGGAAACTGGCTTTGTATCTGTCTCTGCTGCAGCATTCCTACATATTGCTAGGGAAGCTGCCTAAACTGCACTACTAACAGTGATTGTATGTCCTGCATATGCTTGAGTTGCTGATTTGCAGATGTGCCAAGTACTTAAAGTTGCAGCTGAAGTTACTGGAGCTGTGCAAAAAAATGATTAAGTTCTCTAAAATCTCTAAGTTTCTTCCAAAATTCAGTGTTCAGTTTTCTTCACTTGGGCACTCAAAATTAGTAGACAATTCTGACATTTTGCGTGTGTTTTTTTCATCCTTAACTTTACCCGTAAAAAGGGAATAATGGATTTTCCTCACGTAAATGGTTTCTGTGGAGAGAAACCAGTGTTTCAGGTATTCTGAGAGTGCATGCCTTTAGAAAGTACAGAAGGAAATTTATATGCTTTACAGAATAATTTGAAAAGTGTCAGTTTGTTAAAATTCTGAAATCATGAAGCCACAAAGTAAATGAAGCAGACTTCCTACAAAAGGAAATAATTTGATCATGTAATGAAACCCCACATTGTCATGCATATACCTCAATGAGTGAATTAATGCTGCACAAGCAACCTTAATTCTGGCACCTTCTAACATCAGCTTTGAACTTTGCTTTTCAATGATAGCTTATGTGTGAACAAGTGTATGTGTAATATCGTGTAGGCTGATCCTAACATAGATGCTCTTTTACTTGTGATCCTCATTCTATATACTCACCACTGAAAGAGCATTGAAAATTACAAACCAATCACGTTTATTAAGTCTTAACACTTCTATAGTCTGTATCACAACCAGATTATGTTTTAATTATTTGGCGTAGTAGTTCACATCTTTGGAAGTATAACTCTTGTTTGGAGCTCTAGAGACTGTAGACCATGTTTTGGCACTGGTATTTTCCCTAATGGAAAATTACTTCTGTAACTGTCTATGGATTTGCAAAGCTCATAGTATTTTTCTTCTGTCTTGAATATAGTGCTAGATTTCTCTTGCAGCAATACAGTATATTCACCCCAGGGGATGGGAAGGATTTTAAAGTGTCTGCTGATAACACTGTGTATTGAAAAATACCTCTTTCACATACATGCTAGCAGATATTAATTTAAATTTGGCATCATGATAAAGTTAGCTTTGTGGATCAGAAAGAAGGTATCCTGACAGAGATTTTTTTTTTTTTTGCAACACTTGTTCCACATGAATGCAGCCAGAGTGGGGGAGTATTTGCAGAATTCCGCTTTAATACTGGCTCCCTTGTGGTTTTCAGCAGTAGCCATTGCTTTCTGAAGAGCCACTGCTACCTGAGAGCAAAGCTTTCTTCGCTTCCAGACCTCTCTGTTGCCATGAGTTTGTACCCAAAGCAAGTTAGCACCACAATACCAGCTCCGATGATGGGTAGTTAGATTTCCCTGATCATCCAGAGCAGCAGCGGTTTCCTTTGCAGTGCTATTACTATCATTAAGGGACCTGGAAGTCCTCAAATGGCTTCTGTAAACCATCAATTACACCAAATTATTGCTAGAAAATCAAAAGCATATGAGAGAGACACAATTGTAAGATCTGACCTGTTCCCAAAGCAGAGAAAACAAAACCAAACCAAAGAGAGAGCAGTGAATATGACTCTTTGGGGAAATGAGAATGTAAACTTGCCTTTTAACTTCAACAATATTTTTTAAGGAGAAAGGGACATTTTGTCTTCAGAGCAAATCCTGTAACCTTCATTTAACCAGTAAAAAATGACTGAGGTGGGCAAGATTATGAAGGTGAAGTTCTGATAGATATTCTTCCATCCCTGCTAGGACAAAGGTTATGCTCTCGCCTTTTGTGTTTCCTGCCATTTTCTTCCAGGCAGCTGAACCATTCCTTCTGAAAGGTCTCTTTGGTCTGGGCCCCCTAAAAGCTCATATAATATCTTCAGCAGGTTTGTGTTTCTTGTCTCTCGCTCTCTCTCTCTTTCCTTTTCGTTTCTCCCACTGAAACCCATTTTGAGCTTCTTTAAGGGCTTGAGGTGCGTAAGCTTATAAAATTGTGGCAGCAGCAACAGCCTTGAAGAGGATACAATAACCACTGTACATCTGCTACGATGTTCTTAAGTATTTGCGGCATGCTGGCTTAAGCCTGTCAGTTTTTGTAAGGGCTACCTGTTACAATGCACCTAATTAGCTTACTGGCTATTTGGAGACAGCTCTACTGGTTTTTCTATCATCTAGTCTTTATTAAGTGAGCTGTTGCTGAGACGAATAGGTTCTTTATAATGATGAGGTCCTTTTTACGCTTATTAGTCCTTAAAGCAAGCCTCTTCTTATAGAACAAAGTTCTCTCTCTCCCCCCACCCCCCCTCCCCTCTCTCTCATTTTTTTTCTTAAGACTTACAGTGGAAGAAGTAAAGCAGCTTTTTTCTGCTGAAGTATTATATTAAAAGTTTTAGTGGCTGCACTAAGAGCAAGGTGCCTGTGCCTTTAATCATTTTCATCTTTAAAACAGAACCTTATATTTTCACATCTTCAGCTGTCCCAGAGGGCAGCTAGGCCATCTTTAACAACATTAATTTCTCTTTATGACAGGACTAGTGCTGCCCCAGGTCTTCAGAACTGCCTAAAATGTCTGGAAAAGTAGATAATGAAGAGGATATTAGAATTGTAAACAAGAACAATTTGGTAATAAAAACCATATATTTTCTCCATAGGACTTTGGGCTTAATATTGCAGCAGCAAAAGTGTCACGAGTCATAATTTGTTGATGGCCACTGTACATTAGTTACTGTAGGAGCATGTGCATAAAGAGCAAGAACTATTGGCTTTGCATTAAAGGACATCTAAGATGGGTAATACTAATTTACTTGCTTTGATTAATCTCTTTTGTTTGCTTTTATCGCAGTATAATCCTACAGCAAAATCTCACACGTTCTGTGTTGTAAATCCTGCAGCTGGTTAGGAAAGGCTGCTTTCTGTATCTGGAAATGCGGGGCAAACACCTCAGCCACGCTGTCTGTGTGAGCTGGAGCACCCCTCTGCCCCAGGAATTAGCCTCACCTCTACGAGGTGCAGGCTCCTGAATAGAGAGCCAATTGAAAGCCTGAAATGCTGGTATCTTTTCAGGCATGATTATGTAGTTTACTAGCTGCACGTCCCTGCCTCTGCCTACCCATACATCCTTTATTGCTGACAGGGTTTATGAGTGTAATATGATGGAGTAAGAAACAGTAGATTTTTCCCAAGAAGCCGAGCACAGCTCTTTGTCCGCAGAGAATGTGGGAGGGAAGTATAAAATGGTAAGCATTGTAGTCTGCAGATGTCATAAACAGGGCTATCTTTTCATCTTAAGGTGCACAACCACTGAGAAAGTTCATGCTATACTTAACCTTTGGCCCTCTGCTGATCTTTTGTTGCTCTGCATTAGTGTGCTGAAACCTGAAAACATAATCCTTACAATACCTACCACCTTTCTTTCAGTAGGACGGTTTTCCTTCGTAATTTGCATCTGCCGCTTTTAGCAGCCTGAACGGTCCAGCTTCTTGCCCCCAGTCACCAGCTTTTAGACTAACTGGGTAAAACAAAACCAAAAAATAGGACAAAGAAAACCAAACCCAAAAATCCCAGGACATATTGACGTATTTCGTCTTAGTGACAGCAATGTTGTGTGTTTCCCATTAGAAGATATAGGCTTAATCAGTCGTCTTGTTTACTCGGAGTATGCGGTATTTCAACACTAAATGTTTTAAGCTAATTGGTCTGATACTAGAGTATCACATTATGCACTTTAGTGAGGAAAATAAATTGGCTGTGTCTTCTGTGATTCTTTTTAGAGTACATGCACACCCGGGCCCCTTCCTGGCTTCCTCCAGCCCCCCACCCCCGTCAGTCAGGACAACAGCTTTTCTGTCATTAATTCAACATCAAATTATTTCCTCGGTGGATCAGTCCCGAGGCTAATGAGCTGCCTGCACTTGCAGTTTGCTTTTCGTTGTTTTGAGTGGGGTTTCAGATGAGGGCATATCACTTTAAGGCTCGGTGGTGATAGTGGGATCATTCCCCAGACAGGGCTCACTCAGCCTTGATACAAACTGAAAGGCTAAAATGAGCACTCCTCTATTATTTAGGCACCTGTCCAGAGGTTGAAAGAAATCCTGCTTGCGCGGATTTAGCTAAAGAAAGCAGAGATAACCACCTTGCCTTCTGTGTCTAATAAGATGTGAAAGGGGAGAGAAATAATGAGTATTACACTGTATTCTCATGTAAAAGGCTGAGAAACAACACTCTCCGAACACTGGCAGCGATTCCAGTCATTTTCAAATGAAAAGGACTATTTGTTTCCAAATTACACCAGTCGCTGGAATGCCTACGTCTGTGGCTCCAAAATCCTCATTTTGCAAAGTAAAATTACCTTTCAGTAATTTAGTCACTGCAGGCTTTCCCCCGCTGACTGGTCAGGAGCTATCAGATAGCTTGCAGCTGCAGGCTGAAGCGGGACCATTTTTTTTCAGGACAGGCAGTTAGTTAGTAGAGCCATCAGTGTGGCATCTGTCATCCCGCTAGGCCCAAATTGTTTTCTATGATGGATGTCACAGTCTGTATGATCAAAATAGGAGCCCTGCTGCTTTTAATTGCAAAATCGGAGTACTTGCACATTTGTTATTATGCTGAGGTTATTACCTCACACAAAATGAATTAACAGGTGAAAATAATTGATGAGAGGAGTCTTGGGATTTTTAGCCTCTTCAAAGAGACTTTGTAATTATGGCATAATGAATGTTCTGAGACATATCTGTGGGGGGCAGCATGAGACCACCAAAGATCTCTTTAGATTGATGATAAATTCACTGAAATCTACTGTAATACTGCTTAAATTTACTTAGCAATTAGTTTAATAGGCCTACATGATTCATGATAACGTAGTGAGAATTTTTAAATAAGTTTGTTCCATCCATTTATAAATTAAGCCGCTTACCTCAGCTTTCTTCCCAAGGTGATGGAATATGTTAACTAATCAGACTTTCTGAAACAAAGATGATGTTGGGCAGGGATTTTGGTTACTGGAACACATTTCTATTTAAATACTTCGCTGCTTTCATCTTACACAACGTGAGTCTCCCCCCATCCCATGCCACCGCCCCCCCTTCAACTCCCCTCATCAAATTTTGTCCAAATATAGTATTGATAGTCCTTTAGCACAAGGAGACCGTGCAGTTGTCTTGTGAAGTAAATCGTTCAAGCATTTTGTAATCTGAAGTAATTGTTCCTGGCTTTCTGACCACTATTCCATTCAGACTTGGTCATGTTTCAAATTCATCCAGCCCCTGAGTAGAGCCAGACTGATGCACTCCAGTCCATCTCTCCTCTCCCTCTGACACTCCTTAGTTGCACAAGGTGTCTGCAGCACAGCGCACTTTCTCTCCAGGCTGTCCTGCTGATGCTGAGGGGGAAAAAAGCTTTTATTTTATTTTTGAATTCCCGTATGAAACAAGCAGGGCTGGCTCACCAAGGAGCAGGTTTGAATGTGACGTCCATTCAATTAAGCACATAAGCAGATTTTAAATATCAGATTCTAAAAGTGCCAAAAAGTAAAAATTGTCTGATTAATTCAATAACTGGTAAATAATTCACTGTATAAAACTCACAGGGGAAAGCCTCCACATGGTGTGTGAGCAAAGTTCATCCTTTTTCTGTTGCGCATTACCTTATTGACATATCAGATACATTCAAACACCTCAAGGTTACTCATTAATTTGCAAGAGTTGAAATCTAATTTAATTCCAGCTACTACTGACATCCTGAAGATTCTACAATAGAGTTTGTAACAGATCTGCCTTCAGTTCAGACTGTGGGCTAAGGGAAATATGCGACAGAGGAAGGGAGATGTTGCTAATTAGAAAATAACGAAGAGAAACCCATCTTGGGAACTTGGCTGATAGGTCACATGGGGCTTTTCACTAATTTACTATACTTCTATAACCTCTCGCCATGTCTGCAATACATTATTTATTATTATCCCAGGTATACAGCACACAAAGATTAGGTAAGATTAGATACAGACAGATATGTACAGAATTTGCTTTCCTTACAATGCAAAGACACTTTGTTTTGTGAGAATTCTATTTATTCTTGGGAGAATTTCTAGCTGCAGCTTTGAATGGTTTTCTAAATAATATGTACATCACCCTAGTGAGCTAAAATGACATGTATTGGTGGGACACGCAGTTGATGTTCATTTAATTCCTTTTAAATTCTGATTCCCTTCCCTCATGCACAAACCATTAAAAAAAAAAAAAAAAAAAAAGAAAAAAAAGAAGAAAATCTTTGTGGTTTCTTCTTTATATTATTGTAGCTACATTTTACATCAGTAGGTTTGTCTCTTTTTCTACATCATGCATTCTTTTCAGATTTTCTGTCAATGTTTGGTATTTAAAGGTATATAGTATCAAAGGGTCTCAGGAAAAGAAAGAGAAAATGCCTAGCAAGAAAATATAATAAATGCAAGGCAAGTAGTGGATTGCCCCACATGTGAAGCGGACTGTGGTAACTCATATCAGGCTTCCTGTCACTTGCTGAGACATTTTTCATAAACCCTCACATGCTTGCATTTATCTTCAGTATAAACCCCAAGATGAATTCTCCAAAGACATTAACAATAGATAAATGCTTATTAAACAAAACAGTCTATTCAAGAATAGCATCTGTATTAAACACAGTAAAATGTTTATAAAATCGAATATACATTATGTCTTTTGGCTTAATGCTATATGCTGTTTTATGATTATTTTTTTTTTCAGCATTTGGTTATAATCTTAATAAACATGAAATAAACGACCACCAGAAGCTGTAGTTTAAATGATATCACCTCTGGTGCCAGTATGATTCATAATATATAGGTAGATTCTCTGGATAACTTATAATATAGTAGCATTAAAATTAGGGAGAAGCAGGGCCAAGGGAAGATGACTATGGATATATTTCATGTCAGTGGACACTACAATATTGTTATGGAAATCCTTTTGTTAAAAGCATTTCAGAATCCAACTCATAACTTAACTTAAAGAACAGTAGAATGCACCATTTCAGTCCCTGGGGATTTCTGAAAAACCAAACCAAACCAAAAACCAAAAAACAAAAAAACCCCAACCAAACAAAAACCCCTCCCATGTCCCCTACAAAAAAGAACA
The DNA here is from genome assembly GCA_035590215.1 of Microhierax caerulescens. Taxonomy (NCBI): domain Eukaryota; kingdom Metazoa; phylum Chordata; class Aves; order Falconiformes; family Falconidae; genus Microhierax; species Microhierax caerulescens. The sequence goes on from JAVJGJ010000037.1 coordinate 36,691,194, forward strand.
GCAAAACCCCCATAAAGAACACAAAGGAAAAAACCAAACCAAAACAAACCCAAACCCCAGCAGAATTGTACATGCTTTATGATAGCTTTAAGACAAATGATACACGAAAATGTGCTGCATAATTGACTGCAAAAGCAAATACAAGTTGTCTCTTTCTTTTGAACGCATTGTGAAAGTGCAAATGTTTGTATGGTGCCCAGTGACTATAAACAGTTTCAAATAGTGTTGTTTTTCTAAATCTGGTTTTATAGCTATGTATTTGATGTGTTGTTTAACTATCATGGAATGTAAGATGGACAGAATAAAAATAGCTGCATTATTCATGGATCACTATAAAATATTGGGGAGGTTATGCTTTGTGAATTACTCACATCAGCAGGCAAATCCAAATCCTGCAATTACTATCTAAAATTGTAAGGTTAATATGTAATGAGGTTGCAAATTAATCTCATGGATGATGTAAGAATGTTAGCATTACGTGTAACCTTGGTCCTGATAGCCCTTTCATTCAGTAATTAAACTGAATTTGACTCTGGGTCTGTTTTCTTTAGATGGCCCCTGTTCCTGAGTAATACCCCATAGGAGCCCCACACTACTGATGTATTACATTAATATATCATCAGAAGCAGTTGTCATTCCAATGATATATTAGTGTAATACACAAGAATGAGTCTCACTGATGATGTATTTAGTCCTTACAATATGGCATTGTCCAGGGAAGCAAGGGTCCAATAAGAGATTCATTACAATTACAGTATGAAGTCAGCTAATGCACTGCAGGTTGGGAGATGCATTTCTGGTACCAGGTAGGTAATTTTGATGCTAAATCCAATGTCTTGTCATTGTTTCTGGTGCTTCAGACTACAAAATGTGTGACTGCAGTTGAAAATAATTTCAAAAACCTGCAGAAGCCTTCTCCTGTCTCTAATTCTGCTGTGCAGGTCGTTGTAAGCTATGTATAAATCATAGACAATTGTTGGTTTTTTTTTTTCTCTTGGTGTATTTCTTCTGTTGTGAAAATGTAAACGTCTTAGACCTGGGACCCTCATTTCATTGATTGATTCAATGATTGGAAAGTTTCTCACTTCCTGTAATCTCCGATAAGCAAATATTAATTAAGAATAAGGGTAAGATCTGCATCCTGTTTTGGGTTATGACTTGATATCTTGTCATCAGACCTTTCGTAGCTGCTGAAGTTGTCCTTCCTCAGTGATAGATAAAGTTCCTGGTATCACTGTGAGTCAGTGATACTTCGGAAATAGCAAGTCATCTTTCTCACCTTCTACTTTAGTAGAGGTTGCAGGTGGATGCTTATTTCCCTTCCTACAAGAAGTGGTCATTGTTGCAAGAGCTACCAGAGAAGGAAGATTTGAAGAAACCCATTTTGTTTAAGGGTTACTAATACATTTTCTGCTACCAGATATTGCAAAATGCACCTTAAACATAGATGAATTAGAGACTTGTATTCGGCACACTGTGTCTACCCCCTGCTGCTCTTTCTGAGAGAGCAAGAAAGAGAAAGAGGAAAAAAATGGGGACTTTAAAATGTTTATAATATAGGGCTAAAAGAAAGAGTTGTTTTGTTGTTTTTTTTTTAATGCATTGGGAAAGCAGTTACGGCTCACTCTCCTACAGCCTTTGATTACATCGTAAATAAAACAGTAGTGCAAGTCATCCTGGTCATGCGATGCATTGAGATACTGGCTGGAAGGCCAGTTGAGAAGTTAAAATTATGGTGGCAGACACTTAGGCTGGTGATGGCTGGACACAGAATGAAGTGATATGCTCATTTATTGAAGAGGAAAGGAAAATGTGCACTAGTTTATAGCATCTTGTGAGCAAAGTATCCTGCTGAAACCGTTCATGTTTTGAAGAAGTTTCATGTCTTTCTTGTCCCAAGATGATTAGCTTAGGCAGGATAAAGAAAAAAAAAAAAACAAAAACAAAAAACCAACAACAAAACCCAACAACCTCACACAAAAAAACCCCAAAGAAGATGGGAAGGTATTGAAATATAAGGCAGCTTGATGAACTTCAATTGGCAACAGCCTCTGGGCCAGGAAACCTGATTTCACCTCTGCAAAAGGACAGGCAAAAGAAAAAAGTGTTGAATTATGGCAATGATATGTGACAATGGGGTGAGGAGAAGCGCAAGTATCATCAGTGGGTTTGCAATGATTCATGTGTGTGGAGACAACCTCCCCCCACCACACACACACACAGACAGCCCCTGCTATCTTTCAGACTTGTGTCTGGAACTTTAAACTAGTTAACATAATTGCTAGCAATTTGTAGAGTAATGGTGACTATAGATTTAACATGGACTACCAGCCTGTGTCCCCTGAATGCCAGCCCTCCCACAGTTACGTACTGGTTTTGCTGATGTTGGTCAGATGAAAAGCAGTAAAGTTTTACCTTTAAGGGGCTTCATTGTGATGACTGATCAGCTGAGTAGTGGGTTGATACCCGCCTAGGTGTTTGTGTTAAATTTCTGGGTATGGAGCTCAGTATTTCCTCGAAATCAATTTCTCTTTACTTAGGGATTATATCTGCACGTGGATTTGGCCCCAGGCATGGGGTTTCCTGGCTACCCTGCAATTCTAACACTTCTCAGACAAAGGTGTTAAAGCCCTTGAAAAGCCTAAAGGCCAGGCAGTCTGTGACCTTGCAAGACATGGTAGATGGAAAAGGAGCCTTTGGCCTCTTACGTCTCTCTTCACCTGCTCTGATGCAAGGGACTGGCACAGCTGCAGTCTTTTTGCTGAGACTGTTTGAGATGAGTGATCCCGCACACTCGCTCCCCTGAGCTGCCGAGGGGAGGTAGATCACTCCCTGTTGTCACCTCCATGAGGCAATCAGTAGCTAGCTGGTGAAAAGCATCTGGTTTAAACCATCTAGTCTGAACCAGGCAATCTAAGTGGGCTAACCTTGGAACAGATCACATTTGCCCAGGAGCAGCCTGCATGGACTCTGTGAAGCACTGTGTCTGTCTGCAAGGCATGCTGGCTGCAACCCTTGGTGGCAATTCCAAATGCAAGAAAAAGTCTTGAATACCCAACATATTACTTCCTAATGTGTATCTCTATCTTTCCTTCAACCTGTCTGACTGGGGAAACTGAGGCACGAAGCTACGAAGTGATGTGCCCAAGTTGCTACTCTCTTCTTCTTAACTGTTCTACACCAGAAATATATATGTTAACCTTTATTTAGCACTTTAGGTGATTTTTCACTGATATCCCCTTCTATTTTGCATCCTTCATGTTTGTTAAGACCTGGCTTTTCTAGATCATTCACATGAAAAACTTCCTGAGAATGCTTTAACATTAACTCTTTTTATTTATAAGGACCTATTCTACAATCTAATAGAAAGAATGCATTAAATCTGTTTCAATTTTTCTTGCATCTTCTTTTTTTTTTTAAAAAAAAAATGAGATTCCCTGTATCTTTACATTTATTAAGATTGATCATGATTGCATATAAATGTCCAATATAGCAAGACATTATATGTAATGTCCTTGAGTTTTCCAAAATATTATCTTCATTTCAAGCAGCATTTGTCCTAGACTTGCTATTAAGTAGTCTAATTCTTTTCTACATATACTATCAACAGAAACATGAAGTATCAGACTCAGTTTCCCTGTATTTGGCTAAATAAAGCTATTTTCTTGATGCATGTGCGCCTGAAACAAGCAAATAGAAAAGAAAAAAGAGAAAAAGAAAAAAACATATTTCAATGTCATCATAAAACAGCAGAGGAAAGGAAAATCATAATTAGCATTTAATGCTCTAATGTAGTGGACCAATTAGACTTTGAGTATTATATAAAATGTGTCTTTCAAACTAGATAAAAATGTCATTTTTTTCATGCATAGCTATTGCATAAACTTCTTGCTTTTCCCTCAAATGTGTTTTCATATAAACAGACTTAATTAATTGTCTAGAGAATTAAATAGTCTTTATATAGCAAATGTATTGTCCTAATTAAATACAATGTTGATTATATATTTCTCAATTATTGCAGTGTTTATACTAAATTAATCAACAATATCTACACTACCTAAGGTAAAGTTTCCTAATAGAGATTCCTCTTTCTTTGTTTGCCTGTTACTTTGCACGGGTAGAGCCTAGTGCTGACCAAATCTAAATGGTTCTTTTGTCAACAAAGAATAAGAAAAGAAGAAAAGGTTAAACGAGCACTAGGGGGTGGGGAAGAAGAGTAAGAAGGTACAATGTCACCTCCATGCTGTGACAGCCATGAATCAATTATTCACGTAGCAATTGGTAATATTTCTGAAATGCTGCAGACTAGCAATAAAATGTAAAAAGCATTTTCCTGGAGACGTCATGATTTTTCCAAGTAAAAATCATAAACAAGGACTGAATGGGGCAAAGTATGTGTGTGGGAGAATATACTGAAGCGATCATCGATAGTAGAAGGATATATTATTATGGAAAATACATTCAGAAAGCTGGCAACGGAAAAAGAAAGCGTATACAAGATGAAAGGGTGAAAGTGCTGGGCTCAGCTAGTTATAGTGAGATTAATGTGATTTAAAAAAAAACACAACATATTATAATATCTAACAATACCAACATGTATTGATTTCAAATTTATTTCCTGTACCAACACTGGTAGCATAACACACATGGAAAAAGAAGGGAGAAAGAGATCTGCAGAAATGCTTATCATGGTAAACAGAAGGAGAGCGACTGTCACAAAAGGAAAATGAATTCTGACCATCAGTAGACTTCTGCGCTCTCTACACTAGACCTTGCTGGAGGTACGATTTCAGCATAGCATAGGCCTTACACAAAATCATATTTTCTTAAAAGAAACAAAAACATGGAATTTAGTATCCCCTGACTACAATGTATAGAATACATGTTGAAACAAAAGGTATTCAATCCTGACCTTAAAACAGTATTTCTGCTTTCAGTGGTAGGATTTCTTTAGGCTTAGAGAATTATAAAGATTCCAAGCAATGCACTTTTTCCCTAAGCTAGTGCAAAATCCCAGTTCAACAATATGATATTTTATTCAATTAGAAAATAACAAACTAAAGACTGGGGTGAATCAGAGGAAAAAAATGCCATATGGTATGTTTTTCTCCACTTAATTTGCAGACAAGTGACTGTAAGATGAAAGGACAAATCGCAGAAATGCAGGCGAAATTTCAGCCAGAGCAGTCAGTGTCTACACTAAAATAGAAGGGGTCCAATCTTTCTTTCACCAGATTATAAATGGTTTGTATGGGCTGTAATGAGAGACCCTTCCAGGGAAGAGCAGGGCCCCAAACTTTTTATTTTTAACTACTTAACCATCTGACTTTTTACTCTCTAATTTTCTGTGCTGTCTCAGATCTTTGTGCGACTCCCTGGTTTGTCATGCATTCCAAGCCACAGGATGTGTCAGCTCAGTGATATTCATTAGCTGGTCTGAGCGCCTCCCAGCTCCTACAGCCTCCCTCTTCCCTGCTCTGATTTCCCCCCTGCCTCATAGAGGAAATGTCCCCTTTTCACCGCTGCTTTTTTCCTCCCTCTCTTTTCCGGTTGTCCGATCTCTTCCCTGAGAGCAACTGTTTCTTTTACTTTTGCACACTCGGGCTTGTTTTCTCCTACCCGTTACTCCCCGTTAGAAAGAAGTCTTCACCTTCATACACACAAAACCCAAATTGCACACTGCGGTATAAATGAAATCCCCAAATTACCAAGTGCAAAATTAGCATTAAAAATCATAAGACAACAAACAATAGGGCTTTTTATGTGGTTTTTGTAATTGCATGAAACTAGTTACTTTGGCAATTACTGTTTGTGCCTCATTAGCATTCAAAATGGGTTTTTAGACTAACCCGCACACAAAAGAACCCATTTGTGATGAGAACTGTGCTTTGTTTAATGTTAGACACCATTGTATTTGCTTTCCTAATATAACAGTTCTAATTAGTACCTAGCACTCATCCTGAGTTTTTCAGCTTGAAAATGCTGAAGGTGACAATTGAGTCACAATTCCATGGCATTCTTTGTCAGTACCTGTCAAAATATAGCTAAGTCTTTAGGAGTTGTGATCTAAATACTAAAAAAAAAAATTAATAGTCCAGAAAGAATATCTCTCTAGGTAATTAAAAAAAAAAATAAAATTGCAGATTAACCTCTGGTTGAAAGCATAACATTTTAATACCTCATGGGTAAATGTGGTCTTGGCAAGACTATCATCTGAATACTGACTTTGCATTGGTTTTGTCATCTGACCTTTATCTGTTCACCTGATTCTTTAATTTTTACTGATTCATTAGAACAGCATGGGTGGATTAGTGAAAAAATGTAAGATCTGTTCATCAGTATATGCAAACTTTTCAAAGGTGATTGCTCACTTGTCTTTGAAGAGCAGTATTTTTTTTAAAGATTATCTTACTCTAGAATTGGAATGATCATGACTCCATTTCACTTACATTTTCTGACTTCAGCTTGAATCCTTCACAGAAGTGCTGGATGTAGTGGTAGGGGAAACAGGAAGGCTCCTGCTGAGGGATTGTCTCCAGCTTCATGTTTGTGTATGAATAAGTCAAGAAAGAGCCAGTCCAGTGACACTTCTGTCAGTGTTGCTTTGTAATTATCACAGTATGAAGTGATAATGTTGTGTGTTTTCTTTTCAATAATAGTTATTTATAAATAACTTTGCCATTCACAGGTTTGGCCTGCGTTTTGGCTTATAAACACCAGATTCCATATTTTCTGGTTTACTTAGACCCACTGAGAAGCTGATTATCAAAAGCAAAATTGCCCACTTGGTCCCTATAATTCAAAACTTCCCTCTCAACTGGCCTCTTTCTAGCTCATTACCTTCCAAGGAAGTGCATTTTTGGTGTGTTTTACTCCATCCTGGTTTCCAAGGATTGAATACAAAGAGCTCTGAACTCTTTTTCTTTGCTGGCACTTGGTCTTGGCGGTGCTGCACTGAAATTAGCTGCTATATCTGCTGACTTCAGTAAATACAAAACAAAGCCATCAGTTATTCTGTGCATTGGTCTCCATTCTGAACATGAAGAAAACAACTTTACTGGCTGGAGTCCTGCAGCAACGTCCCTGACTTCAGAGGTGATATGGCCAGTACACGTGGAAAGTGTATTAATTCAGTTTGTCCTCATCTCTCATTATGGATCTTCAGTTACACACTGGATTTGTTTATGCCATCAGGATTTACCCAGTGGAAGCTGCATTTTCACACAAATAAGCCAGCTGAGGAGAAAGCAGATGCATCAGGAATGGAGGTAGAGGGAAAGGAGATCTGGTCACTGGTCACAGGTTCTGTAGCTTCCCCCTCCACTGCCTGCTTTTGTTGTTGCTCCAGGAAGAGGATTGTCTTAACCTTTCTCATGGTGCTATGTGTTGCAGTGTCTGCCTGATACAGTGCCTGCACCTCAAACTTTGCTACTGTGCTTATCCTTTTGAGCGGAGTTGATGTACACAAAAAAAACCATGAGAATTTGGAAGTCAGTTCTCCTTCTCTGCCTATAAAATGATATTGTCACATGACAAGCAATAGAATATTCAACACTCTATATCTATTATTAATTTCTTTTTTACATGGATAACTGCGTACCTGTATGGCAATTTTATCACTGCAAACAAAATTTCATCAGCAAGTGATAACATGAATAAGAACTGGGGGTAAACAGAGAAAATTACAGAAGCAGAAACTGAACTAAGCCACTGGCTTCCAAACCAGGCTTGATTTTTATTCTTCAGGATATTGGTCAGGTTACAAGGTCTTCAAAGGTGATTAGGTAACTGGCTGTCTACTCACAAGCGTTCCAAAGTTTCCACTAGCTGGCTTGAAACCTCATTTAAGATAAAGTCCAGGAGACTCCAAACCCAAATATTTCACTTGAGAACATCTTTTTCAACTACGGCCTAATTCTGCTTAATACAGGCTCAAAAAAAGCTGTGGAGACATACACATAAGGCTCTCAGTTAAGACAAAGGAAATTGGCTCCATATTTTTAATTTTCTGGCAGGTGCAGGGATTTCTTTGCAAATAAATGTTTCAGTCATGCATTCTGAGAGGAGGTTTTTTTGTCTCTTTTAAAAAGTTGCTGTAATTCATAAATTCAATAAGCTATAAGATAATATTTATAGTTTAATGGTTTACGCATCTACTAATCCATAAAATAATTAACTCCTAAAATAATAAAATTAATTAAATTATTAAATGAATGCAGTTTAGGAAAGTTTACATGACCCAGTGAAGTATGGATAGGGACAGGAGCATGGTTCCACCTCTACTTGGTGCTCTGCAGAGAGACTGGGTTGATCTCTGAGGCTAATGTAGCTACAGTAGTGTTGCAGCGTGGCTTGAACCCAGTCCAGCTACTCAACCAATTAGCTTAGACCCCAGGGAAAAGAGGTCAGTTGCCAAAGATGTGGTTGCTTGAGAAAAAGTCCCAACTACTAGACAACACCTATGGAAAGTAATAATTTTGTTTTTCTGCTGCTGCACTTCCGTTGCTTCCAGGGGAGGAAGAAGATGTCGAGTGAATGGAGCAATGACAGTTGCAGAGGCCAAAATGGTACTGCAGTAAACCTACCTCCTCAAGTCTTCCGAGCAGCAGCCATCATTACTTTCCTTTCCTTATTCTCCATATTTTCACCTCTCTCTCAAGAGTGTCAAGCTGCGTAGATGGCTGGGTAGATAAGGAGAGAGCAGTGGCAGTTGCCTACCTTGACTTCAGCAAGGCTTCTGACACTGTCTCCCATAACATCCCCCCAGGTAAGCTCAGGCAGTGTGGGTCAGATGAGTGGACAGTGGGGTAGATTGAGAACTGGCTGAATGGCAGAGCTCAGAGGGTTGTGATCAGCACCACAGAGCCCAGCTGGAGGCCTGTAGCCA
>JAVJGJ010000037.1:36700911-36726119 GCA_035590215.1 Microhierax caerulescens
ACGTGACCCTGTGCAACGTGCTCAGGTGAACCTGCTTTAGCAGGGGGGGTGGACTGGATGATCTCCAGAAGCCCCTTCCAACCCTGGCCATTCTGTGACTCTGTGGGTTCTTAATAAGCTGTTATTAAACAGTTCCCTGTTTCAGTTCCTGTTTCTTCAGCACCAGTGTGTCTGATTTCCTACCTCTGACAACAGGCTGCCCAAGTAACTCCTCTAGTCAACAGTTCTCTCCCATTCATTAATATATTTCTACACCTTTCTTTCCTATCCAGCTGTTTCTGCAGCTGCAGCCTTCACCTGCCTTACTGTGGAAATCTTAGGGAACTCATGTGAGAACACAACTCTGAGCAAGCAGAAGTAGAATAAAATCCTTAGCTCTTTGTTCCATCAGGAGTAGTGCATGCTTCTCTGAGCTGTGCTGCTTGTCGAACCCTGATTAGGTCAGGAATCCATAAATGTCACCGTGCTGCACACTAGAAATGTTAGGGTTACATCTGTGCTAGTAGATGGACTTGGTCAGAGACCCTTCTCAGGCCTCAGAGCTTAAAACTACATAGCCAAGCTCTCTTGTCCCCAGAAAAGAATGACTATGTTCAAATGACCTATTTGAGATGACCCTTTGCCCTGGCATTATCTGGAAGAGAGACAGTTAGCTGAGGCCAAAAATCATTCCAGGGACTGTGTTAGCAATTTAATTGTATGGACAATCATGTCTTGGTGATTGAGCCCACAGAATAGATAGAGGCTAGGCATCTCAATTTATCCCTGAGGAGAATGGGCTTAGTGACACAGTATTGCATGCATTGCAGCCTGGTTGTGAAGTTTAACTGATATTTATAAACTATGCCAAATCCTTGCATACAAAATGCTACATAAGTAATAAGTATTAATAAATGTGATTATATTAAACCAGGTCTGTTTTCAGTCATGTTTTATAAGACCACAGTTGTAGCTGTAAGTGAGCTTTCATATGAAAGATCAAACATTTTGCTTTCCATTGTAAGCCATACTTTGTAAGCTTTTCCAATAAAAAACAGCAGAATATCTCATACATATTGAAATTCAATCACATTCTTGAAGACTAAGCGTTCATTTGCAAATGGCAAGTGATAATACTGAGTTTCTTTTACCAGACAATTTTTAGCATGTATTTTAAGTTTAATATTATCAATAAGTAACAAATTAGTAAGCTTAAAATTGACATTAAAACTAATGTCATTGCATTTTTTAAAACCATATCAGATGCATTTCGACTTTAATCTAAACTTAAGTAAGCAAGATTTCCTACTTTGTTAAATTCTATTAAAAGTTGAAGTCCACCACCTCCTCAAGCCTATAGTTAAAAAATGTTTTTCACAAATTGCATTCAGTGAGAAAAGACACATCGCGGTTTAAGTGAAAGATGGTTCTAAACCTCTGTAGCAGACTTCTTACTTTCCAGTCCTTTATTCAGGGAAAAAACAGGAGCTTTCAGGGGTGGGGTACTAGCACTGACAATTCTCTTACTCTGACACAGGGTTTTGCCTCTTTTGGTGCTAATCTAATCTTAAAAGTGCTACTGACACAACTCTGACAGCATGGAAAAAAAAAATCTCTAACTGACACAGCTATGATGTTTTCCTGGCAATATTACCTCTCGTTCTTTTTGGAAACTGATATAGAAGTAACTGCTAAAAAAGAATATTTTGATTATATAACGTATCTCTCCATTCAAATAATTTTCTACTATAATTCACATAACCTTTTTTTAGTGTAGACCAGGTCTGGGGCTCTGGCTTTGTGTTATGGATAAGTCTCCACAGGTAATATACAGGATTTTAACTCCAGTACAGGGGTTGAAGCTTACAGCATATAAAGTAGGATTTCTAACTCATCTTTAGTTCACTTCAAAACTCACTCCCAATATTTCAGTGCTGTGTCCTCCTCTTTTTCTAAAAACACAAGGAAAACCTCATGACCCTGCACTGAATGTAAGGGTCTGCATGAGGCACTTTTTGAAGAGCTGCTCACAGCTGCAGTGGAAGAGGAAACAAATATATTTGTAAGGAGAGTGCAGCAGATTTTGTTTTGCAGTTATGGCTCTGTATTTAAGCAGAAGGACTCTGGCAGAGAAAGATAGTGCAGCTCATGGCGAAGAGCCTTGTGACTTATGCCTTACGTGCTGTAACTTGGGTAGGAGCAAGTCCTCAACACCCTGCTTGTGCTGAAGGGTCCTTTCCAGCCATTGGGATAAACTCATGCCTGCCTGAATCCCCTGACTTTCTGACTTTGTTCCATTTCGTGTGTGTGTTTGGGCTTTCAGAAGTCCAGAGGATTTGCAGGCCAGCTGCATGCTCCACTTGGTAGCTTACTTTCTTCTTTCCTGTGAAACTGAAGGCTGTTGAACATGGCTGTAGGGCTTTTTACCCTACCTGGACACCTTCTTATACATCCCAAACACAGCTTTTTAATGTCTTTCTTCTCTCCCAGTCCAGTTCCTTCCCATTTCCCACCCACAAACACTTTCTGTGAACCAAAGAAAGGGAATGAGGGTTGTTTTTGACAATTTCATGTTTTTACTGATATTTTTTTTCCCTTCAAAAACACTTTAGGAACAACTGTATTCATTTTTGTCTCAGCCATTCAAAGAAATTTGAGTAAAGATAGTGAAACCATTTCTACCAGTTCCAGTAAATGAACCGTGAATCACTCATAGCATATGTATGCACATAAGGACTCAGAGCTTCTTTCTTTGAGCAACTTCAAAACTAAAATGAACTCAGCCTTTGCAGAAGACATTTCCAAGAAACATCACAGAGTACAAAGCCATGTATCACCTCTCTTTGGTGACTGTTATGTCCTCTTAGCTAAAGAGAAAATATTTCTCATATCCATGGGGACATACTTATATAGCAGGTATCAGAGATAAGTGGCAATTGAGCAGTGAGCTACCACAGGGCTTACTGGTGCCTGTTTAAGTTGCACTTTGAGGTATGAGGCCAGGGGTCAAGTGCCTTCAATCACCCAAGAAGTGTGTCAGTAGCCAAGCAAACACATCCAGTGTGGCTTATTGCTGCTGGAGTGTGTTTCAGTCACTGAAAGTTTAATTACCTGAGCCTGCTGAGATCCTGTGCTCAACTCAGAGGCCTTTCTGCAGTTGTTTGTACCTGTGTAAGACAGCATTAATTTTGGAATACAACATCTTATCAATTCTAAGGAGTATTCAATATATCAATCAATTAATTTAAAGAAAAGCTGTAAACACAGAAACAAAAGAAAAAAATGAGGTGGCAGAGGCTCCTTATCTATTGAACATGTTGAAAACATCTTTGCAGCTGTGTGTAGAACAGGTGAGTGGCAAACGATATCCTTTCATACTTTGCTGATCCTCTCTGGATCCTTCAAGCAGACTTTAATAGGCTGGCATGTGGACAGCCTAAATGGTGTGACTCCCCAGACTAGTAACAGTAGCTGGTGAAGACGGGTTGTTGCATAGCTGTTCTGAGAGAATAAGGGAGAGTGAGCAGAGAGAGGTGTTTTTCAGGGAAATTGTATATATTAAAATTGTCACAGAGCTTTAGGCAGGGCAACAGGTAGTGGAATGATGAGAAAATGTAATCAAGAGGGTAGTTGGGAAGGAATGCAAGAACCTGTGGAACAGGCTTGCAATGTGGGCTTGAGAAAAAGACAGGAGGAGAGGCAGAAAGTAACACCCTTGTCACAGGAGGACAACATGGAGCACTGGCGTGGGGGCAGTGGAGATGCATAAGATGCATCTGTGTGAAGAGTGACTGTGGGGGTGATAGGGATACCTAGTTTTGAGTTGCACAAGAGTGTAAAGTTCCATCTGAAAACAGGTAAAAGCAGGAAAAAACATGGAAATGCGAAGGTTCATTGCAAGAGAACAAATTACATGTGGACTTGTACTAAATTTGCAATAATTATGCATCCTCAAATTTAAAAGGACTGTTTAAAATAATAACTTCAGAATGTTTTTATATATCATCTTTACACATTGGAACAGATCATGTGTAGGTTTTATAAAGCTTATACATCTTCCTTTCATGCTCCCTACAGTATACATAATGTGCTTAAACTGTTTTAAAATATGCTGTCTTTCTGAGACTGATTTAGGAGACAAAGAGCCTTTCCTTAAACTGCAGAAGCATTTGATTTCAGCTGCCCTATCAACACTTATTTGGATGCTATGGCTATTTCTTAACAGTATACATAGAGGAGATGTCCAGGCTTATGCCTGGATGAGCCTGTGGCATACAGCATCTCCCCTGGGGCCTGAATTTCCTGTGGAGGAAAGCTGTGTACCCATGCCAGATGTCAGTCTCGATCTTCAGCAAAATCCTTGTCCTGGACAACCAGGACAGGAAGAATGTCAAATGTGATCCAGCTCTGTCAAAGTGCAATTTAGATATTATCTGAGGCCTGGTTTTATCAATGTAAGGTAAAAGTGGAAAGCACACATTGTATCAGAAATCACCATATTTTATAGGAAGAGAACTGGAGGAATAATGGCACCACTTTCACCTTTCAGCCCCTGCAGCATCTTAAGACAACAGAGCCCTGATGCCCCTTTTACATCTCTTTCCCCAGTTCACAGTGTGCCCAAGAACTCCACACTTCCACTCCCCTCCTCACTGAGGGCCTGTCTAGACTGATGAACAGCCTTGAAAGGATTTTGCAACTGACCATGCCTTCTTGTTGAGTCATTCCTAGTTGCTGAGGAGAAACCTGTTTGTTGTTCTTTTTTTTTTTTTTTTCCTTTGGCACTCATTACTATGTAGCTAGCTGCATGTCCTTACCATGCTAGATATGCCATCTCACTGCTAAATGTCACAATGATAGCTAGCAAAACACTGACATTAGTGTGCAGAGCTCACATCCCCAGAAAGGTGGTGAAGGAACCCAAGGAGGATGAAAAAAGGCTTGTACATCATCCAAACTCGGAAAGAAACACTCAGAGGAAAACTCATCCTACAATAATTGCATCCATGCAATACACTTCGTGGCTTCCTCCTCTGTGTGTAGATTGTACAGATTCCATGCACTCATACAGTGTCCAAACCATGATCCCAGGGAGGCTAGCGCACTGTAGGCATACAACAACTCTGAATTTTCTGTAGGAAGTAAGAATGTGTGAGATCAGCTCTAAAGAACACAGAGTTTTTCACTGAATGCCAAGTAGGAAATCTCCAACTGAAGTGATGACCCCTTAGGGTCTTATGTTTCTTTAATCTCCTAAACATTTCTGCACTAGGAATATTTTTAGGGAAATGCACCAAAACATCATTACATATATATCACAGGAAAAACAAAACAAAACTAAACCAAAACACCCCCTTACACCTTTCCTTGGAAGTTTAGCTTTGTTTATTAGGTGAAGAGATGTGACTTTCCTTCATTTTAAGGTGGCTATAATGTCCTATGATAACTGATAGTCTCTGGAAATATGTATGTCTGTTTCTGGTTTGTCTGGCTGCTGTAAAACCCTGTTAATTTCCCACAAAATCTAGTGCTGCACTGGCCAAGAACACAGGATGAGTATTTGCTGTGGCGTTCAGCAGTCATTTTCATCCTTCAGTGGCATCGTAGTTTAGTGAGACCATCTTCAGAAGATGCCCATTAATAGGGACACATGAAGTGCTAATAAAAATACAATTACATTCTTTTAAATGAAGCACATTTGCTCAAATTTGTGTTTGGGTACTTCTGATGCAGCCATGCAATGGTATTTACTATGCATAATGTCTTTTCTCTTACTAGCTCACAAAAAAAAAGAATAAAAAAAAAGTAATTAAAATACATAATTTGTGTCAAAAAGTAAGGAACACTCACCAAATACATCATTGTGCTCCTAACTGTGTGTTATTGAAGGCATTAAAGCAATTTACTAGTGTCAGGTTTAAAATTTAATGGGCTTGATGGATTTTTTTCTTAAGCTTTGGATTAGAAATTATTATTGTTATATTTTTATAAACTTTTTTGTATACTTTAGACATTTAAGACTCAAAATACATGAACACTGTGTGCCAGATCATCAGTTATCTTTTGTTAAATGTTGTAGCACTTGCTGAAATTTATTTTGATCAATGCCTCACAAATCATGATCTCCACCTCAGCCCAGACCATAAACATTTTTTCAGCACTTCCCTTCTAAGATTTCCTAGGAATCAGTCAGAAAGAAGTACTCCCCAATTATAGTTCGGATTTAACTAATGAAGTAAGAAACAGTTATTGCTTCCCTAATCCAACTCAGATATTGTTATTAAACTAGGAAATCAGATTATTTTTTTTTTTAAACAAGATGAATGTTAGACGCAGATATCGTTCCAATGTGCGGTATGTACACTTCTGTGCAGCTTTGTCATTCCCTTTCTGGAGTCCCAGGCTCTGCAAGCAGAAAGTGCCCTCCTGCTGAGGCCACTTCGCTGCCGCTTTCTGCTGTGCATGTGTAGAGGGAAACAAGGGCTCTCGTTCAAGTCCCTGCTGCAGCAATGTGCTACTGAGAATCCACATCTCCTGAAAGTAACTATCTCAGCAGCAGTTTCAAAGCTACGTACATGTGTATCATCTTCGTTTGTGTGTGGGACAAAAGTTAGTGTACTGGGTGAACAGCTTTAAAACGGAATGCAGACTTCACAGGTTCATGATTATAGGCATCTTTCCCTAAGTTTTTACAGCTTTTAATTTGCAAAATAATGGGGTACTCATACTGGTCTGAAATACTTTATCATTTATGTTCTCTGCTTGATAATTTTCATGTCTTTAATGTCTTTCTGTTCACCATCACTACCTTAGATTGAAGATAGTCTTTGAAACACATTTTTGTGTTTTTAACTAATTGCTTGACAAGTGGTGATTGGAAAAATAGTTTCTAACCAAGAAAGCAATTTTAAATCAGATAATGCTTTTCTCCAAGATGAACTAAGGCCTTATATACATTTTTGCAAGTTGAAGTTTGAACACTTTTGATAAAAAAAAAACAAAAACAACCAGTTCTTCCATGATTAGTCAGCGGACTATGAAGTTTTTCCACTCTGGGATTGTAGTTCATACCTGGGCTTCGCTGGCTGCCTAGACACTCAGAGACATGACCAAATCACCAAACACCAGCTGAATGTCCATGCTTGTCCACCTGTACACTCTTAGCTGGTACAAAGGTAAGATAATGTAACCAGACTTAAAGCCTGTAGCCTATATGGTAGGCAAGGCTGAACTGGCAGCATGCGATGCATGAACACAGACATATTTCAGCGAACGTACTGCAACCTGTCAAGCCTCAGAAACTTGTTCTGAGCCATAAATCACATACATTGTGTGTAATCTCAGTGTCAGTTGCAGGTGACAGACACCCATGCCCTGGTACTAACCCTTAACTTCCTGGTAGTCTTCGACAGACTTTTGACATGATGATCCACTTTGGTCTGGTCCCTACTAGGGCAAAAAAGGGAGAAGTAAACAGTCTTATCTCCCCACTAACACTCCATTATACTAATGAGAGGCTCTAGGGCGCACATGTCTGGATTTATGGTGTCCTTTGTCATTTTCCTCTCAAACCCTAAAAAAAAATAGGACATTAAAATGAAACAAATGAGATGCTGGGCTAGTACTGTTTATTTTTTTAAAGTGCCTACACAGCCCTTTTGGAAACATTTGTTAATGAAAGCCACACAAAAAATTATTAAACTAAGGAAGATAGAAGTTTGTGCTCTTTTGAAGAATGTAGACAGCTCTGTGAATTTCAGAATTTGCTCTAAATATAGTTTGAGCAAATAAACCACAAAGAACAATTGCATGTTTTAAGTGAGGTTTCCTTCCAGAACTCCCCAATAAGCCATCACTGAAAACAGTGAAAATTATTTTGTGGTTATGCAAAATATATGACTCATATGTGGGTAGACACAGAAACATGTGATCAAAAAAAAAAATAAAAAATCACAACCCCTCATATTTGTCCCATTTTCTGCGGTTTCACACAGTGTTTATACTTCAAATGTGGTGAATGCAGTTTCCTGTGCTGTTTGTGTAAATTATGGTTGTTTGAAGAATGTATTTTGGAAGTTAAGAAGTTGTACTCAGATTTAATGACTAACATAAAATTAAAAATTCTATATATAGTTGCAACAACATCATCTCGAGTACATCTTTTATTTTGCAAGGAGCTGGAATCCCTCTCTGGCCTCCTGATCTCTGGTACTGGTCTTCAACAGGTCTGCCCTTGGTGATACAAGTGATACAAGTCAATACTGTAATCTGCTTCTTCAGATAGCTCTTTGCTCATCTTATAATGTAATAATATTATTTGCCACATTATTTTTAGGAATCTAAAGGAGGTACAGAGAATAAATTCATTTTCTGCAGCTACATTCAGATTAATTTCATTTATGCTCAGCAGTTATTGCATTGTGATATCCAACACAGAATATCCAATTCTTACACCAAAATTGTCTCATGAACATTCAGGGTCAGAATAAGGTTTATGGGAGTAATGCTTAAAATCAGAGTCCTTCTGACCTTTCTCTCGCTAGTATAGTTTATGTATTCCTCTCAAGTAAGGAACTTAGGGCTTGCTAAAAAAGGTGTAGCAGCAGAAGTATCCTTCTTATCCCTCTGTCATCTGCAAAGTTAATGAAACTGTAATACAGCTATGTGCCCTTTTGTGTTTAAGGGGGCAATTAAGGAGACCAGAAATTCACTCTGAATCAGAATTCTAAAAGTATTATTGTATCTTGAAGTGCACTTGATGTTGTTTATTGTTGCCAAGGTCTGCCAGACTCCACTCTCCAGTAAATTCAAGCAAGTAAAGCTTTTCCTTCATATACCCCCCAGGACATGAACCCAAGTGTTTTTATTTGTAAATATAATTATATACTTAATGCTGCTGCTGTGATTGAGAAGAACACAGGACCATTCCAACATGAATGCAAACAAGATCAGGTTAAACCACTGTATCTTGTTGTTTGCCATGGGTAGGGGCACACCCTGTTCTGCCAACATGGTAACTTCTCAGGCCACTGTAATTTAGCTGAATGTCTAAATCTAATCTAACATTTCAGGCAAGCCTGATAGCGATACAGTTCAGTCCTTCCAAGCATCTGTCTGGGCTGTTAAAATACTGTAATCAGTAAAAGTATAGCTCTTTAAGTAATGTTACCTTTCTATTTCGATTTCCTTCTTTACAAAGAGAACAATAATGTCCTCACTGCAATGCTGTAAGGCTTCCTTCATTAATGCATGTATGGAACCTTGAAATTTATGAATAATAGATTTTGAAATTTAATGAGAAATAGTAATGATTTCTTTAAAAAATCCTTGGTCCCATACTAAAAAGAATTGTTCATCAACACTGGCAAATTAGAAACCTCTTACTTTTTCAAAAGGAAAAGTTGATCTGTTGCTTATTTGTTTCATCAATTGAATTTAAAGTTTTATCATAGTATTTCCATACTAAGTGGTCTTTACCATGCAATAACAGTTTGATAAAACTCTCAAAAAATGGAGTAAAACTTGGAGGGAGGATAACTACTTTCATATTACAAATTATATGTAAAATGGATGGTTTTCATAATGATACATAATGCACTGCTTTAACTGTCTACATTGTATTGTACAATGCTTTGTCTGTATGGAATTGCACCAGCTGTACCTGCTGTGCCTTTGTAGAGTCCTATTCAGCACTCCTTATTCACTCCCTCCTTTGGCAAAGCCCCCTCTGAAGTCAGTGTGTGATATGCTCAGTAAGAAGTGCTGAATAGGACCCTTAAATGATAACTCCTTCAAGGAGGAAACTGCCACTTTTCTCACACTTCTCTTACTGTATAATGCAATTTGGACTGAAGATGCTATGAAAATACTACTACTAATAGATTGAGCACCTACATCAGGCAAATCATGCCAGATCCTTTTTTCAGCATAGAGAAGGTTTCGGTATACCAGCTTTGCTGTTTCTTTTAGATATTGTGAGCACTAGCTTTTTAAACTTTGCATACAGAGTCCAGAAAAATTATATAAAATGTTAAAATGTCAAAACCTAGTATTTTCCAGAAAAGTGTTATAAACTCACAAGATTTATTAACAATCGGAGCATTCTCAGCCTCTGGGCCATAACTGTGCCTTATACCTGAGTCTTGTACTAGTAGATAAGGTACAGCTATTTTTCTTTTAAGGTTAATCTAAGTGCTGTATTAATCCATTTTTAGGCTTTTCAAAAAGCGAAGCACCACAGAATCTTGGTCTGTTCAAACATTTAAGTTTTGATGGACTTGCACAATTTTACTTGTTGGCTTTGATAAACTATCTGTGCCAACAAACCCCAGCCAATTTTACATGTTAAAAAAGAACACTTTAAACAATTTGACTAAACGCCTTTACAGCTTTGGTTTTAATTAGATGTTTTGCTTTTTCAGCTTACTGGAAAGAGCTAGATAGCTTCTAACCATGTCAGTCTGTATAACAGCAGGTGTCAGCTTTAACTGCCTCTGAGATTTTTAAATGTATTCAATTAGCAGAATTCCTTAGAGAATGACACTTTTTTATGTTCATTTGTCTTATGCAAGGTTTGCAACATGTTTTCTTTCTATACGCTGTTTTCTTGTTGATTCTATGACCCAGTTATGCTTAAAATTTTTAAACGTCAAAGTACATTCAGTTAGTGCTCTCATCTTAATATAATCCATCAGAGAAATGGATTGTGCCACAGGTGTCATTTGGGAAGGTAAGTCTCTCTCTCTCTCACTGTTTTCAGGAAACCAGAGCAATCCTGACACCAGAACAGTAAGTGGTTATCTGTGCAATGATAGGTGAGAAAATTAATAGCTTCGAGATCTGAAATGCATGGCTCCTCATACTCTGATCTCAACATACAATCCTACATGTGAAGCTAGATATCTCTGTAGGCTTTCTCAGGATGACTAAAAAAAAACCTGCAGAACTGGGCAGACACTGTGAAACAGAACTGGCAATTATATAATCTGTACATGCACATGTATACACACACATGCATAAGCGCAATTAAAAGTAAGCATGCATGCCCTTCAGTTACCAGCAGGTAGTTAGAATTTTCAGTTTATGTTAACTCTATGTGTTACTCTGTTACTTGCATTATCATAGTAAACCCCTCTCCTATAGCATGCCAGACCTTCAAGCATTTTTCTCATGGCAAAAATGAATCAGGTTATGAAGCTATAATACCATGATGGTCACTTAGAAAAGACAGGATCCTTTGGAAAAAAGCTTTAATGGTGTCATGGTTGACCCATTTTCCTTGAAAATAGGCTGCATGTCAGGATAAAAGTTACATAAGACATTGTCCTATTCACCCACTACTAGTTGTTCTAAATTTTGTTACATCAGGCATGATATGATATCCAAACTCTGCCTAGTCTTCCTGCGACCAGGTCCTAGTAAGAGATTCCAGTGAGCCAATGTCTAACTTGAACAAGCAAGGAAGGTGTCTTCACAACATTATAGGACCAGTCAAGCACTAGGGAGTGGCAAACTATGAGTAAACCAGGCACATATCATTCACAGACCCACTATGTTTTCCTGTGTTTTAAGTCTTACGAACTAGGAGTAAATCCTGAAACCCTCGCAGATAAATTAATGATTATTTATTCAAACTATAGTATTTTTGGTTAATGGGATGTTTTAAAAGATATTCTAAAGTAGGTATGAAATCAATTCTGAACACACTGCTGCTCCAGACAACAAAATTAAAGCTCAGTTAGATGAAAAAAAAGTCCTGTATGATGTACAATGGTGTTGGATAGTCAGAGTAAAAGAATCCTGAGTTAGGCAGATCATGGCTGCAGGAAATGATGTTTCAAAGTCTGAGGAAGCTGATCACGTCACCTGCTTGAATTGAAAGACATCTTTCAACATGTCAAAAATGTTTTCCTCAAAAGCAGATCAGGAGGAGATAAGCAAGTCTCTCAAAATGTACCAGGAGCACTGCATGCATGAAAGAAGAAAGAAAAATAGGCATGCTATGGAGAAGAAAGCAAAAAACAAAGTGAAGAAGCTGGAAGAAGCTGCAATAAAGCAGAAACATTTTTAAGCTGTTGCTGATTGAAAAAGGTTTGCTTGAAAAAAGAACTCAAGAAAGCAGGGGAAGGTGGGGGTTGGGAGAAAAACTGATGGATCTACAAAAGAGAAGAATAAAAAGAAGATGTTAAAACACATAGAGACTTTGACAGTAAGGGATGATCTAGCAGAAAATACAGGAAGAAAAAATAAAGCTGTTGGAAGAACTCTGAATGTGTATTGGCATTACTACAGAGAAAAGGCAGAGCTGGGAAGACAAATCAATCTTTTTCCATTTCTGGGTCATGAGGAGGCACCTGTAAAGGCAACACGCAAGTTCTTTATAGAAGAAAAAGTTTCCAGAAACTACCAAAAAATCAAGGAAGGTTCTTATCATGGGACAGTGATAAAGAAGCACAAAAAATGTAGCTTCTCAAGATACTGAGAAGGAACTTTAGTATTCAAATAAGGGAAATAATGTTATAGTTGCACCTTTGTCAACTTTCTCTGTCTGCTCTCTATACTTTTGCTCCCTACTATGGATTTGAATGAAACAAAGTACATGCTGTCAGATCTACCACATCCATTTCTGATAATGAGAAAATGTAAAGATTATTGCTAATGTTTAAGAAGTCCAGATGAGTCTATATTTTTACCACTAGTCCAGAGGTCATAAGAACTCACATGAATACCAAGCTGTTGGACTTAATGAGCTTGACTTTGTTTTCTGTTAACATCCTCTTATGTCGATAAAGTGTTGATAAAAGCCTGAATGTAAAGGAGAGCTGAGTCCCTGAGTCCAATACAAAAAGTTTAAGGTTGTGGTGGATTAATAACATTAATTAATTAGAACTACAAAATCATTAACAAAATAGCAATCACACTGATATCTAAATTACTTTATCTGCACTTATACTCTTTGTGGTCTTGAGTCAGTTTTCCACTTTTTTGAATTTCAGAATCCCAGGAAATTTTCTCTTTCATCTCATTGTTCTCATTTTAAAATTACTTTTAGATTATGGTATCCTTATGTGGCATTTGATGAAGTCATACTTTTCTTTAAAATTAGTGAATGAGGTCTTTGGTTATCTTCAGCAATGATTTCTACGTCTAAAGCCCTTACTTGTCCATCTGACAGTAGCCACATTAGCCTAGACTGATAACCTAGGAGGCTGTACTGGTTCATAGGGCATGGGTGGCTGCAGATTTCTGGAAATCCAAAGCATTATGGTGACATGGGTTACTGACTCAAGGCCCTAGTAGAAAAGAAGCAGAGATGTTAAATTTATGAAAAAAGTGAAGTATGCCAAATTTAAGATGTATAAAATTTGTTCCATTTGATATGTATTTTCCATAGACAATTTATTTCTAAATTCTGAGTTATAACCTGTTTTCAAAATAACTATATTTTGCTTGCTACCCTAATTGTATTCTAATGTTCAATGACTTTGACAACTTTGCTGTTTGGTTTTGTGCTTTTGCAAAGGAAGTGTAAAGAAAAATAAAATAAAATAAAGAAAAAAAGACAAAAAAATGTAATTGTCTAGTCTTAATCACAGAGAGAATTCAGATTGTTACTTTTTAGCCATACAGAAAGAAGCTGTTCATAATAATGTTGGTACTATAAACCAAATTAGAAAGGAAACTTTATGGTAATTCAACAGTATCTGTGCTGTTACAGTCTTTTACAATTTTCACTATTTTTACTCCATGCCTATTCATGTGTGTGTGCTGTCTGTATACTTCAGCTCTATTTGCAGTCATTAGTTGTGAAGTTTTGTGATTTTTGAGTGTGTAAAAGGGTCCTTAAAAATAAACCACATTGTTCTGAAGCGCTACAGCCTAGTTTAACCCACAAGCAACATGAATAAGTTCTCGTTTCAGCATTTTAAACTTACCAGGATAGTTGAATAAAATGTCTGCACCAGGAAATTTTCAAAGTATCTCATATGGAATTTCTGTTTCACAATACAAAACATTGTACAAAACATTATCAAGCATAGCACAGTTGTGACTGCTGAAAGCTATTTTTTTTTTCCCTATGAGTGTTTTGAAAACCTTCAGAAGAGAAACAATGAAGATTTTTAGTAGAATCTCTCTCTGCTCTCTCTCCAGACACTTGACTGTTCAATATGCTAACCACCATACCTCGTACTTTTTCCTTGTTATCTCACTTGCACTGGGTGCTAGTTATTGGTCTGGGGAATAAAAACTCAGATCATATTCTAGCAGCTAACCATAAGACTTGGCTGTCCATGAGGCAAAGTGGGTGTTATCCAAAGTTCAAAAGCTTACACAGTGTTTAGGTTTTGTTCTTTACACTGGCATTTCTGAAGCTGTTGCCTGTTGCGCTTGTAGGAAGCAGATCTTGGCCTGTGGGACACGACGGGCTCCATCTGACTGAGTAAGTACATCCTGTTAGGGTGGTCTCTGGTTTACTGGCCCAGAAGGAGCAAGTGTGAGGTTGGAAGGCAAGGTAAAAGAAGCCAGTGCAACTGTTCTGCTTGGACTTGATTCTTTGAGCACAGAGATTTTATATCACACCCTATGTCTCTTGGGAAGACATTATTAATTATGATTATTATTATAGTCTTGTAGTAACATACGAATAGTATTTTTTTTTTCTTTGAGGTAGGTTAACTTCTTTCTTCATTTTTTTTCTTAAATTATAACTCTCCGATAGGTTGTGGTGCTAATTAACTGAATTGGAAGTTGCACACAAAAATTTTCTAGACATTATGATGTGAGTATACCATTTAATGAGGACTATGAAACCAAAAATGACATTTTTTCTCTATAATTAAAAGAAAACTTAAAAGCATTTTTTATTCAGTCACATTTCTTACTTTTGAAAGACCTTCAAACAGTCTGAGCTACTGAATATATTTGAAATATTTGGTTTTCATACTCAAAAATCATCCATAATTCAAACTATTGTTCTGCAATAGTCAATTCAAAAATTTTCTGTAGCCCATTGTATTTAGTACTAGAGTGAAAGTGGTTCATACGTAACATAGGATGTTATGGGTATGCATGTAAAGTTGCTAAAACCCTGAAGAAATTCAACCTTATCTAGATAGCAGTAGGAAGAAATGGGCTATTGTGCCCCACCACTGATGAATCCTCAGTTACTTTAACCTTGCTGATACAAAGTGCACGAAAGATATTGTCAAACCTCTCTGTGAATTACTCGTGAGAAAATATAAGGCTGTATGAAATTACAAAATTGTCCAATGAGAGACATGAGCTTTGTATTTATCTTTGTCATAAGCCTTTGCCAGTTGAAGTGCATCAGGTTCATACATGAAACATCATGGCCTTTGTACTATTTCTGACTTCAAATTGTTGAGGTTTTATGTGTATGGGCTTGTTTGTGATTTTCTGGTTTGTTGGTTTGGGGTTTATCCCCACTGTATTTATAGTATCTCTGCAAGTTGTTAATGATCTTACAGCTCACAAGTTATACAATCAGTAGTGAAAAATGAAAGGTCCTGAATTAGAAACAAAGATAAGGTTAGTTTCAGAACTAGCTTGCTATGTGCTGATCGAGACTACTTGTACACACAGAAAAGGTCTATTTGTCTCAAAATGAAATAAATAAACAGTAAGTAATCAAATAATTAGGAAATCAAATACCTCTGAGGATATGCCTCCATTTCCTAGAAGTACTTCCTCCAGTAATCCTGTTTGGTTTTAGAAAATGAGTGAAAATAGTTTAATTTTTTATCGTGACCCTTTTAGCTTCCACTTCTATTGTTCAAGGCTGAATGACGTATTGGGTTGTTTAGAGTCAGCTTCCTTGTCAAGAACTTGTTAAGACTGACCTTTCTTCCAAGACAGTGGCAGGTGCCCAGATCCCAGTGCCACAGTGCTGCAGAGTGCGATGCAGCTGTAGAGGGACTGGGGGCAACTTTGGCAGGCTGCACTGGAGGGAGGGTGGGCACAGACACACGTCGTACCCCTGCCTTCACTGTGAAGCACTGTGAGCTGCTGGGACCCATGGGGGTGGACAGCAGGTCCAGCCATGGGAGATGCCCCTCGCCTGCCTGGGGGACTGCCCACAGCATCGCCCTCCCTGCCTGCACCCTGCTTTGCCTGGGACATGCACTCGTGCTCTGCTCCCCGAAGGGGCTGGCTTCAGCCCGCAAGGCCAGACAGCCGCACGGAGCGGGCACAGGGGCTTGCTGGCTGCCTGGCAGTCTGCTCCTGCCAGCGGTGTGCAATGTTGCCCACCGCCTGCTCATGGGAGCACCATCAGTGCAACTCCACCCAGCCAGGACATGGCACAGGCAGTGCTGTGCTGCTTCCCTGTCTATGGAGCCATCTGGAGCCCCGCAGCCAAAACGTGCGTTTGTTGTGCGTTCTACTAAGGCACGAATCTCTGTTCATAAAAGTTGCAGAACACATTACTGAACTGAATGTCCTAGGAAATGTTCTAAAATCCTTGAAACCTGAGAAAACTACATGGCTTAATTTGGATTTTTTATCTCAGTGACTTGGCCCTCACTTCATTTCAGCTGTATTGTATTTGTATTTAACTCCTCATTGTTTCACAAAGTGATAATGACCTCAACACACTTCCTTCCCAGGGCACAGGAGTGTCTCGGGCAGAGGATAGGAGGAGTGAACAGAGTTTTACTTTGAGTCTTTACCATCAAATCCTGTGGCTAAAGAAAGCTTCCCAAAATAACCGGAGGGAGTTTAACTAATGTATGCATTCCTACATATCCACTGACATGCCTACTTCTTTCCACTGACGGCAGGGGGAAGCAGGCCATGGCTGATTTCTGATGTGCCTACAACTTACGTGCCAAACCCAGGGACTCTCAGGGCCTGGTTTCACAAACTTCACAGCTCAAGCGTTCTCTTCTCCTAACATCAGTTGCTTGAAATAAAGAACCGCTGCCTTTGTTGCAGCTGAAGGAGAAGGGCTCAAGTTGTTAAACTGTGACTGAAATAGGCATGTACTCTTCGAGAGTTTTCCAGGCACCGTTAAAATTAAACAGAACTTTTTAAAGAGATTCTCTTCTCATTTGACCTTTGAATCATAAGAAACTGTAGGTTTAGTTGCATCTGTGAGATATGCTCAAAATAAAAATATGTGGCTCAAGCCTTAAAATGGGAAGCTGCTCTGAAAAAGCTGGTCATGTAATTTTTCATCACTGTGGCTCTCTTCAGTCTTTTCCATTGAAGCACCACTGGTTCTTAGCACTTTATTTTTTTCCTGCTTTGTGGCTTCTCCAGTGTGGGCACCCCCTTTCACCAAGTTAAAAGATTTTCATAGTCTTTAAAGTAAAGACAAAAATATAAATAAAAGTAAACTCCCTATTGCTTCTTCTCTCAGCTACTGACTTCTAAGTAGATTATCTCATCTTCTAAGCCACTTGCTCAGATAAATGTCCATTAATGTGCCCAAAATGCCTTGTGATTTGGTAAGCTGCAATTAAAACAAATGGCAGAAGGATGCACTCCTTTAAATAACTACAGAAATGTGCTTCCCTCTTTAGAGTGCTCACGGTTATTATCATGAACAATGATCGGGTCATTAACAAGGAACCGGGATCCTTTAATAAAACAATGAACCCTCTGTTTGGGACTACTATAGGGGGAAATTTCCATTAACATCCCTGTCGAATACAACATACACAGTCAAACCTGTGAAGTTTCTCTGAGTTCAGGCTGGTTATCTCACAAATCTGTGCAAAGCTCTGGTGAATAATTTATACCAGGCTTGAGGTGACAAGTTAAACACGCCCATTTTGTCTAAAATGCTATGAAGGCATCAAGATGGAGCCAAGCTGCAGGGTGAGTAGAGCTTGGCTGATGGGAATCTGAGCATGTCGAGAAGGGGGATGCTGCTGTAAAGAAAATGAAATGTAATGAGATACTTTTTCATGCATAATTCATAGGTGAAAACATGACTGCATAAAAAGCCATGGATTTTAACAAGGCAGGGCTGCAATCATACACATTATCTTCCCAGAGGAACTTTATATAATGTTGGTCAAAAAGAGAGGATTCTGAATACCAGTACAAAATAAAGCTGACATGTTTTCAAATGCAGTAGAATTTACTTTAATGTACAATGGCTTTAAAGGAAACAATTTATATTTACACCTCAAAATGCTTCCCAGAAAAAAATTACTTTAAAACATATGCCTGTATTTCCTAGCTTAAAGGAAAAAGTAAGATGAGGAATGAAAAAAATACCTCATATGAATGAACAAAAAAATCAAAAATGCATAAGCAGTATTTTGTTGAGTGTGTTGTTAGGATTGTGCTTTGAAATCTTTTGCAAGCATTTTCACTTTTTGGAAGCAAAACTTTTGATAGGAATGACTGCTGTGAACAGGCTTTAAAAAAGATAAAATGTTAGCTATTGTCACCATAAAATTTAATTTGGTTGCATTTGCAAAGGCAAATACTGTAATTCAGCTTTCGAGAACAGTTTAGTAGCTAGCACATGACTGTTTGAAATGGTGTTTAACGCTTGGGGTATTTAGTTGAAGGGATTAAAAATGGAATGTTGATTAAAGCTTGGGATGTCTTAAATTTATCACCACAAAATCCTAATGACAGACTTAGCTGGAAGGAGCAGGGGTGCCTCCTTTAGCTGTTCAGTTAGTAGGAGCAGATCACATGCAGAAAAGGCACCAGAACAAGTTATAGGGAGCTGCAGAATCAGATAAGCTGAAGGAGTCTGTGAAGTTACTTGTTTAGTTTACACTGCGCAATTTCAATATTTGTAAGGAAAGTAAAATAGCCATTTTGCATCCAGTTACAGTTTTATAGTCCTGACAGTTGGGTGAAGAACGCATTAAGGGTTCAAAATGATTGATGTTTCAAAGTGTTCACCTTCCATGGGATTTTTTTTTCTCCTCTCAGCTGTATGGTATAAGAGGCAGAGAAACACTACAAAGAGGAGTGGGTTGAGTTGGTATAGTCACTAAACAATCTAAGCAATTTAAATCAAATTATGTCATTAACCCTTATTCACAGGGACTCCAAATTCCTTCAGGTTTTGACAGTAAAAAAAATAAATATGGTCTTTCTTTGAGCCAGGAAATAATTTAATACCTGATTACAGAATTTTATCAGTTCACAGCTTTTATAGCAATTCAAACTAAAAGAAACACATAGCTTCCCTTTGATTTCTCAGACTAGTGGTATGCCGGTGTTTTCATCTATGATCTCTAGCTGTGCCCCATCACAAAAGGCTTTCTTTCTTAAGTTGGCTATTGTCTGCATTTTTAATTTTTCTTAATGTCCTCTCAAAAGAAAACACTGCTCCTCTGCAGCTTTTGCAGACATTGCTTAGCCTTTAAAGAGCATGACAATGATTTGTCTCACAGTCTGCCTTAGCAAAATCTGATTATCTATCTATTGGTTTAATCCAGGACTGACTTGTCATACTTGCTCACCCCCCATGTAGAAGACTTTAGGACTTGAGCTCACCCTGGTCTTTGAATAGCTGATTTTCTGTAATGGTTTCCCTGCTTTTAATAATTCTGTGTTGTTAAGGGCGACACAGAAGGACAAGGGCATGAGGATCCCTCAAATCAAGCTAAGACTATCTCCCAGCTCCTGCTGTAGAATTTACTGTTATTTCCATCTGCTCCCCTCTACTTCTTTGAGGATGTGCCATCATTCATATGCTCCCACTGGCTCTGGATTTTGCTGTTTTTGTTGTTTAGCCTCACTGACAGAACCATTTCCAAGCATGGAAAGGGTTTATTTGCTTAGATACTTGTGTTTCAAGGGAAGTTTCCCTGTCTTCCGCCAGGCTGAATGGCTAGCCAACTACCTGGAAATGTAAAGCATTTGAAATGAGAATCAAATTATAACATTATTAAAATTCCCCTCTAGAGACCACATGATGCAGGCTATGCAGTTAGGAGCATGCAGTTAAGCAGAGCTCATGTAATTGGAGTTTGCTTTCTATTTATTTTCCTCTTAACTTTGAAGAGAGCCCCTTGAAGGTTATGTGATGGGATTGTGTCAAATGTGTGCAGGGTCAGGGGCTACATGGTGCTGTACCAATGAACTCTACTTTCAGCCTTAGTGACTTGAGTGTAAGTCTGTGTCTTGACCTACAGGGAAATATTACTTGGTTTTTTTAGTATCAATTAATTAATATTATAATTATATATATACAATTTTATAATTCCAGGGCACTGGAATACATGACAAAAGCATCCCAGATTTTTACTAGCAATCTTCAGAACAAAAAGCTAAAAAATTCCTAGAATAAAAAAGCAAGACAAATATTGACAAAACTATAGCAGGGTTATGTGAAAAAGCACATAAAACACCTGTCAATAAGCATATCATTCTATACCAGGATCATTAACTAATGATTTCTGAAGCAGTTTAAATATTCCAGTCAGTTAGATAAGGTGTGGAAAAAGCTGTAACCCAGGAGACAAAAATCCTTAATTCTGATACTATGTCTAAAAATGATTGCTCTGTGGGTTTTTTGCAAAGTATTTAATCTCTTCACTTCTATCTCTAAAATAGTAGTGACACTAATAGTGGGAACGGTAATAATATTCTATATGACATTGAATATTAATTTGTTGCTAAACTATTTTATGTATGTCATAAATTTTAAGGTTTATGGTATAGATATTAAGGTGTGTCTGATCCTTGGTGTTAGACTTTGCTAAGAATTCATGCTCAGCATTGTGTCTTCTGAAATAAATGTTGGTCAAGCTTAGCCATTGACATTATATGACCAGAAAAACTGAACATTCAACAGCAATATGGTAGGCCTGTCAGAAGTCTGGAGGCTGTCAGGAGAAAAGAGGGTTTCTTATAACAAAAATCATCACCAAGGTTCATATTACACATATTATACACTCTTTTGCTTTTTAAGATGTGAAAATGAGACATATGCAGTGGTGTTTTAATTTAGATAATTTCCTATCTTTGGCAGGAAAATAATAGAACTGAAGAAAAAGACTTTTATCAATGCATTTTCCTGCAAAATAGCACTAATAAAATGAAGTGATAAAGATAAACCATACTTATTTACCCATACCTACAGCATTGTAAGGTCATAGGTGAAGTGCTATCAATGCTAGGGATGAAAAGGAAACAGTAGTAAAAATGTAAGTGAGAAATTTCATACCTTATGTGCTAGACAGCGTTCAAATCAACTGATATGTGAGGCTGGTCCATCCTTTACCTGCTCTTTGGACTCCAAAAACTCCAACTTGGAACCTGCCTCATTACCAGGCACAGTGCTTACAGACATGCAAAAGTCTTTTTCCTTCTAGTTCTTCCTCCAGCCTCGAAAGTCGTTTTTCAGATATGTCTGGTTAATCTTACTGATTTGTTTTAATATCCTAGTAAAGTATTTTTGGAAAGGCAATAACTTTGTATCTCCTCATTCCAAACTTGTACAACTGTAAGTAAGGCTCCCTTCTGGAGGACAGGAAGCCAGTATTTGGTTGATGTATTCTACACTTTTTTCAGACATGGTGACAGAAAGAAAAACAATTACTGTAGAATTTCTCAGTTTCTTTGGTATGGGACTACCTGGTTGCCTGATGTTAGCAAGGTTTCTCATTTTACCTGTCAAGTCAGGAGATGGAATGCTGCCACAGCCAAAGTGACACAAGTGTCATGATCCTGCATAGCAGGAAGGGCCGAGTGATCTTTTGGTGTTGCTTCCATCCCTGTTTGCTGAGATTCTGTGTGATTTAAGCATCTGAAATACATCTGTGCCATCCTTAAACTCTCTAATTCATGTACTGGCAAACTTGGCTATGAGAACAGGAAGCTGTTTGTGTGCTTATGCAGGGTAAGACGACAGTTTTGCTGAGCGTAGTGCTGTATCTGCGAGTGCACTGTTAGCTGTGGTAGTGGATATGAAGTTAGTTTAGACAGTTCCATGCAGTGGGCAACTGTGTTCATGGTTTATGGGACAGACATGATTCAGCATGGCTAGAATACTTTTTTATGAATATCCACAGGGGGACCCAGCCATTTTCATTGAGCTGCAATCCTCAAAGTGTTTAATCCAAGCCATGTGACACAACTGTACAAATTCCCTACATTAAATATATGTATTTATTACATATTATATTAAATATAGACAGTGGTGAGAGGCAAGATGCTCTGAAGATCTTAAGATGGCAGTTGAATCTGTCTAACTTCAGTACTTCCATTCTCTACTGGCCTTTAAGGTCATGTAGATACTTGCCTCAAAAAGAGATACGGTTTAGTAAGAAACACATTTTTTTTCTTCGAAAAAGAAGTAATCAATATGTAATTGAAAGCAAATGTTATATCCACTCAGGATCCATTGTGCCTAGGGTTTTAAAAGGATGGGTATTAAATGGTCCACTTAGAGAGTGTGTCTGGGCAGCAAAAAAGAGGGAAGAACTACAGCTTGATTTGTTGTGATCTTCTATGGTTCCAGGATTGCATATCTTACCTTAACCCTAAGGAAGCCTGCACCACCAGATGCTGGTTCTAGGAAATACCTCATCTATTTTTTTTACCAGCATTGCTCAGTGTAAATTCATGAAACGGTTCAACCTCAAGATATAGCAAAACAGAGCTGATTTACCAAATGCTTTTTTCCCCTAATTTTGCTTCATGTAGTCCATAAACAGATTTTGTGAGAAAGCATTGATGCCACAAGAGATATGGATCCCAGAGTTCAGATCTCCTTGAGGTCATCTAAATGAACTAGACTACACCAAACTTTAGTAGGCAACCATATGGTTGCAGATGAGCAGGCCAGGTGATTTCATCTTCATGGAGTCTCTTGGACTTGAGGATCTTGTTGCATAAGCCTATACAGGAATGTCATATATGTAGTGACACGCAGTATAGGCTGTGTACATTGATATGCAGTGGTGATTTTAGCAATGTCAGGTCTTATTACTTTAAAAGGTCATCTCTGTGACTTAGGTCCTTGAACTACAATAATTTATGTTTAGACCATGTTTCACCTACCAGACTAAGATTTCAGATTTGAACACAGAATTGAGTATTACAACTGTGAGTTAAAGTTGAGCTGTGTTTTGCCATCTGGTGACTATATTAAAAAACATACAGGTAAATGAATTAAACAAGAATACTGCACCCTGAACCTCTGCTAATGCATGCCACTTCTAAAAAGATATAACTCATTTCAGAATTCAACCTTTCCTTGCCACTTGCAGAAAACTATCACATTTTATATAATAAAACCAGATGAACACCAACATACATATTACTGTTACTGCAACATATAATGTATCTATTATTTATATCTCAGGTAGGCAGCAATGAAGTTGCAACAAGAAGTCCAAGGGCAGTTGTGAGAGCCTTCAGGGCCTTGGGACGACTGGTTAAGGGATCAAGAGCCCAAGCAGTGTTCTCCTCTGTCCTTGTAGTCACAAGGAACAATGAGGGAAGAAACAGGAAGAGCTGGCTGATCAATACCTGGCTTTGTACCTGGTGTCAGTGGCAGAATTTAGGCATTTTTGGTCATGGGTTGGTTTACATGACACGTGGCCTGCTGGCAACAGGTGGGCAACCAGTCTTAAAGGAGGAAAAGGACCTTTGTGCAGGAGCTCATTGAGAGAGCTTTATACTACATTTGAAGGGGGAAGTCATAAAACCAGGCTCACTAGAGATAAGCCTGGAGGCAGCATGTTAGTGTGTGAGGGATGGTGTGCTAGTGAGGTCCTTCAATATGCCATTTCCACGGAGGCAGGGGATGGAGTTCCCTGTGACAGCAAAGATGCAAAGGTTATTGATGTGTTAGAAACCATAGAAGCACCTGAGAATGGTCATGTAGGAATTAGGCTTCTCTTCCCAAAAGGTGGTGGGTTCAAACAGCCCAGCTGAAGTGCGTCTACACCAATGCATGCAGCATGGGCAACAAAAAGGAGGAGCTGGAATCCATTGTGCAGCTTGAGAACTGTGACATAGTTGCCACCACAGAAACATGGTGGGATGACTCGCATAACTGGAGTGCTGCAATGGATGGCTATAAACCCTTCGGAAGGGACAGGCAAGAAAGGAGAGGCCTTCTGATACAGGTAGTCCTGTATGTTACAGAGTATTTTGATTATCTAGAGCTTAATGATGGTGATAGCAAGATTGAGAGTTTATGGGTAAGAAACAGGGGGAAGGCCAACAAGACAGATTTAATGGTGGGAGTCTGTAATAGACCACCCAGCCAGGATGAAAAGATGGATGAGATATTCTGTAAGCAGCTGGGAGAAGTTTCACAATCACTGACCCTTGTTCTCATGGGGGACTTCAACTTACTAGATGTCTGCTGAATACAGTAGAGAGAAAAGGTTCCTGGAGTATGTTGATGATAACTTCCTGACACAGTTGGTGAGCGAGATGACTAGGGAATGCACCCCAATGAACCTGTTGCTTGTAAGCAGAGAAGGGCTTGTGGGTGCTGTGATGGTTGGAGGCCGTCTTGGGCATGCCAGTCACAAAATGATAGGTTTTGATACTCAGAGAAGGAGGGGGCTCAGCAGAACTGCCACTTTGGACTTCCAGAGGGCAGGCTTTGGCCTGATTAGAAGCCTGGTTGACAGAATCCCATGGGAGGCAGTCCTGAAGGGGAAAGGAGCCCAGGAAGCCTGG
This sequence comes from Microhierax caerulescens, assembly GCA_035590215.1. NCBI lineage: Eukaryota > Metazoa > Chordata > Aves > Falconiformes > Falconidae > Microhierax > Microhierax caerulescens. The sequence continues at coordinate 36,725,533 of JAVJGJ010000037.1, forward strand.
ACATTCTTCCAGAAGGAAATCTTAAAGGCACAGGAGCAGGCTGTCCCGATGTGCCAAAAGACAAGCCAGCAGGGAAGAAGACCAGCCTGGCTGAACAGACAGCTTTAGCTGGAACTCAGGAAAAAAAAGGTGAGTTTATAACCTTTGGAAGAAGGGGCAGGCAACTCAGGAGTACTACAAGGATGTTGTGAGGTTATGCAGGGAGAAAATTAGAAGGGCCAGATCCCAGCTAGAAGTTAATCTGCTTAATGCCTGAAGGTAGGAAGGCTTGCAGAGGGATCTGGACAGTCTGGACCAATAGGCTGACAGCAACTGTATGAGGTTCAAGCAGGCTCAGTGCCGGGTCCTGCACTTGGGCCACAATAGCCCCATGCAATGCTTGGGGCTGGGACAGAGCGGCTGGGAAGCTGCCTGGTGGAAAACAGCCTGAGGCTGTTGGTCAACAGCGGCTGAGCATGAACCAGCCGTGTGCCCGGGTGGCCATGAAGGCCAACAGCCCCCTGGCCTGTATCAGAAACCGTGTGGGCAGCAGGACCAGGGCAGTGACCGTCCCCTGCACTGGGCACTGGTGAGGCCGCCCCTCGAAT
>JAVJGJ010000037.1:36740517-36765306 GCA_035590215.1 Microhierax caerulescens
AGAAGAGAAGAGAAGAGAAGAGAAGAGAAGAGAAGAGAAGAGAAGAGAAGAGAAGAGAAGAGAAGGGAAGAGAAGAGGGGAATCAAATCAGGAAAAATACTTCCTGAAAAAATACAGAGCTTAAAAAAGAGCAACAGACTTAGAAGCATATTTTATACTATCTGTTACATTTGTTAAGGACTAGGTTTATTAGAGAACTGTTCAACAGTGTGGGACTGGTTTGATACTATGTCATTCAAAGGGATACAAGATTTTTTTTTAGCAAGGCTGTGAATGATATGAAACCTTTTCTTTAAAATCTGCAGCTCATACTGTTATATCAACTACAGTTGTAGCAAAGTTAAAGTAACTATAAACAGTAATGTTTTCAACTAATAATATCTTGAATAGTTTTCTTTTTTATCTTTTTTTTTTTTTTTTTTTTTTATCTTGTAATAGGTAAGTTCAGATCACCCCATAACCAGAGTGTAATGAAATTGTCAACATTTTCTTCATTTCTTCTTTTCCTGACAAATGGTGTGAACATATCACCTTTTTCTCTTAATGGAAAACCTAACTGGAATACATCAAAATGCTATTAGGTTTTTCATTTTCTACCACAATTTAATGCTGGGGAATGCATGCAACCTTCATCTGCGCACGACTGTAAAATATTCCCTGTCCCTGATAAAATGACTGCAATGGAAAATCAAGCAGAATTGTTCTCTGTTTTGTATTGCTATTCCTTTGTTACAGTCTCTCTCTGACTGTGTGAAAGAGGATTATCAGGGCTACACAAATACACATGTCTTATATTACTGAAAAAATGCTAAAAATTACTTAGGTAAAATGTTAATGTGTAAACATGTTTAATTAAAATGTTTCCTTCTTCAGTATTACTTTGCTACATAACTGCGTTTCTTGAAAAATTAAAATAGTGAAGCAAACAAAGCATCTACCATAAGTTTCAGGAGATGTTGATTTCAATATTTTGTAGAAAATAGAGAAAAAGATCAAATACCCCCATCCCAAGGGAAATATCTGTAACCTAGTCATTGTTTAATTCATTTTGTCATGAGCTAAGCCAACAGTGAGATATAAAATAAATCTAGGCTTGCATACATAATATAAGTACATACAGAGCCTAAAAATGAAATCCTTCATCTATAATATTACACCTTACAAGATCAAATCACGCTTTTTTGAGGCAATGTCTTTAAATGGGAACAGAATAGGGCCCTTGCACTGCAGCCCTCAAAAGGAAAAACCATGCCAGACTGCATAAAAAATTGTTATTGTAACCTAAGTACAAAATATATAATTATGACAGCAAGTTTCTTTAATAACATGGTGTAATAAATTAATGATACTTTTAAATTCCTAGCTTCTATTATCTATTTGAAAACTGAAAAAAGAAAGCAACCTAAAAAAAAGTGCCTATGCAGCAATTATTTTTGCTTTGTCTCTAAAGCAGTTACAGTAAGTAAAATGGAACTTCCTCACCAAGTTTTATGATTAAGTAAGCACAATACTGAAAGAACATCAACATTGTAAACTTGCATTTTTCTAAAGATATTAATTGTTTTCTGATACTTAACTATGGCAATTTAAAAAATTTCATATATATTAGTATGTGTACATAGTTAAATCTATATCTCAGACCAAGTCCTTCTATTAATGTGACAGAATCCGATAGGAAGTAACTTAAAACTTTTTATTTTATTTCATCCAGAAAATCCTATCTAAAGAATTTTACAAAGAATTCAGAAAGAAAATAAGTAATATTTTTGCTTTTTACATTTTTAAACAATACATAATGTCCAGAAGAAATAAAAGTTCTGAAATAGTTGTTTCAATGTAAAATAACATTAAATTATTTGGATTAATTAGTGGTTAAACCCCAAATTTCTGCAATCAGAGTCAAGGCAGCAAAATTGAAGAAATGTTTTTTCTCCAAGCATCCTAGGTAAGTACATATTAATTCTGAAAAATAGATGTTGCTAGGAAAAGAATATAGATGGTTGAATAATTGTAACCAAATTGTAGCAATAATAATAAATTATGATTATGATGCCATTTTCATTAAGGCAATGCTGATTTAAGGGATGACTTCTTAGCAGTGCTTCCAGTTGCCAGTTAGCAGCACCTAGATCTGCTCCACTGAGGCTGCCAGAGCAGCTGTAGACAGGTGTCCTACCCTTCTCCATGCTCATCAGCGGGCTGTGGCTATTGTCTCAGCCAGAGACATTGTCAGCCCCTAGGAAAACCAGAGATCAAATGTAGAGGTCATTAGCTAGCACCTTTTGGTCTTGCTATAATAACATCCCGATTGCATGCATGGCAATTTACATAGCATTACCCATTATGCTTTGTGCTGCAATTTTGCTTTTGGAGGTCACTCTAACTTGATTAACTCTCTCTTAAGAGTGCCTTTTCGAAGCATCAAAGCCCCACATTTACACATTTTACTTTATTCCTTGTTGGCAGCTTCTTGAAACTAAGGTGCTATGTTGAATTGTACTGGGAGGCCTGAAAATATAACCATGAAAAAAAATAATCCATAAGGTAAGACCCCAAACCTTCAATAACAAAACGTCCAATTAAAACCAGCTAGGTGGCCTTGGTAGGCTAACATACTTTCTGAATTTGCAAACCTCAGTAGATATTCTTAATTGCTTTTTCTGTATTATTTATTTGTTTTATCTGTAATTATATACACAGACTATCTGCCTCTTGTTCATTTTCTTCAACATTAGCTGTTCGTAGTGGATGTTCCTTCCACTAGGTATCTGTCAGAGTTTTGGATTCTATACCCATTATCGAGATTGATAGCAGTTATCAAACCTCAAAATACGCATGTGTTTTTTAAATATTAGCTGTCACAGTGTGATAAGTTGTGTTGGATTGTATGTTGCAGAATGTAGCACAGAGCCCAGTGGGGATCAGTTTTAAAGATGAACATACTGAACTCGATGGCAGAGCACAGAAGCAGCATGAACACACAGACGAAGATACAGAAACACACAAGCACACACGCACTGCTGATGTTAAACACTTAATGGAAATCTACAAAAAAAAATATTCAATAGCTTTATCTTTTGTTTTCCAACGTAATTTAATTACATAGGTAAAATGGAAATTTTGGGTTTACATCTGATAGACTGGATAAAATTCACTGTAAATTTTGAGTATCTACTTAAACACAACATGCATAAAGGTTAAAATACTGTAGAAAAATGCAAAATAAGGGAAAGAACAAGTGCAAGTTGACCTGTATTATATGGGAGGGAGGGGGTAATCATGTTCTGTTATGCATTTTAAGGATAGTGGTCTACCAAAGCATTAGAAGATGTCTGGAAAATGTGATCCATAACACGTTACTAAATCTTTATGAAATCCTTGCTATTTTCTTTCCTATTTTGGAATATTAACTACTTCATTTTTGTTCTAGCTAACTTCTTATCCTTAAAAAAAAAGAATCGGAAGAATTTTATTGATTTCTTTTTTTTGTTTGTTTAACAGCAAAAATGATTAGTGTTAGTGTTTTAAAGGGCAACATACATATGTGCATCCATATGTGCACAGTAACATCATTTTAGCCCATGAGTCCAGTCTTTCTTTCACACTCCTAAATAATCTCAAAACATTTGACAAATTCTTTTCTGTAGAAATTTGCATATTAATGCATTCTAATTGGCTACTCTTGTAGCCTTTAATGCTATCTGCAATATTCAGATATCTCTAATAAAGAAGCTGTAGAACAGTTTTTGGCTTCTTTAATGGGGACTTTAAAAGTATATAATTATCCCTTTGTGCATACAAACTAACAGAAACACTTATAGTGACAGAGGATTGCTGCTATTATTTATTTTTTTATTATTTTTCTAAAAGGTAGTGGTGAAGAATTCACTTCTAGCAAGCTAAAATGTGGTATTTTAATTAAGTGGAAAACTTGAAAAGGGAAGCTTTTTGCAGAGGGGGTTCAATTGCTTCTTACAACCTTTCTGAAAAGGGCAGAGTGTTAAAACAAACCTCCCACTTTTATTTTCAAAAGGAAAAAAATCAGAAGCTAAAGATAATCTCTCCATTAGTATTATTAAAAGTGTTCAGCTTTCTTCACATGCTTTAGAAGCAGACAGACTTGTCATGAGCATCACATTTGCAAGCACTGTCACAGCTACTGAAGGCTCTGGTAAAAGCACAGAAGTGCGTTAACAGTAACTGCAAGCAGCCTTTGGGGAACAATAGGCTTACCTATACTGTGCCCAGCTATTCAAAAAAACAAGTTGCTTTATTATACTCCATACTCGCTTTAGTGCTCCTATAGTGCTTGACCCAGTCTCATTTTTTGAAGTACTGTCACTAGTTCTAAACACCTTTTTCTTTCCCTTTGGGTTAGCTAATTTGACTGTTATAGCATTCACCAAAATAACACTGAATCCAGTGTGTAACATCTAATATGTTCTACTGCTAGAGAGAGAAACCTTCCTTCACAGTTTCTGCCTTTTTTTTTTTCTGTGCACACACACATTTGATCATTTGTCTTTTTCTAAAAGAAAGAAAGGATGATCTAAAAATTATTTAATTATCTTGACAGATACATGTTGACAATAATTATATATAAAAAGCCGTCAGTATTAAGACAATAGCAAAAAGTAACTCGGGATTTGCAGAACAATTGTAATAGTGTCATTAGTGCCATAAACTTCTCAAGTATGTCAGAATCACTCAGGAAGAACAATGTAGGACACTTACAAAAGCCTTGTCTAACTAGGAAGTAATTTCTGTTTGGATTTCACTGTGTTGTTTTGGCAATTAAGCTGCTCTAGGTTGGTTGCATTGTTGAATAAAAATACATTTTAACATGCTGTGTGGATGCCTTACATAGGGTGATGGAAAGTGGGCTAAATTTGCATGACCATACTTTGTCTGCTGTAATAAAGCCGCGGCTGCAGTATAATCAAGCTGAATAAGTAATCAGCTAGGATAGTATTTTCAGATCTTTTTTTCCTTAGGTCAAGTAAGTCCCTAACTGACATACTTTTACAGGATTAGGCAAGATCTAACTAGGTTTGGCATCTAATCTGTTTTAGACAGTGGTTCATTTTTTCCATCATTTCTATCCATAGGGAGGCAAGGTCACCCAGTATGTAGACAGAACAAACTGTACTGCATGAAAATAAAACAGGGGAATGCAGGCAGTTTTGAAAGACAGTCTGAAACTCTCTTCCATTTTCAGGTGTTATGAAAAAGGAACTATCTATTGGCAAACAGTGAAATAAGCTTTCTAAGAGCAACAAGTTATGCACAGGTTTTAGTAGACAGTATAGCAAGCCAGAAATGCCATAGTACCTTAAACATTTTTGGCTTACTGAAGCACAGAAATGACAGCCATTGCCTCTGTTCCCTTTCATAACATTAATTTCCTGGTCTTTAGAAAGGAAGAAGCTAAAACTAGCTCAGCTTGTATGTGCTTCAGATGACCAAATAGCCATAGAAAAGATGAAAACATCACAAATTAATAAAAATGTCTCTCTGAACATACTGCCTAATTCTTTCTTCTCAGCTGTAAAAGTAGATTCATAAGTAACTAGACCAATAACAGAAATAAAAGTATGTCTCAATAATTTCATTAAAGATGCACCATTGAATGCATTCTTATCTTCAGAAACTGAAAAAATAGATGGCTCTCTTCAGAATCCCCATCATCTATTTGTCCAATTACAATAAAAGTAAACTATGCAAGGTAGTTTTTATATAGCATGGAAGAATTAAGAAGATTTTCTCTCTAGTCATCCACAACTGAATCCTCCCAAAAGGAAATCTGAATGTGTGTCTCCAGCAAACAACCAGAAACCAGGGCCAAAATAACCCTCCAGATCGGTTCAATAAAATGACTAAACTGAGAGCAGACATTTGGGGAGAAGAGTTAATGTCACAGTCCTAAGCACTAGGCCATTTGTTTGAAAGACAGTCAGGAAGATTTGACTGCACAAGGTAACTTAAAAACCGGCAGGGAAGAGTTAGATTCCCCTTGTTGATCAGGATCTGTATGTTCTTATGAAATAGAGCTCAAATACATTTTAAAAGAATGGTTCACACTTGGTCTGCTTCTGGCACTAAATGTGACACGACGACAGAGTAGAGAGAGGAAAATGCAGATGGTTCATCAATGCATTACAGATTCTTAAAGAGACTCTTTTTGATTATATGTGTAGGAGAAGTGGACTTCTGTATACACATCCTGTCTTGGTGAAATCATTCTCAGAATGTTTAGAAATGTTCCTTGGCAGGAATGTTGAAAAAATCACAATAACTTTCTATTCTTTACAGTAATTTCCACTTATACAATACCCAGACAAACACTTAAGCATCCAGGGCACAGATAAGAAACGGCTTTTTACCCAAAGAAGATATTGCTTTAAATATGCAGCAGGACAGAAAAGGAAGAATATGTCAACTCAATCTCTGCCTTCCCTGGAAAACAATCCATATAAATTATATGGAATGAAATTGCTGTTGTATTCTGATCAAGTACCTTTGTATGAAAAAAAGACTGAGATTTAATATGTTGGAATTCTGTATTTCCTCTTGCAATGGCTACTGGAGAGGATGGCTCTCTCCAGCTCACTGCTGTGAGCTTATGTGTTACTTATGGAAAATAAAGTGCAAAAAATGCATTTCTCCCTCTCACATGCTACACCTGGCTTGTGGATAAAGATAACGGCTCTAGTCCCTGTTGCTTCCCTTTCTTTTCTTCAGATGACTTAATTCATCACAAGCAGGGAAAGCAATAAAATATATGGAAGAAACAAGTGCTGCAGCATGAACATAAAAAGTGCCTTTTATATATTCAAATTCATATCCAGTTGTAGGAAATATTCATGACTAATATTAAACTAAGCCCAGAATTAGGCAAAATGCAACAGAAATATATTGAAGTGAGCATTTTATTATGTGCTATGTCAGTCAGATTAAAGAAAAGAGTGCATGACACCGACAGGATATTGCATGTATATCAAGCAATCTATTTATATATGACAGGGAGGGTTTGATTTCTGGAAGGAGTGACAACCCAATGAAATAACTGCTTGCCTTCAAAATTACTATAGTCTAAATGTATACCCTTTAGAATACAATTTTAACTTACAATTAACAAAATGTAGATAAATATGTTTTGGAATCAATTCTGACATGCAGAATCGAGGAAGAAGAAATAATCTGTTAAGATACCAAGAGCTTTCTGAGTGTCATCAGCACCTTGGCTCTGAAAAACTGAATGAAGGAAGCAAAGAATATTTCTCTGAGAATCTCAGAGAATTTAATAAAAGGGCTGATTTGTTTGATGCCAACAAGGCCTTGAAATAAAGGTGGGGGTGGGAAAGTTATATTGCACTTTGCCCCCCTCCGCAAGACCAATATGTAAACTCGAAAAGTGAATCTGCTTGATTAACAATATCTGATCAGGATATGAGACTGTTTGTAATAATATATTGCAACGTTTCACGTGCTTCGCTACTGTTCCAGCCAAGTGAATGCTTTTGTTTTATTGCATCAGTTTTTCTGGTCATTTGCTTCCTGCTCCAGTGTTACAGGGAGTTAATATCTGCAGAGATAGAAACTTCAATGCTAGAAAAGAGGTAATCGCTGTACCATTTTAAAATAGTTCTTCCTGGGAGAAAAAAAAAACAACCACCACCCAAGACAGAAAGCCTAAAGAACTAAAGCTGAACCCACTAACTTCATTACCTGCAAAGATAAAGTGCATTGAAACAGAAATTCTTTGAGTTCACAATCATTACACTTGGATGCTTATACGAGAGAGTAGGATAAAGGAAAAGAACAATCAATGGTCAATTTATTTCTTTTTCTAGAATTATAATTTGCATGACTGTTATATGTTTCCCAGGTTATCTGAGCAGAACACATACAGCCCATCTGACACGCTATCCATAAAGCAGGCTGAATGAGAAAAGCAGATATTCCATGTGAGACACATCAACCCGCGTTCTAAGAAGTAATGAGAGTCACCGTAGTCAGATCTCCTCTTGCTCTTTGTTTCCACGAGGTTTCAGCAATATCCATTTGGTGCATGTGGGGGAGCTATAGGACAGATGCAATCACATATGGCTTTATACATCAATAATTTCAAACTGTATTTTCTCATAACCTTTCCTTCTTTGTTCAAAAGGGGACTTCCATTTTAAATTGTAATCTATGACTTTTGAAACGGATGTTAAAGTGTCTTGCCGACAAATTCTCCTGGTTGATTTTCTTCTCTCTTCTTTCTTCTTCTCCTTCTTGCTGTTTTGAAAAGCCATCATGGTAGCATTATGTGAAGGTGAAATATACTAGACTGTAAGGCGACAATTAAGCTCCCATTTTTTAGTGGGATTGCTATGGGGATTATGTATTTAGGAGATGCTAATCGAAGTTGCACACTGATGTTAAAATTCAGCATATATTAGCTACTTATAACCAGAGATTAAACCATTTCCATAACACACTGCTAACATCTTAGTCTGAATACTTGCTACTTCCAAATCTCACTCTACATTAAGCTTGATTATTTGTGGCTTCATAATGCATTTGCTAATATCATCTTAATCCTTCAGTGGCATTATACTGTATAACAATGAATAACGACCCAGATACAGGAGCTGCTGTATCACAAGATCCAAGGAAGATTTAGTGCAAGGAAGCAAAATTATCTGAGGTTGTCCTGCTTAAATAATTATTAACGTGGGCTAAGAAAAGCCTGGACTCTGATTGGATAAAAGCTGCTAAACCCCAGGATGATCTTTACCTTCTTATCTCCGGCTCGAACTTCTGTTAAAAGCAGGTGCTTCCTGTACCAGCCCTCACCCCGAGCAGCAGCGTGGCTGCAGATTTATGTGCTCTTGCACCCTAACCTGAAATGAAAGCAGGTTCTTCTCAGAAACATTTAAAAGATGAAAGTGCTCTAACAATAAAGTACATGATTAAGCAACCTTTCTGTGATATAAACTACGTGTTTTGAAAATGTCAATGCTTTCTCATTTTTTGTTGAAAAAATAAAGTGCATTTCTGATTGAAACTAAAGTGCCTTTCTGATTAAAAGTGAAGGCAGAATTTCACTGTCATGCACCAGCTGCTTGGATAGGGAAATGAAGGCCGCATAAATGGAACAAAACTAAACTATATTCATGAATCAGAGAACACTTTTTCAGCTGGGTATAATATCCTTCCTTACTGCCCATCCTCAACTGTTGTGTGGAGTTACACATTTGCTGTGCTCCATTGCAAAGTGGCTGTATTGCATTTCATTTAACTAATTCCTGTCTTGCTCTCTCTAGAAAAATGGTTCTTTTGGAATGAATGGCTTGATACGGATATAAATGTTCACTATTACATTTTCATTCTTATCAGAGATTTATAAGGTTCTGAATGCAGTAAGAGAATTTTGAATTTGGGGGATAGAACCATAGAAGATAATAGAATCATAGAATGATTTGGGTTGGAAAGGACCTTAAAGATCATCTAGTTCCAACTTCTCTGCCATGGGCAGGGACACCTTCCAGGTTGCTCAGAGCCCCATCCAGCCTGGCCTTGGGCACTTCCAGGGATGGGGCATCCACAGCTTCTCTGGGCAACCTGTTCCAGTGCCTCAACACCCTCACAGTGAAGAATTTCTTCCTAATACCTAATCTAAATCTAACATCTCTTATTTGATTTGCAGCAGGCCCGACTAAAAAGTCTGTCCCCATCTTTCTAACAAACCCCCTTTAGGTACTGTAAGGCTGTTATAAGGTCTCGCTGGAGCTGATCCAAGCTTCTTTCTTAATTCTGTTAAGAAATCAAGATTGAGATCTTCACAGAGATGTCAGAATTAGGTCTGCACTGCCTCTTGCAGGACATCTATGGCTGTCTTCAGTATCTTATCGATTGCTCCTGTGGGCATCAAGACAGCAGTGGAGTTCAGAACTTCAGCTGGTACTTCTGGTGAAGAAAGTGGAACACCATAGGCTTCAGCAATTTCAAGATGCACACCTGGAAGTTTAATATGACCCCAAATAATATGGGAAAACATATCTACAGGCTGTGTTTTCAGCTAGAGTTAACAATGTCTTTGAGGCAACGTTGTAGATGAACTCTCAGGTGGGCAACAGAGCTGCTGTCCTTTCCACAACAGCTCTGCCCTCTCATCAGGTGCAAGATACATGAAACCTAACATGTTTTGTCTCTCCCCTAAAAAGGATGATGCATAGGTATTGTGCATGTGATGCTGAGTCCCTAACATAAGAGAAAGCTCTGTTGCAGTCCAACCTTTGATGAGGTAGCCTACAGTTAAAAACCAAACTACAGTCTTAGTGATTCCCTGCCTCAATTTATCCATTCATATAATATATAAAAAAAAGATGTGGACTGTAAACTGTTTTACAGCCCAAGCGGCTGCTTTCTTTGGTGATACCTTGAGAAGAATGGCAGGGACAGCAGAGGACACAGGGGGAATTTTAGCTATTTCACATTGTAAAAATTCTGGTTGGGGAAGTTGTTTCATGTTTCTTCCTGGGATGACGGACATTTGTGTTTCAGAGTGCCAAACTGACTGCGCAGGGGGAGGAATCAGTCTGATCCACTTTGCTTCTACCAAGGGACTGTGAGTACTTACAACTGACTCCAACTTCTCTCTTCTTCCTAGCAGAGCAACTTCTTTTCTTTTGTGCCTCCCTTTCCTCCCCTTTTCCCAGATGATTTTTCCATTATTATTGGATTCTTTGATTTTCCTGTCTGTGGAAAATGAGCTTGTGCAAAGACTGGACTGTATGGGTTTGATAGTACTTCTAAGTCAGTGATAGTATTTTAATGCCTTGTTTTTACTGGCTATTGAGTTTGGCAGCCTTAGTCAGTAAAGAGGGAGGGAAGGGGGCTGCAGACAGCCTGCCACTCTTCTGGATTTCTACCATGTGCAGCTCTGTCTGATGATGTATTTATTCCTAGTTTCTCCAGAAGTAACATTTTACTTGGACAGTGGAGAAGGAGGTACACTTAAGGATTCCCATTGGAATTCTTCAGATGAGAAATTAATGTCCTGACTTTGATTCCACTGAAGTCTGGGACAGAAGATGCATAAATGAATGAACAAATAAATACAGATAGTAGCGGGTGCAAGATGGATCTCTGAAGTATAAAGCAGCTTTGTCTCACAGGAGGAGAAGATCTGTCAGGTTTCACACTGCAGACATTTGACAACTGAGGCATTCCCAGGGCCACACCGCAGCCTGGCGCCAGGAGCAGCTGATGGACTCACCAGCCGGCTGCATCTGGTGCACGGGGCTCCGAGAGGCCGCAGAACCAGGCTGTGGCATCGCCTTGCCACTGGGAGCTTTCTGAATCTGAGCTCTTGCCAGGTGCAGCCTGCTGCCCTAGTCTCGTCTCTTTCCCCAAGCCTGCCTCCCGTCAAACAGCCCCTGTCCCACACCTTCTTCCCTCCTCCAGTCCGAAACAGGGAGACTGACAGACTGGGTGAAGAAACAGAGAGGCCTGGGAGTGGGACAAAAGTCTCACAGCTTTGCTATTATTGCACTTTTAGGGGATTTCATAGGAGGAACTGTAAGCAACGTTAGCTCCCTCTTTCTCCATGGACCAATTTTAAAGATTTGATCACGTTCTAGAAAAATACTTCCTCTGTATGTCCAAGCTTCTCAGGCAATATATATTCTTTTATATCTTAGGAGCACATTTATAGAATCTATGTCATGTTTTCATTATTGAGTACTTACAGTACTGTGTAGGCCAGTGGAAAAGAGTCCTTTAGTGTCATTTATACAAAAACTATACAGTGAGCTATTCCTATTCAGTTTTACTGGCTAATTGGAGCAGAGTAATGGTAAACATTTACTGGAATATATAGGCCACCTACATTAGAAGGTAAATCATATTCATAATAAATTGCCTTATTCCCTGCATTGCACATAAGGAAACCTAAACTGTGAGAGCAGTGTAATTTGCTTTACAGTTAACTAGTTTTTCTGTTTAGCTGTGAGGAAAGCTGAAGCAGATTAGATTATGTTAGCCATTGATTAATACCTGGAAATCGCAAATTTCTTGTGGACAAATCTGTTAGTTCACATATAGCAGAAAGTAGCTGAGATTCCACAACTGGGGAAAAGTGAGCCTGTTTATGGATCAGGCTCTTTTATAGTGACAATAAAAATGACAACATACTGAGAGTACAGAATTAAGAGGGGAAAATAGGTGCTATGGTTTGGATCCGGATCAGTAGGAAAAAGATTTTTTTTGAGAAAGAGGATGTGGTCAAAAAGTTCACATATAATACTGTAAAACCCTGGATTCTGAGTCTTTAATAGTGATTTCTTGGGGTTTGGGTTTTGTTTGGTTGTTTGTTTTTTGGGTTTTTTTTAGAGGGGGTGGGGTGGGGAAATCCTTCTCACTTTATCCCAAGGTAATTTTCTTGAGTCAATGCTCCCCAAGACTGTTATAAAACTTAAAAAAGGGAAAGTTTTACTTAACTCTGGTGTGCCAAAGAAGAAACCTTTTTTTAAAAAAATCAAATAAACTATGTGTGGTTTATGTTAGACAGTGTCCAACCTTCATGCAAAAGATCTAGCTTATTCAACTGATACATCTAAGATGCAGATAGAGGGTTCACAGGAAAGAAGGTGAAGTAAATAGTACCACAACTTTCCCATGCAAAATTAATTAAGCTCCTGATGTCAGTATATGTTCAACAAAATCAGCTTGATATAGTATATTCTCTTTAAACTTCTCTTTCCTAATCTGATTGTACATCAAATATGGAATCTCCATCAGGTTAACCCCAGGTTTACCATGTACTCATCAGCTCTGAGATATGCCCAGTACTATCATACCACACTCCTAGTTCCTAGACAATTAACTGCTTTCACATTATACTTTGTAAGACAGACTGCTCCTCCAAGTCTTTCTCAGTGTAGTTGATGTTCATAGCTCCTAATCACCAGGAGCATCAGAAGAATGTATCAAAGTCAAAGGCAAACTAACCCTGACTTTTCTGGTTTAATAATTGACATAACTTAAATTAAAAGAAGATTAAGAATGTCCTTAACTGTACTCATTTTTCCTCCAAGAAGGAATTACATTGAACAAAATATCCAAATTCGACTTGTAAATTGGGCGGTATGAAGGCCTCTTTAAACTATGTACAATGCAGCTAGTATAAAAGTATCTTTTCAAATTTATATCAAGAATATGCCAGCAATGTGCAGTTATAACCTCATTTACAGGAGTGCATTTATACTCATCTAAGTGGTAAAAACAACAGTAGTTTTATTTTCATATAAACTTTCACTTCATTAGCAATTAATTACTATTTAAAATTTGCTATAATAATCAATCATTTACAATACTGTGTTGTGCAGACTCTAAATTATATAAAGGCTTTTCATTGTATAGTCCTGACAATGTTTTTTGGATGTACATTTGGATTTTTACAGCATACAACTGGTTTAGAAACCTGTATTCGCAACACAACTATGAGGAAGATCAGAACTATTATGTTCAAGTTTCTGAGCCCTTTTCTCTTCCTCCAGACTGGTTAGGTAGGTTCTACAGCAAATCAGAGTAAATCAGCTGGCATTCTGCATCCTTATCTTTCATAGAGGAAGCATATTGTAGCTTAGTTAGACCTCTATCTCATGCTAGGGAATGGTCAAACTTTCATTTACTCATTTGTTTTGCCTTTATGTAACTCTAGAACCTGAGCTAATTTTGGAAGTCCTTTTAACAACAGACTTTTAACTACATAGACAATTTTGACATAGCTAAAAGGGCACAGTACTTTTCCATATGGACAGAAGACTTATATAAGGATAGAGGAATTATTTTTTTTTTTCTCTAAATGAGTGCTCAGCAGTTAAAAACTGAAATTATGAAACACAGTTTACATGCTGATTCTTTAACTTTCCATAATGATTCCTGTTAACAATCTATCTGCATTTTCACTTTCTCTGTGCTAGGATTAATTTCAGGATTAAATAATGGCTTTGTCCAATAAGTGTATGATGGGTTTAGGTAATCCTCCCAATCTAAGTTTTTAGTACATGACTACTGATAAGGGAACTTTTCACATTAGCCACACAAACCAGATATATTATTGTACTGGAAACCCCAGATTGCTCTTTAATTTCCTGTGTTAATATTACTGTTTGAGTTAGCTAAGGTACATCACCTTTTTAATGACAATTCTGCAACCTGCAGAAAGGAATCTTTAGCTTATCTACCCTCAGATTTCCACCCAGTTGCCCTTGTAGGAAGTATGCTAATTTGTGTTCAAGTAAATCTTGTAAAAAAAATATGCAGTTGATCTTGACTAGTAAAAATAGCAGATGAAGAACCTACTGCTTTCCTCAGTAGTTTGTTTCATTAGTTAATTATTCTTACTGTTTAAAATCTGTGCCTGATTTCTAATTGGAGGTAGCTGGTTTCAGTTTCCAATTATTGATTCCTGTTTGGTTAGAACTTTTATCTCCCAGATTAAAGTGCACCATCACCAGGCATTTTCTCCCCACAACTGTAGTTATTTAGCTAATCATGTCAAGTCCCCATATTCTTTCTGGTGAGAGTTCTTTGTGCATCTGCTCCTTTAAGCCAGAAACTCAACACCCTCCCGATTGCCAAGAAAATATGTTCTACATTCTTTTTGCCAAACAATTCAAACAGCAAAACTGCATTTCATTCAGATGCCAAAATTTCCCTTAAGGACTTCCATATTGCCATATATATGTAACAAAATTCTGTAACACACCAGAACTTGAAAATCTGAGGGGAAAATAGAATAAACTGAATATTCATGTAACGTTTTAAGGGGTTCTCTACTGTCTGAAGTGGAAGGAATTTCAGAAACTAGACTGAAGAGGTTTGAAAAGAGTAATAGGCATTACTACCTTGTTTTTACTTTTCTGCAGGGACATACATATACGGCAGTTTTCCAAAAGATGAATACTGACTCCTGAAGAGAACTTGTATGTGAGGTGATATTAAGTACTGGAAATGTTGCTTAAGTGTGATTATTTAGTCATTAGTATAGTAAATATGAAGAGAGAAAGCTCAGGCAGTTAAGCTTGATAATAATAATAGTAGTTTATAGTATACATATTAGTATATGTACATATATATATACATATATAGTATATATATATATATTATATATAATATATATAATAGTAAACAATAATAGTAAAAAGATTTTTTTTTTCAGAGTAAAGAGATTAGAATTCAATAAATCTATCAATCTTTTGGGGATTGGCTCATGAAAAAATTAGGAAAAAAATTTTTTGAGGAGTTTGAAAGATTTGGAAAGTGGATAGACTGGATAACAACAAATTGCAAAGTAGTATACATTAAAGTAGAGATCTTGCCTTTATGTTTGTACAGTGCACAGAAGCAAAAGGATTCTTGGGCCAAAGAAAATATAAATATCAGTTAGTGTTAGGAGCCTGCATTATACCTGTTCATTTTCTGGGCAGAATGTTCTAGTGATTCAGATTGGCCTTCACAACTACTTTTCTCTTGGATTCTGGAGTAAATTAGGAGGATTAATTTGGGTGAGAGAGTGCTGGGAGAAACATTGATCCAATTCACAGGTCAGTCACAGACTGAGTGAACTTTTGGGCAAGCTTCTAGGTCAACTGCATAACTTGGTTCCCCATCTGAAAATGGGATCAGTGCCTCTCCATCTTACTGGTTGCAAGGATAACATCTATGGAGGTTCTCATCATGTAAGATGTTCAGACACAATTGTGGTTAAGACCAGGATAGTTTTGGTTACTAGCTAAGAGAAAATGAAGGATCTGGCACAACCTTTTGCAAGGATTATGCTAACTACTTTCATTATTATTATGCAGAAAACCAAAACAGACTGGTGATGAAGACAATATTTTTTAAAACTGAGTGTTTTCCCCAAAGTTCTTGGATGTTCCAGTGCAAAGTATTAAGATCAAGCCAGCTCTGTAAGACATATACAGATAGAAAGAAGTAAAATGTTAAATGTTTCAGCCAGCAGGCTTGAAAGCTTCTGACCAAAACATTGTATTTCTTTGCTTCCAGCTGTGCGTGTCTAATAACATATTTCATGATGTTTAAATACCAACTGCATCACTCTACTCCTTGATATTGAGTGCGAGAAAAATGACTTAATTTGTTGATGAGCAGCGTGTTACAGGCTGGCAGTAAAGGCAGTGGAGATTTTACTGGCTCAGTGCTCCTACCCCTGTTGCACTCTCCTCCCCCCCTCTCTGAACTTGGAAGCCTATAGCACATAGCACACCACTGCCTGTGTTCCCTGGTTCCGGATTTCATTTCACTACATCATAAGCTACTAACATAACCTTGTCATTGCAATTTGTCACACTTTTTTGTGTTCTCTATATCTGACTGAATTCTCATCTCCCCAGCCCATAGGCTACTATTCTGTAAAAAATCTCTCAAACATAATCAAAAAATATACCCCCAAAAAAACCCCAAAAAAACAAACCACACACCCCACCAAAAAAAAAAAAAAAAAGACCCAACCAAAAAAAAAACAACTAAAAGAAACCACACCAAAACCAACAACAACAAAAAAACCCACCCCAATAAATCCAACACCCAGTCACTACCTCTCTTCCCAACAGAAGCAGACACATCATTGCAAGCAATAGTTTTCTCCTGGTTCTGTGTGTTGTACCAGATGAGCCAAGACTGGCTACCAGGAACACATCCTGGCACTTGCTGCCACCTTGCTGGATGCCAGTGTTGCCATTCAGGGTGCCCCAGGGCCAGCATGGAGGCACCTTCTGAAGTACAGATTGACCTCTCCAGGATTTAAAATTGTTTTTCTCCCTTTATCTTCTAGTCTTTCCTCTTAAGCAAAAAATGCAAAATTTTGTGAAGGAAATTCTTAGGGATCAACTGTACTGCTCTTCAAGCTGAGCAGCATTTGGAGAGGGAGAAGGCACATACCTCCAGGTTTTGAACAAAACAGGGGGGAAGCACCAGCTGCCATAATCAGTAAATAAGTGACCCTGGGAGCAAAGCATTTTGGCCCTACTTTGACTCAAGTAGATAACGTCAAGTTTTAGAGGTTTTGATGTTATTTGAATTTGTTTTAAAAAACATTACTTAAGCTTGCTACTGTGACCTCAAGCAGGCCATTTTGCCCCACATCTCACTTACTCTTTGAAATTAACACATTTTCTTCTGTTTCTGTGAGAATAAAATCTATTGACGACACCCATATACAGATGTGTTTTAAAGAATTTCTATGAGTGTGCATCAAGCACTTCGGCAGTCACTGTATTTCATGACATCAGAATAAGTATTTTCCCCGACCAGCCTGAAAGAAATAGAGTAATGACACAGATTAAGATTTAACATTTTAATCCATTCCTCTTGTACACCCTATGCCCTTCATGCCCTTCAACCAATATATGCAATCAGGAAAGCAAGACAAAAAAAGCCACAGACATGCAATGTAACTCAGTTAATGTTACTAGAAGAACCCTGACATCAAGTGGGTTTAGCTGCATTAAATATTGCATTAATTTTTTTCCACACGTAATATAGTTTTTTGACACTGCTGATCTGTAAGAATTACACAATACATTCTGCTTTCTTCATGTTAAAAGGAAGCCAGAGGAGAAAAACTGTAGTACTCTTAAACAAATTTTCCCCTACTGCTCTGCTTGCCACTGCTTGTTTTTACACTTGCTGGTTTTCTTTCTTCTTTTCTTTCTTTTAAGCACATTCAGCCTTTTTGACAGGTTTGGGCTTCCTATCAATGTAACATGCTATTTTGTCAAATGCCAGCTAGTCATATTCAGGTAATTTGCTGTACATCTGACCCAATTTTCTTTGTTAATTGGCAGGTCAGACAACTCTTTTACCACAATTAATTTGTTTTTTCTATCATCTGATAAGCATTTCTATGTAGACAATTTCTAACTAAAAAGAAAATTTGTGCATAGCTGCTAACTGTTGTACTTTTTTCCAAGCTTGTAGACCACATTTGCCAATATGATGTATGCAATAGAAGAGGTATGGGCTCCTCCTGTTTGCAAGTGAATCAAGACAGTCAGAAGCTGTGCATCTCCTCAAGGAGATCCTCGCTGTCCAAAATTCTCTATGTGTTTTGCTGTGTAAAGTAACTTCTTTCAGTGAAAAATAGCATTGTAGTCCTGCATATACGCTTTTACATATACTGTATGTGAGTTTTCGATAGTGTTCGTCTAGCAAAGGCTATGTCCATCCTGAGCCATTTGCTGCCATTCTCAAACTGGGTGAGAGCAAGTCAATGTGACTAGAAAAAGTGTGTCCACATCACTGCGCTACTTCAAGTAAGAAAGTTGTTGCCAGATGACTAGGACACACTGGAATTAGGTAGCTGAGACTACCCTAGGAACAGTTCCACAATCCAACAGCACATCCTGTGCAGTGCAATAGAGACCCTCACCAATATCCAATAAGGCCCTGTGTTTACAGTAAAGGTATACCCAAAGAAACTGGCAGAATATCTTCTCACATGGGCAGCGCTCACTCATCAGTTTGGACTTCCAAGGATGCACTGTATATCTTCACTAGGATGGACGGAAGCTATGCAACTCATATGTACACTGCTAGCATGCAGAGTTGAAGTATGTTTTTATGTAAGAAATGCAAGCCCACTAGAGTGAAGACCTTCACAAATTTTGTTTTGGATATACATCTTCAAGTTCAACGGAAATATATGACAGTTTATTTCTATATGATTTGTAATAACAAGCATTAATAAATTACTTTTAAATACAAATGCACCATACTGGCTTCTGTCTTACAGAGGGGCATGTAAAAGGTGAATTTAAACTAACAAATTTGTCAGTAAATACTACTCTAGTTCTTTGAGAAGATGTTTCCATCTAGAATAAAATTTTCACTGGATTTCACATTTCATGACAGAATTACATTATCTGCTGGGAAGAAAAGTCCCAAAATGAGAAGCTGAACCTACTTTATCAGGAAAATTTTTGTGTGGGGCACTGAAAGTTAACACAACCAGTTTATTAACTTTAAACTGTGTATCATTTTATATGATTAATTTATAGTTAATTTCTTGCTGATATTTTGATATGTAGGAGAGCAGTTTATGAGGGGTAGAACCACATTAATGTTCATATTCTTGCTATTACATCTCACTGATGTTCAGCAGGTATGATTTCTGATTTGTAAGAAGGGTAGAACCTAAGAAAAGTCTGTGACCCATGTAGTAGAAGTACTAATCTAACATACCTGTTTCTACTGTATTTATTTAAATTAAGTGAAGGTTAACAAAACTTAAGCTCAGTCTGGAAGGTTTTTAGTGAAATTGCAATAAGATCAAGTATTTGTTATGTGATTAAGCTAAATTAAACTTTTTTTTTTTTTCATTTTTTTTCACCAACCCATATAAACCACCTTTAAAACAGAAGTGCCGCAGAACAAGGCCTGCTTCCTAGCTTTATTACTGGTTAAAATTGCCTGAGATAGATTCAGTATTCAAGGAATTTCCTGTGACATGAACATGACTGCAGAAATAATTTTCAACATTAAATTTTGTGAACTGCTGAACTTTGTTAATATTTTTTGCAGTGTTCAATTCATTTTAATAAATTGTACAGCACTAGCAGTGGAATGAAGTCCAAAGTCTGAAGATTGAAAGCCTGAACAGGTCAAAGAAAAAAAAGTTGGCATGCAATCTTGAGCCTGTTAAAACACTAACTAGAAAATTAGGCAGGAAAAACAGTTACAAAAATATTGAAAGTATCTTTGATCAGCTGGTTGAAGAGAAGTAATATGACAAACAGGAAATTACAAAGAATAACTATTTTGACTGTAGTGGAAATAGCGACTTAGGTAGCTGTAGTTCAAACTAGATACAGAATATTTTCCTGGAATTTACAGGAAAGGTATCCAGATGTCTAAACATTCTGCTCAATGTGGCTTTTATTTCGAGTTTGGCAAGCCTTCAGAAAACTGGTAGACAAGTTTAGCTGGAAGACGTTTTCCAGTGTATTTACATAATTTCATACATATTTTATGCTTCTGCATTACATCTTTTAGCAGTGATAATATTTAATTTTAGGATTCTTTTAAAATGTTACATATAGTTGTATGAATTATTTCATTACCCCATGTCAAAATGCTTTGCATATTAAACAAGCCTTTAAACCTGTGAACAGTGTAGTAAACATAAGTGAAGAGAAACTTTGGAGTAGGACACTATGGATAATTCAGCAAAGTGTTTCTGTGTAATTGTAACATACTGTTCTCAAATGAGGAAAGAATGAACTGTGGTGAAAGAAAATTGGTGTTCCTCCTTTATGCGCAACCACATTTTTAGTACTGTGTATTTTAAAAGTAAAATCCCATATAAACATTCTTTGCAGAGCCAATAAAACATGGATGCAAAGCATTCTGCTTGGAGTCTGGGACAGAGAAATTGTAAACTACAAACTACAGCAAAGATGCAGCATGCCTAAACAATAAAGTACATGTAGATGTGAAACCGAGCAGGTGGGGTCAGCTGTACACTCTTGAAGGTTGTATCTCTTAGCAGCTACTGTTTGATGAACAAAAGCTGAAGTACATTTCATTACAGCTAATCCTGCAGGATGCTGAGTGTCCTCTAATCACACCAGTATCAGGTGGTATAGTCATCAGCATCTCCTTGTTCGTGGCTACCATCTCAGCCTAGGGGGCCAGAGACAACCTGCTGGAGATGCCTTCATTTCAGGCTGCAAAATATTTATCTTTCCAATTTTATCTAGGTCGTTATGCAACAGGAGTGGGATGTCTGCTTTTGCTTTCCCTTTTGTTTCAGGAATATTTCTGTGGTTAAAGCCAAATGATACTGTTCTAAAAAACCTGAAGATTTTTAGACCCAGAGCCCATGTCCCATTCTGCCCATGAAAGCAAAGACTTCTGGCTTTTGGTGAAATGTTTATCTGTATTTTGCATACTGTGTTTTTAATTAAATGAGTAGTGTAGACAAAGTTGTTTATACACTGTGTGTATATGCAATCAGGGGGGAAAAAAAAATCCTAACATAATCAGCTAGGAGATAGCAAAATTATTATTAGGGACCCTGTTCAGAATTACAAATAACTCAGACAAGTAAAACAGCAGATACAAATGAAAACAAACTCTATGTTCTTTGTTTCTGAGAAAGGGAAAAAACAGATATGTGTATATAGAAACCATAATGATTTTAATAACACTTCATTATGAAGGTAAAATACACACACAATACAGTCCATTTGATTATTTCAGCATATTTTATAAACATTAATTAACCTTGTGTCATTAAGATCTCTATTGTTTGCTCTGCTTATATATGAAATCTGATATGATGGAGCACTGCAGACCAGACTGCTGTTTCATTTTGCACTCCTTGGGTGTTGGATCATCAGCGTCCTGGAAGTCAGGCTCAAATTGCTTCAAGGTATTCCAAAACCTGTGAGGTATCAAAATTCAGTGACTGTGATTCAGGGCACATTTCTGTGATTAGACACAGAAAACAACTCCATTGACACACTATTGTAGCCAAACAATACAAACCAGCTCTGTTCTGGAAGGCATGTTGTGTTAGCATGACACCAACAGAAGGGCACGTTAGTTCAGGTTGAATGCAAATGCAGCTACATGGCTTCCAGACCATAGTTGACTCAGATCCAGAAAGGTTTGAGGTTCAGCAGAAAGGGCATGTGTAGACCTGCACATGGAGGAATAATATGGTGCAATATACATCCAGAATCTTTACTATGCCTTTCCTTGTCCTTAAAAATTGCTAGACCATCTTTCCTCTCTAAAAAGAGGTACATGGAAAATTGTAATAAAACTTGATGCCCTGATAAATATATGAGAAGTAACAGCAAAAAGCTACAGTGCAGAAAAGAAATGGGAGTGTTTTGGATATGTTTATTTGTCTGAAAGTGTATTTGCTTTGGCTTTAGATGATAGAGCAATTTTGTGATACCATTCATACATCACTGTCTCTCTTCTTCATTACTGCTTAATGATGTAGAAAGATGTGCCCTCATGTACAAAAGGGTTAAATCTGATATATTGAAAACAATCACTGAAATGCAGGGATGGAGGTGACCTCTACAAGGCAGGTAGCACATTTCTCTGCATTGGGGGAAGACCAAGAGTGACTAGACTCAGAGCTTTGTGTACTTTGTTCTAGAAACCCTTTATGACATGTATTACATTCCAAGAATTACCTGTTCATATATCTCCTTAATATAAAACCTAGATTTTTTTTTTATTTTTTTTTTTGTGAGAAAACGAAGCAAAGTTGGTCCTTCTCCTCAGTGAATGTGGAAAAAAATTGCTAATATTAGAGAAATTAACCAGAATGTAGGTTGTAGCCCACAACAGGCTCAAAGTACGAGGGAAAGGAGGCATGTTAACAGTAGAACCAAGTAAACCATGTGAGTTATGAAGGGTTATCACATACCAAAGGGCTAAGTTAAGTCATAGTCAGAAATCAGGCTGTAGTCAAAAACCAAATAATCTGGTAAGGTCAGGATGAACAGTGAGAGAAGAAGTGGAGCAGCACAGGACAAACAATCTGGTCCTGGAAAAGGGCAGAAGCAGGAATCAGAGGCAGGCAGGAATCACTGGCAGAAATTGCTGAGAGTCATAATCAAGACACCCAGCAGCTGGGAGGAGCATGTGGGACCGCATCACAGAGCTGACAGACTGGCTAGTCCTTACCTTCCTCCTACCTTGGCCATACATACCAAATCCTTGCTATCCAAGGAAATGGGCAGCCAAGAAGCTGGTAACTAAATAGTCAGAAGTGACATACACGCATCATGTAGCAGCTTATTCAACCCGGTTGCAGGGATGAGTTAAAACTACAGATGAATTGTTTTAGGGATTCCAGTTACGTGGCCTTTCAAGTTCACGGAATGAGCTGAGGACCCGGCCCTGGCAATCAATCAGCTCCATAGCAGCCTGCCTTTTGGAGCAGCTGAGGCTCACAGCTCTGTGCAGTAGCTGCAGTGAATTCTTGGCAGGGGGACAACCCCTCATCTCAAGTTTCAAGCATGGGACTGATTCTCTGCAACATCAACATGATCTGTTCTGGAAAAGAGCAGGTGTGTGCAATTCAGAATGTAAACTTGAGTAGATGTCCAAAAGGAAATGGTTGTCACTGAATCTTGGTGCTGTTTGGAAAGTCAAATGGATCCTGAGGTTATTCGTTCTTTTGCTTTTATCTCACATTATCAAACAAATGTTCTTTGTGTACATTGCAGGATAGCTCAGTGTTTTCATGGCTATCTTTCCAGAATCCCCTTCAGAAAGCAGAAAGATCAGCTCATTAGGATCACTCTTTGCATTTAAAACAGGCATGCTGACAGCAAGAAAAATAAAAGAGAGAGCCTGTAGCTCTGAAACAAATATATACATTAGTCTCTGGAGCAGGAATTTCACTATTTTCAATGAGACTTTGACTTTAATTTGTGATTGATGTTCACAAAACACCCTGAAGATGACAAGCAATATGTTAAAAGTGAGTAATTAACTAACAACAATCAAAATTATTACTGTCATTAAATTTACGCCTTGGTCTAAATGGTTAATTTTTCATGCAATTTAAAACCAGAACTACTGTATTTGTGCTTTGCTTAGAAATGAGTCCATGATGTATCAGCATACAAACAAAACTTGGAAGTTTGTCCAAGAAACAGTAGGAGCCAATTATTCTTATCTATGAACTGCTGTCTTACCCAGTTTTCCCATGCTGCAAAACACAGGAATGTCTGAAGGCACAGGTGTCTTCACTTCCCATTAATTTCACCATGAGCTGAGGATACCGTATACCTCACAGGAGCTTCTTAATGACTAACATAATCTCTGTAGTTTAAGCATCTAAAAGAGCTGAATAGCCTAAACAAAAAGAAATTTTACACAGGCACAGACATGCAAGCACATGGAGTGTGCGGTACATCTATGTCCATTCAAGGTCTATCATTCTCAGGTATGTCTTCTAGGCAGGAATTCAGCACATGTTTTTCCAGAAATGAACCTTCTACCATATGCTTGAAAAAACTTCATGTCTACACTGGGAGACCTACACCAGAATCCTGTGTCTTTCTTCAAGGGGAGAAACCAGATGCACATCTTCACAAAAGCTCAAATCCTCTTGGTAAAATGATAAGAATATATCAAACATGCATAGAGCTGTAAAATGATAAGAATATATCAAACATGCATAGAGCTAAATGCACCACATTCATTTCCCCAAGAAATATTTGGAGCATAACTGCACCTTAGTAAATTGTGGGTGCATTGACTTTCATTTAAGCTGCATGTGAAAGAAAGGACAGAAAATACTCAAACTGTAGGTCTCAGTGTGCATTTATCTTCTTTGAGCCCACTCTGAGGATAAGGACATAATCTGCACGATTATATGGTCTGGATTTTAGCACTAAGGACACTGGATTCTAGCTCCAGTTCTACTACTGACTTCTGATACTGTTGAACAATTAATCTGTGTATAGGTTTTACCACTTGTAAACACAGGAAAGAATGCTTACTCTTATTTGGCATTGTGAAATGCTGTTGAGGGTCTGACATGAACAGTATTATACAAGTATTAACATTTTTTATTCTTCCTAAATGGAGCAATGTTTTAAAAATGACAGTTGCGTGAGACACATTTCTTGGCTTTGCTGTTGTTTTTTCTTCTCATTTTCCCTCTATATGTACATATTTATCTTCCTTTTTTTTTTTTTTTTTTTTTCCTGACAGAAGGGTCTGAAGGCATTT
>JAVJGJ010000037.1:36783693-36818678 GCA_035590215.1 Microhierax caerulescens
GAGCCTGCTTGAACCTCATACAGTTGCTGTCAGCCTATTGGTCCAGACTGTCCAGATCCCTCTGCAAGCCTTCCTACTTTCAGGCATATCCGTACACACACCCAACTTGGTGTCATCTGAAAATTTACTGAAGGCGTACTTGATATGCTCATCACTTACAATTTTATATCAATTATATTTGCTTTGAAGATGCTGTTGCAGTTAGTGTCATTCTATGTTACCCCCAGTATTCTTAATAACTGTTGTGTATTATATCCTCCCTCTTTGTTGTAAAAATTGGTGATCTACCTGTTTTACTGGGCAGTCCCTGGACTTTACAGCAGTTGTCTATGAATGGATGGCACCCTTTCCAGTGACCTTAAAGAATTCTTAGTCTTGGACCAATCTGACAAAATGAAGCATGCTTTTTTCTTTCTTTGTTTTTAGGTTGGGTTTGGGGTTGGTTTTTGGTTTTTTTTTTGGTTGTGAGAACAAAGCTTTAAAGAAAATCTAAAGTTGCACCCCTCATTACAAATAAAAGTACATTAAACATAAACTCTAACATTTAAAACAGCAAGATTGCACTTACATTGTATAATCGCTACACAAAGGGCCAATAATCACTTTGTTCAAAAGAGATAATGCAGCATAATATAAGTAGTAGTTTAAGCAATTATCTGGTAGAACAGTTAATCATCACCCTCAGTTCACAGCCTTTTGTTTCTCAGGAATACACATGTCAGATTGTAATTAAATGCATTCACACTATTCAGTGCTGTGCAGGCTGCCTGGGTGAACAGTGGAACCAAGCTGGAAAACACAATACAGACAAGTTTAGACACAGCTTTTATGGCTGTGTCTGCCTGGCATGGGGTCCTTGCTGACAAATTTGTTATGTAAGGGTGAAACCACATGGCAGTAAATTATTTATTAAAGAACATAATTTATGGTAAAACTGATGGGTATAGAAAATTTATTTTCACAGCCTTTTTATACTTCCAGAGCATTTTGTTACAGCATAGATTATCTGTCTGGAGTAAATACTCCTACTCTGAAATTAAAAATGAACTGGTTTTGGAAATGGACTGATTAACTAAAAATTGGCCTTTAAAAAGAATTGCAACTTCAAGGGACACACACTCCCACCCAGAAAAAAAAAACAAACAACCACCACCACCAACAACAAAACCCTTAAAGGCAGACATTTTTCCAAAGTACATCTGCAGGTGCAGGTGCAGTTGCAGTTTTTAGAGCAGTCTGTGGCTGACTGATAGAAGCACAAGCAGAGTGTGAAACTATTTGTGTTGTACACAGTGAGACACAAGAAGAGGGAGAAAGGCAACTTTCTTGTTTTGCAATGTGGTTTATTCTGTGGCTTTCCCGAAACACAGTTCCAACCTCTAATGAAGACAGCTGAGACATCTGTAACACAGCATAGTCCTCACCATTGGATGATTGTAATTATGGTTTTGAGAGATGGTGACAACTGATCCCCACAGCCAGACAGAAGTGCTCTGGCCTTGCTGTGAGACAGCTGTGTTGTAGCTGTGCACTCTGCGCTAAGATACAGACCTTCATGATTTTCCAGGCTGCACATACAATGCTATCTTAGGGAGACTATTCACAAATTTGAGCTTCTGCCCAATCCACACTTGAGCACCAAATTATACTAAATCTGATAATTGTAAAAAAAACGTGCACAGCAGAAGACCTCTTGCTAGTAATAAAGGCACCAACTTAATTTGTCATCCATTTGAGGTGGGGGAAAACCAAAACAAACCCCTACTTGTGCAGCTTTAGTTAAGAGTTGTGTATATTATAATGCCATGCATAAACTGAATTTACTGGCCTAGGACTGATTTTATTGAGCCTATATTTCCTGCTATATTTCATACAGTATTATTTATAGCTTTCTAATCCAGCTATTCATGTAGTTACATCTAATTTAGTAGTATCATCTAACAAAATGAAAACACAAATGTTGAAGTACAGGTGGTAGAAAAAAGACCTGAGCTCATCCTGTATGAATCAAAACATTTAAACCTGAGTCTTCTCTGGTGTTGCAGCGAGTTTAGGCATATGGAATGTATACAGTCATCTGAAGCAGGTTTTTTTTGTTTCATAAAGCTCTTCCTTTAATACATTTTTGTCAGCCTTCCATAGTAGAGATCTCTTACATCTCATTTTCCCTGCATGCACATACAAGTCATATGTGCTTTGTTCTCAAACTTCTTGTTATAGCACTGTAAAGAGTACATGTATATTCCAAATAAATCAGTGATATGAGAGAGCATGCAGCTGACCTTCATGGAAAAGAACTAGGAAATAAATATAACAAGTTTTTCTGAAGTTCTGTAAATAAGGTGGCATTTTGTTTACAATTCCCAGGACCGTCTGACAAACCCAAGACAATTCCTGATGTCTTGCTGTGATTACATTGAGTTTGCTAATATTAGTACCCAGATAGTACAGTTTACCATAGTATGAGCCAACCATAGCAGGATACAGCAAATTCTGATACGTTAAATAGAAGTGAGGCCCTTTTAAGCTGTCCTGTAATGATTACTGAATGTTGATGGATAATCTTATAAGGATCCTGGTTGAGAGAGTCAAAGGTGTTTGACATTTGGAAATGTCTATTCTCAGCATGTTTCTGAATTCAAAATTATCTGTTCAAAAGTCCATATTCCAGCACAAAAAGAGTTTCAAGAACACACGGTCTAACTGTGCCCATCTTCAACATGAATCTGCAATGAATGACCTTAGATGTACCTGCTCAGTAACATATACTTTCCATAGTCTGTGGCAGTCTCATGATCAGGTAGAAAAGACAACCAACCTAGAAAGCCCTTACAGGTATGTAGCGAGGTATTATGGTCTTGTAGGCACCTAACTCAATCATTTTGTTTGTATTGCAGATGTCATAGTGCAAAGTCAGGGAGTAAAGGCATTTGCTTGCATTCATAAAAAGCTGGAAATCCCACGCAGCCTCACCATTCTTTGGCACAGAGTAGTGCTTAAAGAAAACATTACCTAGCAGTATTTAAGTTACCTTTTTTATTTATTTTTTTTTTTAACTTGAGAACAAGGCAGTCTGTAAATCAAATTACTTTTAATCTGACAATTGATCATTTAAGAAAATAGCCAAAGTTGATTTTAGCAATTTGGAAAAACTGTCAAATAAAATGCAAATTAATAATTGACGATTAAATAAAATTGACAAGCTACTTGGCAGACAAATAAGAAGAAACTGCAAAAGATGGCAGATTTTCAGGTTGTGCTCTTTTTTGTATATAACATATATTATGTTATATACATTGAATTTATGTAGTCTATTTAAATATTAACCCTTCACATGTTTGCTACTTTTCCGAGGGCCTGATCATCCTGTAGATTCATATGTGTTGCTGGCTCATTGAGCAACTTCTGTTTAACATTTTAGACATCGGCTCAGCTTGCCTTACTTCTTATTTCTGTCTCATGCTTATCTTGGAGTAAAGGAAGAGAACATGAGGAAGAAGGAATACGATGGGTAGTTCAGTGTGCTCTGAATGGATGCTATACAACAGGATGAATTATGATGGAATCCTAAAACAGAGACAATAACCAAAACAAAACCAGTAGGAAAACTTAGTCTACCATTTCCTTGAAAAAATGTCCAGGTTTAGATAGGAAACTGCCATAGGATTGAGGGACCTTGCTTTAACAGTTTAATGGGCAAATGCAGTGTTTTCCACTGTATCAGTCACTGCTTAGATACAGGGAGACTGACACCTTTGTATGTTCATATCCTATAAAAAGGAAGCTCATTCCAACCTCCTAATAGCCAATCCCAGGAGCACTAAAATCAGTGGTCTACCCACTGGACTGAAGTTGCATCAAAACGTCATAACTGCATGTTTACTGCGTCTTCAATATAAAACATCAGGTGGCCTGAAAATGTATAGGGTTTGCATACATTTTCAAAAGAAACGTTTGCAACACATATTTTCCAACAAAGGAAAAACACAAAGTGAGAGGGAAGTGGGGCTACCTTCTTCCCAGAAGTAGAATCAACTCAGCATAAATTCCTCCTCAGAGCTCAAGGGATTAATTATACAGGAATATAAACTTTCCTATACACAGCTATTGAAGAACTTTCTTTCTGAAAATAGATCTGATCCTGGAAAGTGCTGAATGACTTTATCTCTTCAAAAGATTGCATGCCCAAATCTGTGGACTGAGTGATGTATTCAAAAGCAGCAATAGTAAAGCATTACTGGAATGCCCTTAGTCCTAAACAGATTAGAAATGGCAAAGGTACGCCAGAAGTTATTTAAAATTTGTCTCTTCCTTTTATTACCATTGTTATTGTTACTTGACTTATTTAAAGGACTAATTCCCTGCAGCCCCACAGTTATATATGTCTACAAGACTCAGACCATTGAAATGTTCCCATTTTGATTCCTTGAGAAGATTTCTTCACAGCCCATATTTTAAATAAGCTTGAATTTAAAAAACGATTCTGCCAGCCGATAGCTTAAAACATTTTTCATTTCTCCTTATTGACACTATCTCAGATATTGTCAGTGACAAAAAAGGCCATATGCTTCAGAGTTGTTGGGGAGGACTCTTTTAAATCCACAGATCTTATAACCCAGGCCTCATCAGGGAGCTCACACATACAGGCAGACTCATTAAGCAAAACCAGGTTTTGCAGCTACTTCACATAGCGTGTAATAGAAACATAATAACCTGACAAAGGATTTTACTTCTTTCTTGATCTAACATGTGTCTTATTAAATATCTGTTGCTTTTATTAATAACTCATGATCATCCATTCTCCCCTAACACATTCATGCAACTTCTACATTAGCATTAGTAGGACTCACATGCACGTGCGAGAGACTGTAGAACTGTGAGAGATATATTCTATTTATAAAACTTGAAGATCAAAAGTTAGCCTTAATGAGGTAAACAAGCTATGCTTGCTTTTCTATTCTTATTAAAGGTAGCACTTGTATAAATTGTTTTCTTCAATCATTTTAAAGAAGCTGTTTAAAGTAAGTACCATGCTAATAATGTAGCCCTAGGTGATTGGGACATCTGAACATTTTAAAATGTTGATTAAATTACGAAGGGGGAGAAGGTATTTTTAAGAGTGTGAGCTCATAATATGAGCTCATATTCATTACGGTAAAGATTATTAAGACATTGGGAACTCACTAAGGTAAAAATCATTATCTTTGTACAGCAAATTTAATTTGTAATAAACAAGCTCTTGATCATTAATTCTCTCCACTGTACTTCATTCTCTGCATTGTTCAAATTGGATACCATCTGTAATAAAGCCCACTGGAAAAAGAAAAAAAAAATTAATTTAGTATTTTTTTTCTATACATTTCACCTTGTATTCAATACTGGATAGTTACAGCAGGGAAAAAAGAAGCAGAAATACTGAGCAAACAACATCTTAGTAAAATCTTTTTTCTAAGAAACAGCAGAAGACACAGATGACATTGATGAGGGGAGGGTGTTATTGTTATTCTCACTGTTTTGATGTCATTATCATGTTATTTCCATTGTTCTGACATAATCACTTGTTTGTTCTAATTGCACCAATCTCAACAGGATGATATTTGTGTCATTCATCAACATGAATAAATAACTTATGTTTTACTGTGTAATTCATACATGTCAAACATACATACAGTTAAAGCTTTTACACGCTATAGCATTCAATGTATACATTATCTTATTGCATAAAATCTTTTTTTATTCTAAAAAGTATTTATCAGGCAGATACACTTAGATGTAGATAATTAGGTACACATGAAAATTGTAGGCATTGCCAGTCATGGGGTGAATCTTTTCTTATACATGGACTAGTTTATTCTAGTTTTATCAAGGTTTTAACACACTATTTTCAGACTGAATTACTTCTACTCATTTTCTATGGATCCTCAAGAGCAGCAGATCAGTGGGAAGGCAGGGGGGCATATGTGTAAAATTGTTTTTTTTTGTACAAGCCCCTTTTCATGCAAGACCTTTCTTGCTATTGTGATTCAGGCTACGTATTTTGGGATGCTGTGCTGTCTGTAGAGCACTGTGCCTGTTCATCTGCTTAGGTATATGCATGTGCAAATGGTGCCCTGAGTTAAAAGGTTTGAATTGCGCTCCAGAATTGCTGGAAGAAGGTATAAAACCAAAACCTAAAATAGAGGGGAGCATTTTTCACACAAGATTCTCTGTAAATTTTCTACCTCTGCCTGTGAGACACATTAACTTGTGGAAGGAAATAAAGTATAATGCACTGTATCACAGCTGTATATCTTTCTAAGCATTCATGTGTGCGTATACAGGCACTTTTTTTTATTCTCCTTGTCTACATATTCTCTGAATAGTTCATATACCTGAGTGACTGTTTCTTTCTCTCTATATACATGTATCTATCAAAAAATAGATATCCACATGCTTTAGTCCAGTCATAAAATTTCATATTTCAATGATATTATTTCACTGATGGCACCTCAACTAAAAATTTTGCTACACAAGATGTGGAAACAGAAAAGGCAGTGCAAGCTATAGTGTGTTGCAAGAACAGAAATCTCCAGCAATGAGGCAGGAAATGCAGTTTGGGTTTACAGTAGTCTTTTTAGTAGATGTATACTAGCAATTAATTTGATCTGTAGTCTAAGAGGCATTTTATAATTAATTTCTCAGCATTTACCACATACAAGCCATCACTTTAGAGTGCTATGTCATTAACAAAATCCCATTTTTTCATAGAGAATAGGCATACTGATCTACATTTTCCCATGCCGCCTAGCCAGAATGGACTCGAGGGATATTATCTTATTCAGAAAGAACCTTTCAAGGTTGAATAAAAGAAATGGTGCAGGGTCCCTGGGAGAGGGAAGTGATCATCATTTTCACCTTCAACTCTTCTTTGATGTGGCAGAGTCAATTTTTAATCAGCAGCCATCAGACTGGGCTTCATTTCGCCTTACAAAGTCCTATTACTCTGCCACTTTCTGGAAGGAGGTGATAAGGACAATGCTCTTCTTTTTCTCTTCATAGAGCCCCGCATATGATGAGTCCCTTTGGAGAGGTTTGATGAAAAAAAAAATAAAAATGAGCGAGTATGTAGGGATAAAGGTCACCTCTCTGCGAGAATTAACTCTTCAAGACAACAAACTTTTGATTCCAGTGTATTTGTTTTTAACAATTCTTCTGTATTCTTCTGTATGTAGTTTTTGTGGTCAGCTGTAACAAGATGAGGGTTAATCCCCATGAAGCTTTTGATCTAAATGCTACTTCAGATTATTGGCCTGCCACACAGGAAAAAAAAAAACAAAAAACAAACCAAAAAAAAAACCCAAAAAACCAAACAACCAAACAAACAAATAAACACTCCCCACCCCCACCAAACACATACCACAGACACTCAATTGCTCCAGCACTAAGTGGACACTTTGAAATAAGAAACACAAAGGAAATTACATAAAATTAAAATACATCTATTTTTTCAAATCATCTCCAAGTTATTTTTTATTGCAAAAATACACCACGGATCCTTACAGATAAATGACGGAACAGATATTCCCTACAATCATTGAAATTGGAAAAAAAAATATCCCCCCTCTGGAGGTGTTTTTTATGTTAAATAAACCTAAATTATTTTTTAAACTATGCATTCATGCAGAAAAAACCCTCTATAATCTCTTAGTATCATTTATTGTAGTCAGCAGTCTTAATTGCCTCCCTGAAATGGATCAGAGTTCTGGGAATTACACACTAAAATGATGTTACTACTCTCCAGTCTTCACATTCCTTGATATAATCTCATTAAAAATATCAAGCCTCTAGGTGAGGGAATACATATGGATGCTAAATGCATTTTAAGCAGGAGCACCTAAACTGATGACCTAGTTATTACAGAACAAAGCAGCTGAAGATGAATTTTAATGCTGAAGTAAAACAGTTTCTTTTTTGGTTATTACTATAATTATTAACATGTTTTTGGGCAGAATTTTCTTATTACCTCTGAAAAAATTGTAATTCTGAACCAATCAAAACAGTGAAATGACTTGGAGTAACATAAACTCTTATTTTCCAGTAGACCACACAAGTTAAAAAAAAAAAAAAAAAAAAAATCCAGTAGAACCCAGCAGTTTCATTAGCTATAATTGCCATAAAGAGATGGAAAAGAGCTATGCCAAGTTGCAATTTTTGTTCCAAAAATGTTAACTGTGTTAAAAAAAATGTCTCTAGAGAAAATAGACACATCTCCCAGTCAAATAAACAAGGGAAGGGGAAGTTATGCTGAATTCCACATATGAAATAATTAGATTTTAGACAATTGGATTTCCTTTTATAAATGGCAAATAATACTTCTGCATGAACTAAGAGTATAGCCTGAAATATCTTATGTGCTCTGTGCAATAAAAAATTATTTTGTTTCTGGTGCGTATTAACAGAGGCAGTATGAACTGGCTTTCAAAACAAGTAGTTACAAAATCTGAAATATTTCAATGTTTTCTTTATCAGTGTTATCAGGCTGTCTGCGTATAAGTGAGTCCCATGGATTACACCCAAGATGCTGGGCAATATAAATTGATGTGATGAAAAGAATGACTGCTAGGGGACACTGTTTTTGAAGCAAATGGTCATAAACACTTTCCCAGTGTTTGCAAAATATTAAAAAAAAAGGTGGTAATCTGACTGGAAGGGAGGTAGTATGTTTTTTTGCATACCATAAACTCAGATTTCAGAGATTTATAACCGAAGTGCTGAATATCTTTTTTTTCAGTGAATTTTTTTTCTTTTTTTTTTTTTTTTGCAGTTTAATAGTATCATCGGTTTGTAGTGAGAAATGCCTGCTTGGAGGATTGGTGACACAAGATAGTGAATTTCATGTCATGGCTGCCAGTTCAGATCTGTCATGTGTACATGAGAATAATTACCCTCTGATGTCTGTTGAGTGACTTGTGTTATAGAGCAGCAGTATCACAAGGGGTGATGGTGGGCACTGTAGTGGAAGTCTCAGCAGGGAAGGCTGAGGATTACATGAGAAGGAACACTGAATTTCTTTTTTCCTTTTGGGAACTATTCCTCCCAGCTAGACTGTTAGTTTGCAGAAGCTTCTGGACTTACAGCTTGGAGAGGATTTTGGTTTTCTTTTTCCCTTTTATTTTTTTTTTTTTGGGGGGGGGAGTATAGTACCAGAAATAAATAGGAACAGAAGCTTTCTCTCATCACCTGAGAACATTTAATAGTCTTTCTCTTCATGTAAAAAAAGAAGTGTTGAAGTTTACCTGTACATTTTGGCTTTATGGATCAGTCCTCATTACTCTGCCTAGCCCTATTAAGTTGTGTGACTATTTTGCGGCACTTTCACATGGCTTGGACAGAGCAAATGGAAGGCAAGGAAGGACCTCAGACAGAGCACACCTGAGAAGGATTAGCTATGGAAATCATATGAGTTAAGATGATAACTTCTTCCTAGTACTTGGCTGTATGGGGATTTTTTCAACCTTTAATGTTTATATTTGGTCTGTTTTTTTAAGCTTTAGTTCACAATTCCAAAGGCTACAAATATGGAATATTGATAAAAAGTCTTGATAAGGATAAAGGTCATCAGACCTGCCAAAAGGCAGACTTTTGATATAACATTCCTCATATATAATCTCATGATTTCGAGTTTCTATCATGGCATCTTGTTTCCTCTCAGAAGCATAGCTCAGTGGGATCTGATGATCAGGGCAAGACTCCTATACTTAGTGGGTGACATGGTGGGGTTCAGATCAAATGAAAGCTAATTTAGGCAGCTTAAGCTTTGTAACCTCTAGAATTGCAATACCTCTGGTCAGTAAGATAACTTCTGCTCATGAGTCTCAGAGCCTTGAATGGAGCAGAGTGCCTGTAATGCATTCCTTGCTCTGAAGCACTGAAGGGACTTGCTGCCTACTGTTGTGCCTGCAGAGAAGGGATGTGCCCATGTCAGATCTGCAGACCCAACCGTCTAAAGGGCTCCTTATGTTCTGGAAAGACACTAGCCAGATGTAGGAAACAGAGGTGGATGTGAGGGTCACTCTCAGCCACTCTTCACATTCCGGTTTTCTCACTGCATGTAAATTATTTTAAAGTCCTACATTAAACTTTTTCAGTTGGTGCAGATGCAGCTTCAAGTGTACATTTATCCACAACCAGAAAGACTTGAAGATCTAGCAGGAGAAAAGCAAGAACAACTGAGGACCCATTAATCTAAGGAGGAAGATAAATATCTAAGCTATGTTTAGGCATATCATTTAGTGCTTATTTAATGTAAAGTTGTAACCTCTGAGCATTAATGAAAACATGAATGCTGCTTACAGGAACATGCAACGAAGTGTCCATCACACAACTTTGAACTGAAAACTTTTACAAACAACATTTAGCTGACATACAAAGTTTATGTTACAAGAACGCTGCTCAGGTTGAAAAGTAAAGTACTAAAAATTTAGGAAATGTAAAAGTTAGGAAATGTAAAACCTGTGCATATGTATGATAACGTGCAAACCTGAATGATTAGGATCACATATTTAACCACCCTCAGTGACCTCATTTTATCTGTTGTCCAAGATGCTCTTTGGCAATGAGCTTCCTCCTCTTAATCATTTGTATTCTCATTGTTACTGTTTGACCAGAGATGTCACTGAATCTACACTGCCAAAATTCTGTTCTGAGGACACAGAGGCTAAGATCCATAGTGATTTTTCTGTGGCCTCTCATTAATGTTGTGCATACTTAATGCAAAATAAAAATAGCTAATGTGTTTCCTGCAATCAGAAGTGATAAGCTGTTTTACTATTAGGGAATTCCAGTATAGGATGGCTTAATTTATTTTGGTTGAGGATAGATATGCCAAAATCTCTGAAAATTTGGGAATGAGAGATTAAAGTCAGAAATACACACTAATTTTAGCAGGCCAGTTTGAGACCTCGGAACCTGATTTTTGAGGCCTTTCACCGTTACATTGCTCTTTATAGATATGGTACACAGGTCCATCAGCTAGTCTTGTAGATCACAGACTAAGGAGTTTCATCCCCAAAATGAAGAACACACAACTTTGGATAACCTCTTGAAAACTTGGTTTAATTAACTTGACTAATATTGCATAGCAACTCTGTGAGAAAGGCAGGGCCAACATCAAACTTGTCAAGGCAGCATTCAGTTACTGTTGCTGAGAGGTGAACACTTCCTTCCCTTCTTACTGGAGTTACTGGGGTTTATTTAAGAACCAAATTGATTATAGAGCTGTTACACCATTTGACAGTCTCACAGGCTTGCACACTCTGCCTCTATTACATTCCCAAGGTCTTGACTTGCCATTCCCACAGGGAGGTAGTGCTGGTTTTGTCATTTCGGGCTCTGAAGCTGCTCGCCACACCAACCTTGGGTGGCACCAGCCAAGGTCCTTGGGAACTGACCGCCACTACAGGGTCCACCATCACCCCTTGCGATACTGCTGCTCTGTAACACAACTCAGCAGTTTCACAGCACAGGGCTACTTGCATTTCACTTTTCTGAATACGTTAGACTAACCTCAGACTTACGCTGTCTTTAATCCCAATGAAAATACCTTCCAATACTACAGCAGAATGTGCCTTATTAAAACTGTTATTTTTAGTCATATGTACTTTTTCTCATACATTTGTTTTCTCCTGTTTTTCATGTCTTCTCAAAGATTCCTTAGAAAGGAAAACCTTTTAACATATTAGAAGTTTTTTTCTTCACATTACTTTCTTAATTAAAACTTGGTGAATGTCTGTTTATGTGCAGGTCACCTTATCAGAATTTTTTTGAAGAGTCTTCTCTGAATTGCCAAATATTAATTGATTTCAGTGCATTCATTAAGTACTAATTTAATTAGAATAATGTTACACATCTGATTTTCACAATTAAAAGTTATAAATATATAAAAAAATAAAATTTAAATCTTATTATGAAACTTCTACAAATACTGAAATGTTGCTTTATTGGCATCAGTCTCTCATATTGTGGAACATGGGTCATTTTATAATGACAGAACTTGTATGTCTCAAAGATTAGTCTTGAAGATACACTAAGAGTTCAGTCTGAATCACACAAACACATTGCCAGTACTTTAACCACTGTGTAATTGT
Source organism: Microhierax caerulescens (assembly GCA_035590215.1). Classification (NCBI taxonomy): domain Eukaryota; kingdom Metazoa; phylum Chordata; class Aves; order Falconiformes; family Falconidae; genus Microhierax; species Microhierax caerulescens. The sequence continues at coordinate 36,795,819 of JAVJGJ010000037.1, forward strand.
TAAAACTCTGTTATGTTACTAGTATTTTACTACTCACACTTGAAGGAATATTTTGTACCTTCCCACTCATTTTTCCCCCTAGGAAGAAGTGTGGGTTTGGGTCAAGAGTTAGGTAGCTTTCTACACAGTAAAAAAAAAAAAAAATTAGTATCTGATTTTCCTCCAATTCCTGAGTAGGCATAAGAAACATTAAAAGAAACTGAACCATACCTTTCCGAAGGTATTCAGAAGATTGTTCTTAAGTGCCTGGAAAGGAGGAAGAGCCAGCCAGTAATGAGTGCTGGATGGTACCATTGGTAGGTTGGAAAGCTAGTAATCGAGCTGCCTTTTTGTCAGGTATGGACTGTGAAATATGTCAGTCCTTATTTAAATAAGGATGCAATAATTATTTGAAAAGTGCTTTATAGAGTGAAAAATAATGGTTTTAGGTCATTATGTTAAATATTTTAGGTTAAGGTATCTTATTACAATGCAAATGCATGTAATTTTTTCTTCCTGTGCAATATTTTTTGTCAAAGCAACTGATGGAGTTGAACAAGGCTCTGTAATTTGGCTTGGAGGAAAAGAGCCAGTTAGTCAACTTCTGCCTCTAGAAAACAATCATAGCAAGTACAAATGTGAGGTGGAGAGTTGCTTAGGCTGTCTGGTGAACTCCATGCTACTGAGTAAAAGTCAACAGCCGCTTCAAGTAACACTCATAAGGATACAGACATTGATTAAACCCTATTGGGAATCTAGAAGCTAAAGGGGCTAGGGGAGCAACAGACAACCTTTCCTTCAAAAAACATTTTTAAAATTCTAATCGTGTTTAGCTAAGTAGATGCACTGGTCATTTATGTAAAAAAGGTGTATCTTTATGGTGCACTTTGCATTAATTGTAAATTTTTAATGAAAGATTATCCTATCATCTGTTAAAGTGTTAAGAACAAGTAGATGGATAGTATGGATTGGAAAAGAAGCGTACAATAAATGCAGTGTCATGAGGAAATGTATTGCTATATAAGCTCCAAAATACGCTGCCCTCTCAAAATAGTTCTATAAATGCATATCTATGTTACTTGAGTGGTGACTGACAAAACCTCGAGGCAAGATGTAAACAAGAATATCGCAGAGCTTTGTGTGAAACAGAATGGCTTAATCATTTATGAGTCCTAGCAATTTTGGAGTGTTCTACAGCTATAAAAGCTAAAGCTTCACCCAGATTTAAATAAGATCTGTAGTTAAATTACACTGTGAAAGATGGACAGTGAAACAAAAAGGTCATTACTGAGGACTGGTGTGTGTGTGTTTTTGTTTTTTTTTTTTTTAAATCCCGCTAATATAGTGTTACTTGTGCTATGGTAAGAATGTTTGATCAGTGAGAGCATGTTTTAGTGCCTTGAGGTGTAAAAGATGTTTTTTAGACAGACACAAGAGAATGAGGATGATAATTTGGACAAGATGTTTCTAAAGGACCAACTACCAGCAAAGTAATCAGCTTCTGGGCAGAGAAAACACTAGGGGACGAATGACACAAAGTAAAGTGACAAAATCAGCAGAAGACAGAAGAGCTGGAGGACATTCTGTATTACATTGTGCCATCTTGCTAGTGATGTGTAGACAGAGATACAATCATGCTGCAATTTGATACAAAGCAAAATAACCATATAGCACTTGAATGCTTAAGCCAATTATGGCTGATTACAGTAACTTATTAATATGTCTGTACTAGTAAGCACTTAATTGACATTTGATTATCAATCTAAGGCCAAAACTCAGTCTGTAGCAAATAAACCTAAAGTAAATAAATGTAATAGAAAGTTTATTAAAACAGCCTCTATCAGTTTATAAACTAATTAATTCACACAATAAACACAGAACACTAAAGTATTTACAGAAATATATAAATATTTGAAAATAATTAATGGAATATTCAATTTTAAATTCATATACAACTGCATATTTCAATAATAAAATCCAAACTTGATCAGGACAAAAGCAAAAGGAGTTTAGTCTTTGCTTTAAAACCATATTAATTCAAACATCTCCATCAACAATTGTACTATATATGCATGAGATCTAATTTTTAATGAAAATGACATGATCTGCATGCATGGTCAACATAAAAGACAATTTAGTCCTTTATGTTTATAAGAACACAGAATCACTGGCTGTGGGTGACAGCTAATTTCCTCTAGTCTCTTTATGCCCTGCAGCTATTAATGCATGCTGATCTTCAAGTATTATTGGAAAAAAATAAGCACAAACATAAAAAGAAGAAAAAGAAAGCCATCAATTTTAGGCTAATTTCAACAAAATAATTTGAAATGCACTACTACAGTTAAAGAATATATAATATAAAGCTGGACTAACAATTTTATATGAAAAATAGCCTGATATCGCACACACACACAAAACAATCTTATAAAGTACAGATGTTCTCTTGGATTAGGGAAAAACGTTCTCTTTCAGTATATTTAAACAAACCATATGGGATTCATTTCAGTCATTTCAAAGCTTTTTTAGATATTTCTTGAAGGAATACTTAAGGCGTATAATATGGGATGTAAAAAAACTCACTAACATACTCTTTTTCTTTGGTATTAAAAAGGTACAAGTCAATAATTTAAGAACTTAATACCAAATGGATTAACTAGAAACCAAAGACTAGTTAAATAAGAAAAAAAAAAAGAAGCAAAACAAAACTCTCCTCTTGGTTTTACAGTGTTTGCCAAATCATTCCCTGTTTTTCCTTCAAGTTAAATGAGTGTGGTATATTTCACATCTACGTTCATTCACTTTTTCTTTCCAATAACCCGTGCTTCCCTCTTGCTGTGCAGAAAGTTCTACATTTTTTTATCCAGTCTGATGTGTTTGCTTATCCTTCATTGTTCCAAATTCCTCCTTATTAGAAGTTCTACTTTCCCTTTTGAGGACCTTTTTGGCTATTGTATTGCAGGATGTGTGACAAAGTTGTGGTTAGAAGACAGTCTTAAGCAAGTTAATATCCTTTTGCCTTTTTTTTTTCTTTGTATTGAGCTCAAAGACATATGCTCTGATTACAAATAACTACCTGCACTTCAAACTGTCATTGCTGATTTTGAGTTTGAAATTGTGGGTTTGCCTGTGCAAGTTATTAATTGTCTAGAGGTATATACTGAAAATAAACAGGGATTAGACATAGTTAATACCACATATTCCTGCAGCACCATATGAGAAAGGATTAAATTCTGAAAGATCTGCATGATTCAAGTAGTCTGTACACCTTAACCCAGCCTTTGCTTTTCTAGGAGCAATTTCAAAACAGTGTTGCAAATTCTAATATATAAAAACTCAAATTTGGAAGTGTGATTCTCTCCTTAGTCAAACACAACCAAGTTAAGGTGAAGCAACTAGTTTTCATTAACTCTGGCAATCAGCTACTGAAATACCTTATTACTTATATTTCCACACACAAATAGTGGTCCAAGCAAAAGAGCAGGCATAGTTATCTGAAAGGGGAAAATTGAGGCTGACCAAAAAGCATTCACTGTTTACATACAGGCCCATTGTGAGGCAATTTTTAGTTCTGATGCATTAAAAAATACATATTTCATATACTTGAAGATTTTGAAGCAATTTGCAGGTTTACTTTTGCTTCTCAAAAATAACTATTTCAGAACTGATTTCATAGGAATCTTAACCTCTTTTTCATATAAAGACATTCTACAATGCCCAAATGCTTAAAATTTCCTTATTTAGTTACCAAAAGAAACTGACCTTTGACTATTGCAGCTTCCATTTTTTTCTGTGAATCTGCAGTATGCTGTTTCAAAATTACAGCATGAAGTGATTTTGTTTCTGAGATGGATATGTTTAATCAAGAGAGCCATTCAACAATACATCATAAGTTCTGTAGCCAATTTGAAAATGCTCTAAACCCCAATATACAGATTTTGGGGGGAAATACCAGAGTGATCTTTTCTACATCAAGGACAAAAAGAGTGCAGAATTTGAGGAAACCCCAGATGCATGGGATTGTTTGATGTATAAGATTGGTAGTAGGACATAAAGCTTATGCTTCCAAATTAATTGTTGCCAAATTTTTTTCCCTGTCAAGTGGTTTTCTGAAGTATAAGTAAAATTATCGTGGCTCTTGGTGTGTTTTTTAGTGAAGAACTGATCTCCTCCCAGAGAACACAACAATGCAACTGTTACAATCTGGCATTCTGAGCAAGAAATTGTCCTGATTAAATGATTGATAAGGCAGCTTTCCAGAAGATGGGTTGCAATTAACTAGTGGGATGAAAGGAGCTGAAAAACCCTTCATTTCTGCTTCATCTACTACATCAATTTTGTAAGGAAGCAGAAGCTTGTGGTTACCAGAGGTGTGAACTTGACTTCCTTTCCTGGTAGTCAATGAATTTAAAAACCCCAAACGTATAAACCAGAAGCCTAGGCCTTATCAGCAGTATTTGACTTGTAAAAAAATACTGAAAACCATATTTGGTACATTTAGGAATGCATCAACATTAGCAAAATGGCAGTCTAAAACAAGTATATGTTTGGTAAGTATTTGCATTCTACTCGGGCTGACTGCTGACATATGTGAATAATTCCCATTAATTTGCTGGGGATGATTTCAGCTTCTCTGAAAGAGTGTGGCTTCCACAAAGTAAATAACATCATGGTGATGTGCTTAAGCATCAAGAATAAGAATGCATGGAAATTCATTTAAAATTATTTGGGACATTCAGTATTCCACAGAAGATGCTTTGAGCTCTTACAAGAGAAATATTGCATGTGGAATGATTTCATTTCTAAAAAACAGTTTCTTGTTTTAAGACTTGCCTGGCATATCTTTTTTCAGTTCAATTTAAGCTGAAACTTTGCTTGTTTGCTCATATTATAAATGAACCTAATATATATAATCTTTAAAAGGTAACGGTATAGATTTCTGTGGGTTGGATACTTTTTGTTAGCAGTCATTCAAATTACTGGATTTAACATTGTCATTAATGCTAATTATGATTCATCTTGCTACATGAGGAAACTGGAATAGAAAACGATGAATCACACCTTTGCAATGACATGACATAGTCTGTTGGCAAAAAATACAGCATATAGTTTAGTTTAATTCTTATTCCTTGTGCTAATCCTCAACATTTCAATCAACTTAATAGCAATAATTTTGGCTCAGCCCACTTATTTCCAAAAATAAATATGTATATTAAAGCTATGCAAGGCCATTTCCAGAAGCATTTATAAAATGTGCATGTAACCATGCTGGTCAGAAAGAAGCAGCTTCCCCTCTCATTTCACTTAGCACATTTTATTTGCAAATTAAACACTGAAATCATATCCTTCTTTTACCACCTTTTGACATTTTGTATCCTGGCTCTGTTGTCTTGACTGCTGGGGCAATTTGAAGGAAAAATTAAAAAAAAGTAAAGAAGAAAAAAATTTAAGTTGTAGTACTATGGCCCCATACCAAAAACATATTGCTGTGCATTCAATTGCAATATTTCTCCTGAGGCCAAAACATTATTTTCACAAAGAATAATGCTATGCAAAATAACAGGAAACATACTGTGAATAATGTCTTACATATGAAACCCTTGGTACTGTTAGTAAAACATTGGTTATGTGCATGCAAAATTAAACGGCCATGAAGAAGAGACAACATAATAGTTTGTGGATTTATGATGTATTAGCTAGTAGCTTTTTTATTTTATTCTAAACACTAACATTTCTACTTTAAAAATATTTATTAAATTATTGCATATACCCCTACAGTTACACATGGCAAAAAGAAATTGAAAGTACCTTTTTTAAAAAAAAACCCCAAACACTCAATGTGTAAGTGGAGTAAATGTAAAGGACAGACCAACAAATACCAACTTAACAGTGATGCTGGACTTCACCCTGAGTAATTCCAAGTCCTTAACAGGCTGAAATGATTGGCCTTTTTTATTATTCTGTCATAATGGGTTATTAGTTTGGCCTGCCTCAAAAATGCAAGAAATTACCCTTCATCCTGAAATTACTACTTCTGCTATATCTGACAAATCTTGCTGTTTCTGCACAGTTTCTGAAAGGCCAGGGTCAAAATACAAGGACTCCTGGTCTCTGAATCCCCCTCAGCAGTCCCAATTCTGGCTGAGGGATCATCATCACATACTAGATTTTCGGACACCAAAACACTTCCTAAATGCAGTGTCTCTAAATGGAAATGCGGCAATCACTTCTGAGAACATGAATAAACCATAGGGCTGCCAAGGCTCATCATTGCTGCGGTACCTTTTAGACAGAAATAACATGGCTCCATGGTAGCCATAAGTTCCCTTCCCAAAGATTGAATTAGCTGGTTGGGTAAAATGTAATAACATCCTCTGTTTTATACTTTCAGAGGAATTTTTGAAGGTGTTGTTTTAATTCAGTACCCTAAAAGGCATGGGTTTATAGAATCAGATAATCATAGATGGTTTGGGTTGGAAGGGACCTTCAAATATCATCTAGTTCAATTCCTCTGTGTGGGCAGGAGTATCTTTCCCTAAATCAGGTTGTTAAAACCCCATCCTACCTGACTTTGATGAGGCATCCACACCTTCTCTGGGAAACCTGTTCCAGTGTCTTACCATACTTGTATAAAATTTCTTCTTGGTGTCCAGTCTAAATCTACCCTCTTTCAGTGTAAAACCACTGCTCCTTGTCCTGTCTCTCCATGTCCTGGTAAAAAGTCTCCCTCTGTCTTTCTTACAAGCTCCTTTTACATATTGAAAGGCCACTATAAACTGTCCCCAGAACTTTCTCTCCTCCAGGTTGAGCAACCACCTCAGCCTGTCTTCACATCAGAGGTGCTCCAGCCTTCTGAACATTTTCACCACCCTCCTCCAGGCCCACATGAACAGGCCTATGTCTTTCTTGTGCTGGGGGCCCCAGAACCGAATGCAGTACTCCAGCTGGAATGTCACGAGAAATGGGACAATCATCTTCCTCGACCTGCTGGCCACAAATCTTTCCATGCAGCCCAGGATACAGTTGGCTTTCTCAGCTACAAGTGCACATTGACAGCTTATGTCCAAGTTCTCATCCACCAATAGCAGATGACTGCTCTGAATCAATTCAGCCCCCGGGCTGTATTGATATTGGGGATTGCCCCAGCCCAGGCACAGGACCTTGCTGAAATTCATGAAGTTCACATGTGTCACAGCACAAGCAAACTAGTAGGCTGCAACATGGCTTTTACCATCCCATACCAGGTTAACTTCAGTAAGTAGTTCCTGCACCTTGCCCCGGCGTGGCCACCAATCCCCCACAAGGTTTCAACAGTTCATCCTGTTTCCTCACACTCTTCAGACCAGTCCCTCTGCTGCATCTGTCTCCTTGTCTCTCCTCCATCCAGGGTGCGCACTCTCTCCCCCCTCTGCTTCTTCCAGGTCTCTCTTCACTGGCTACTCCTCTTCTATACCCACCTTAGAGCTATTTAACCACTTAGCAGGAACCAGCCACAGCTGCACATTACCCACATCAGCCAACCCACCACCCCTGAAGCCAGCCCACAGCTGTATATTATCAATGCTAATTAACCTGCCTTCATCCCTCTACAATTCCTCTACACACATGGGCTCGCTCCTTAAGTCTGTCAGGGTCCCTCTGGTTGGCATCCCTTCCCTCAAGCATATTAACTGCACTACTTGGCTTGGTATCACCTGCAAACAAGCTGAGGGTGCACTCAATCCTACTGTCCATGTCATTGATTAAGATATTAAATAGTATTGGTCCCATTATAGACCCTTAAGGGACACCACCCATTTGGATATTGAGCCATTGACTGTAGCTTTTTGGATGTGGCCATCCAGTTAATTCCTTCTCCATCTAACAGTCCATCCATCAAACCCATATCTCCAATTTAGCACCATGAATTTTGTGGGAGACCATTTCAAAGGCCTTATAGAAACCCAGATAAAATCTGTAGCTCTTATGTTGCCCGCTGATGGAGTTACTCCATCATAGAAAGCCACCAGATTAGTCAGGCACAATTTTCCCTTGGTGAAGCCATGTTGGCTGTCTCTGATCACCTCCATGTCATTCATCTGTCTTGACATAGCTTCCAGGAGGATCTGTTCTTTTACCAGCATGTAATTGAGGCTGACTGGTTGGTCAACCAGGATCCTCCTTATTACCCTTTTAAAAAGTGGGTGTGACATTTCCTTTTCTTCAGCCACCAGGGACTTTGTCTGACTGCCATGACTTTTCTGATATGATGGAAAGTGCTGGCAACTACATCAGTCATTTCCCACAGGGTAACGTAGTTCACCACTTAGGAATCACTGTCTGACCATTACAATAAAGTCCCTTCACACTTTGTAGACGCTTACGTTTCTGATACATGAGCTGTGGATGCATGTGATTACCTTCCAGTAAGGATTTTAGTATGAATAGCTAAACTATATCTAGAAAAAATATAATCAGAAAACTATGTGTTGACTGTCAGATCAGATTGATACTTGTTATTTTTTCTATGTTCATTTCTTACCATTCACAGTAAAATGATTGTACAGTCACAAGTTTGTTCGTCATCGTTGAAGTCAAAACAGTAATTTACCTGATATATATTAACACTTTCTTGCAAGAACAGTGTCATTGCTTCTGGAAAGATCACTCTGAAAAAGCTTAGAGGCCTGTCTCTTAGGTACGCACTTTGTACTTTTTACACCTTCGGCATATTTTTTGACCATATTAGTCAATGCCTTCATCATGATTCTTACCGGTTGTGGAAATAACTTCTGACAATCTTACATTAGCACCTAATATAATAACGCCACAGTTACACTGTGATCACAATTTTGATACACAATCATTACTAAGAACATTTTTAGACAAAAAATCCAAAAATCCTAACTTAGAGAAATATTCTTGTTCTTTTATATTTTTTTTCTCTTCACACAAACAAATAAGGTCACATTAACCTTTTTATATTGAGGTGACTTCTATATTTAAAAATATACATATTGCCATCTGGTTCTGTCAAGAAAACTTCTTTAGGTGTAAATGTTCCTTCCTTGCATTTCTGTAGAGCTCAAACCTCAAGAAGTTAAATAAATGCATTAGAAAAAAAAGTGTTTCTAGACAGATTCTGAAAGCACTCCTGCTTGTGAACTTTTTTGTTGTAAATCACCTGCTGTTTCCTGGTACTGTGAAACCTCAAATATATGACATTATCCCTCAGAGAAGAAGTCATTCTTAAAGCAGAAAGATAGAGCACCAAATGCACAGTCACAAAAATATCGTTCACAAACATACCCACAACACTCACGATCACTCTCTGTATGGAGGCCAGTGGGAGTATACTTGAACAGTCAGAAGACAAAACAAGATACTTACTTAGCAGTTCAATGTTCTAATTATGGTCTTTTATCAGAAAGCATAAAGCCAGACTATTCAGAAGTAACACCTAAACAGATCTATTTCACTCCAATTTTGTGGGAAAAAGCCTGGTCTTATCAACAGGGCTTTACTTACAGAATAAAAGTTAATTTTAAAGACAGAGTACTTAATTTTCAAATGGTTTTCAAACTAGCCTGGCTTTTGCATTTCTAGTGATGTACGAGATGACAATAAATACTCAACTCTATGCAAAGCTAAAACTATTTGGAACTGCAATTTAATTATTAAAGCATAATGCCTTAAAACATCAACTATCTCCATTGTCCTTGATTTTAAAATGCCTTGCTTTACATATAACAGACAATGGACTCATCTGTGCAATATATATATATATATATGTGCAATATATATATATATGCTATGTACACTAAGGAGTTCTGATGGTGAGACACAATACAAGGGTTTTGGGCCTTGAGCTTGAAGCATTACCTTCACTGGAACAATGGTGCAGTGATGTCATCTGCAGGTCATTCTAGAAGGATATCGTTACCCTCTCATGCTATATTTCTCTTGTGTTATATTAATGGTGCAATATCGGCACGGATCATCACGAATGGTAAGGGGCAGGGTGAGGTCTTAATGATTCCCCTCTGAAGGATTTTATTCCATACTTGCTATGATGCTATGAATGACCTCTGGGAGATGGGCTTTGAAGCAAATTTTGTATTATTCCCTGGGCTTCAAGGAGGTAAAGCTGCAGAAATTAACCATTTTACCTAATAGTTTAGTAATTTAAAAACACAGTGATAAAGGACACTTTCAACTTATTATCTTGTCTTTTTGAGGAACCTGATCCCAGGTCAATGCTGCAGTCATGACAAGATTAGGGATCAGGAAGGGTAGTTCTCTGCCTCTTCTTTGTTTCAATGAATACCTTAAATATTGGGCTGCATCACCACTGTTCTGTCTTTGTCCCAATTAATATTTTATTATGCTATGCAAAAAGCAATACTGTAATAAGACTCTGGCTGTGAAAGAGTAGCAACTGGGAGTCTTAAACAGACAGACTCCCATTCAGCTACTCACTTGATCCTCTGCTCAGTGGGATCGGTAGGCAAAAATAGGAAAAAACAGGAATTAGAAAGCTCGTGGTTCATGATAAATACATGGAGATCACTTACCAATACCATTGTGGGCAAACCAGACTGGATCTGGAGAAAATTAATTTACTGTCTCCTAAAATAGATTTGGGTAGTGAGAAACAAAAAGACAGACATGAAAACCATCTTTCCTCTCTTTCCAAGCCTCAACTTCACTCTGCCTGACTCCTTTACCTTACGCTGTGGCACAGGGAAAGTGGGATATGGGGAGTTGCGGTCAGTCCGTAACATTTCACCTCCACTGCTCTTTTGTTATCACTTTTCCTGTGCTCCAGCATGGGCTTTCCATCAGCCACAGTTCTCTGGGAATTAACACCTGCTCTGGCATTGGGTTCTCCATGGGCTGTAGTGTGAATATCTGCTCCACTATGAAACTCCCTCTTCTCTTCTGACCTTGGTGTTCCCTATGCTGTTCGTCACTCTTTTTGTTCCCTCCTCTTCTGCCTTTGTGGTGTTTTTTGCCCTTTCTTAAATACGTTATCTCAGAGGTACCACCATCTTGGCTGATGGACTTAGCTGTGTCCTGTGGTGGGTGGACTGGAGCTGGTGTGGTGTCCAGCACAGGGCAACCCCTGAGCTCTTGTCACAGAGGTCACCCCTGCAGCCCCCTGGTGCAAACCGCCTGACACCTATACCCAACACAAATGTCAGCTCAAATCTTCACAGATAGAAAAGGAATGTGTACACTAAGACACCACTGAATAAAATGGAGAAATGGAGGTATTAAAAGGGGGAAATTTCAATGCTGTGAATGCTGATAGAGGAAAGATTTTCCTAAATCCTAGAAAGAGATTACGCACCATGTACTTATTTCTGTAAGTACACTTTTCCCACCTGCAGGTATCTTTTTTTCCTATGCACTGTACACATGCTAGATCCATGTAGAACACATGAACTTTAAAATTTATATGGTCTTGTCAATGGAAACAAAATTATAAGGAGAACATGAAAGTAAAAATACCAAGCATACCTGACTGCAATCCGTTTGCCTGGAGAGCTTCGAAAATTTCTTTGTGGCACTTCTCAGTTCTGGTGGGCTGGAAGATAATGCAGCTGCATCTTGCCCTCTGCAGCTTTTCTGGATGAGCCTCTCTCAGTATTTGCTCCATCACAGAAGACACCACATCCTGAATGCCAGTGTCCCAGGCTTCACCACTGCTGCTCATGCAGCAGGGTGGAGAGAGGCTGACAGCTTTGCCTGCACATGCAGGTTTTCTTTGTTTTCACCCTCAAGGATGTGATGACCTCTCCCTCTGCTTTGTTCAAGGTGGGATCTCATTTCTTGCTCTTAGAATTCTGGCCCTCCAAGTTCACTCAGCGGGGATGTGACTGCAGCAGCACAGCCTTCTGCTTCCACATGGGGCTTTGGTGACCTCGACACCCCTTCTCTTTTCCATGCTGTTAATGTGTTTCCTTTCCTGAGATTTAGACTACAAAATCAAAGCAGTATCTTTTCCCTCTCAATGTTAGGATCCTGTTCTACTTTGAATTCATGTTTTCCTTTGGATTTAACAGGATTTCTTGCAGGTCACTTTATTTTCAAGCTTTTTACCATATTATATGGATGATGCACTGTAAAAATGTTCAGTGTATGGATATCATACCTAACTTACAGATGATATCCAGTTTTTCTTTCCTCAGAGAGACATATGATCGTAGATCATAATATAGCTTTCACCATAAATTACACATAGGTTTCTCTGGAAAGTTGAAGTTTAAATTATAAACCGTTCTTAAAATTATATTGTCTTTGCCTACTAGAGCAAATAGGGCCTAATTTGGAGAAATAGGTGTCCGGTGAGTGGACTAAAAGAGCTTAGCTGACTTAGTCAAGAAAGATTGTATCTGGAAGAAGACATGACTGTTCCTTTTTAAGGTGAAATAAATACTGTGGTGAAAAGATCATTTTGTGCTAACAGACAATGCAGGGATAAAAAAAAAATAGTACAAACCTAGTCAAGATTATACATATAGTACACATGAGTACTTTTCTAGCTTCTAGAGAGCTGAGTATCTAGCATCAGGATTGGCAGGGCTGAGTGGCACTGATGCTTATAGAACAGTGCCCGACAAGCCTGGTACAGTAGCAATGGGGCAATAATACTGTGGATCAAAGCAATGGGAGCAGACTTCAGCAGAAGCCAAGGCAGGTTGGCCTCAGTCAAAATGCCCTAGATCAGAAAGAATTCAGTCCTAAAATGAAATCTGCCTGTGGTCAACATAAGTAATAAAGAACTATAGCTTAAAAAAAAATTGTGGTACAACCATTGGTACTTGATGGAATAAAAAAGATTAGAAAAGAAGTTATGATGTCCTAATTACACTTGAAAGGACTTATGAGGGGATTTCCATGTGTATAGTGAAGCACTTCTCACATATATTTGACTCATAGTCTTATGAGGACTCATTACTAGAATTCACATGGGAAAGAAATGTGTTGGCTATGATGACTGGTGATAGACTCCCACTGCTAGTGAGGGACTGGATTTGATGACCTGCTACTTACTTACCTTCCAGGCTTTGGACTAGTCCCACAGATAAAGATGATTTTCACCCAATGTCAGTTCTTGGTCCCTGAAACATGTAAGATGATAGACAAGAAAGAGTTTTCTGTGTATTCACAGAACAACAACATGATGGCAACTGCCAACAACCACTACACAGAAAGAAACCCTGCCCTAGAGCTACTGTCTCAGGAGACAAGGGTTTTTTTCTCCTTTCTTGTCCATTCAGTGATGGCTTTGGCATTGCTGCTCTGATTGTGATAAAACAGCATCTCCCAAGGAAACAATTTTTTAAAACAAAGTGTTTATCTAAAAATGCATGCCTGTCAATGACTGCAGTTCACTCTTTGCTTCTTTTACTTTTATTCTAGATATTTGTACAAGTACACTTAGAGAACTTAAATTCTCTTTACAGCTGTTCTTACTTTGAGACACTGCATGCTATCCAAGGTGTTTTGCACAGTCAAACTACATACTGTTGAAAAAAAGATTTCTAAAGGTAATACTTACAAATTCTTAAATATAATGGCAATGCTAGCTACAGTTATTGTATTCAAGTGAAAGCAATCTTCTGTTCTGGTAGATACTAATTAAGCTATAGTGTCCATGGTATAGTAAACATTACTGACCTCTTTTTCTTTTGTTTAAATCTTAACATGCAGATTATGATGGGGCAATATAGTTCACACTCTTCTGGCCATTTTCTTATCATTATCATGCAATGTAATAAGATATTTCATTATTATTTAGTCTGAAACTTTAGCAGAGAAGTTGCTGAAATTACCTCTAAATTTATACTTGAGTTACTGGACTCATTATTTCAAACATCTTGGTCTGAATCAATATCAGTAATGATTCATTCTTTTGATTAAGAAGTGACTCCATCTGTAGATGTCAGATAATTACTGAGATGACCTATAATGAGAACATTTCACAACTCTCTGACTTAAATTTCTTATTCCCTCAACAGCATAATGACTTCCTACTAGATCTTTTTATAGTGTGTCTATGCTCCTGGGGTTTCTTTTCATGATCAGTCACTATCAGTGGTTGCTTCTATCATCTTTTTTTAGACAAAGAAAGATAGTGGCTCCATACAACAAAAAAAAATGTGCTTTGTCTAGGATTATATTTTATTTTTTTCCTGCATATTTCCAAATTTTGTTCTGTTGCGCTAGCGAGTGTTTAAAGCTGACATGGACTGCAATGGTAAAAGATAATAGAGGATACTCTGTTATTCATTTAAGTAGTCTTGGGGGAATTAATGTGTTTTTAAATATAAAATATTAAGATTAGAAATGCAAGATACTCTTTTGATCCCAACAGCTGGGAATATGGTATTTAAAAGTTTGTAAGAAGAAATGATAACTTTCACTGTGAGGCTTGCTTCAGTACTTGAAATACATTGCTATAGCAAAATACAAAGAGCGCTTTGTAGTTAAGTCATAAATTCTATGTTATTTCTTTTGATTCTTTTGTGAACCATTTCTAGGGAATAGAAAAATTACATCAACATCAGACTGCCTTTTGACTCAACACATGACATTTTTTTACTCATATATATTCACAAATGTTTAATAGTTTCTAATATCGTCATGTAAACAGGTTATTAGTATCTCCTTTTCTAGCAGTCTCTGCTCTCTGCTCTCTTCCTCACTACTTTTACCTGTTGGTTTAACAAATGGATTGATCCAATATTGGCCTTTAATTTGGTTTGTATGTCATCCATGGCTGCCAGCTTCTCTGCCAAGAGTCTCCTGTGCATTCCTAATGAAAAAAAAAAAAAAAAAAAAAGCTACTTTCTTTTTATTCTTTTGGTTAAAACTGAAAACCAAAAGGTCAAATATATGTAAATGTTTAAAATACCACTATTCAGGTAGGCAGTGTAAGGGAATATATTCCCTACTGACAACTGCATTTTTTTCTGAGTGAAAGAAACTTCAAGCTCATTAATTACTACCACTTCATTATTTTCCCAAGATTTACATTCCAGTTATGTGCCTGGACTTGCTTAAACAGTTGGAAATAATGAAGACCGAAATGACAGGCTTATTTCCCAGCTTCCTTTTATAGTAAAGAGAAGGAAATTTTGTCTAACAATAGACCTTGAGTACAGTAGGTCAAAAACCTCAGATACATTTCTATCAGAAAATGCCTTTAACACTGCACATTTACTGCATCAATAGACATCTGCCTTATTAGTACCAAAAATGGAATCATTATCCCTTCCTGATGTACATATCAATTTTAGACCTTACATTAAAAATACATGCATGAATGAGACCAGCAAGAACACTAATGAATGAAACCCATCTAACTTAAGAGACCTGGCCTCACTGAATTGGGAAAGAAATCATAACTGTGATGACAATCCCTTTTGTAATCGGTTTTGTGTGACTGTGTGTATGAGCATGCTTTGATGACAGGAAAAAGAAACAGAGCAAAGATGATCAAAAAGGAACAATCCAGGTAAAATTCAGTGAATGCTGAAACAGTAAAAAGCAGAAAATGTTTGCAATCAGAACTGGACTTCCTTGCACTGTTGTCACAGTCTGGTGGTCTGTCAACTACACTAGACTCCATACTTCTGCTGTGTTGCCCCATGTCACAAATGACTTTCTATATTTTATGTTATCTAACCGGTTATCAGCTTCATAATCATGAGAATATCACAAGTGTTCAAACCAGATATTTAAATACATGGGTTAGACAAAATTGATTCAATAAATAGTTTGAGCAGCAGATAGACACTGTCTTATAAAAAATAGTTTAACATAATAGTATGTCTTGAAGTTTCTAAAGTGCATTTAATTTTCTTTTCTGGATAATGGGCTATATAATGTTGTTTTGTGTGAAAATTAACTTCCAATACAGTACAATGCTGGTTTTGATTAATCCGTTTCCACTGTACAGAAAGATTGTACCTTTCAGAAGTATCCCCATGAGTCTTGGCTGGTATCTCACTTGCTAAGAAGAAATTCTTAACTTTCAAGATAAAATCACTCTTCAAGAGCTTCTCATATATATCTGTCATTATAGAGTACACTAATTGTTAACAACATTAATTGGGTTCATTTCTCTTAAGATTTCCTTTTTTTGAAATTGACCTAGATTTTGTTGAGAGATCAGCATTAAGAATTTTTACCACAAGATATTTTGCAGATCTGGCAAAT
This sequence comes from Microhierax caerulescens, assembly GCA_035590215.1. Lineage (NCBI taxonomy): Eukaryota > Metazoa > Chordata > Aves > Falconiformes > Falconidae > Microhierax > Microhierax caerulescens. Next base: position 36,812,004 of record JAVJGJ010000037.1, read on the forward strand.
TACACTGGTGATTTGAACTCTCAGAAACAGCTGAGTACTTCTAAGTATGAGCATGGAAATACTATTTAAAGTGAGGACATGAACTTCACTAGTTTTCTCCCACAAAAGAGTGTCTGTATGAACACAATAAATAACAGTCCTTTTCTGCAATATAGTTTTGTTACAAACTCGCACAGTTTTAAGTGCATTATCAGGTGCTGGGTAGTATGTGCCTTTAAAAGCTGAATGTCCTATCTTATGGAAAGAGTTTAGTCTGCATTATCACAAGTGCTGATGTAGTCTGGCCTTTACAAACACATTATTCCATGAAAATGTTTGACACATACAAAAGATAAGTCTCCCATTCCTTCCTTACCTTCTATAGTAACCGAGGAATGTCAGTCAATATCTCTGTAATTTGTGCACACTGATGTTTAATGTAACTAGTTAAAAGAAATATGTGTAGGTATATACATAAGAATTCCATGAAACATTAGTAGGTTTAGCAAGATGAATCCAGCTTTCCTGGGAATGATGATGAATCTAGCCTTCCTGGGACCAATACACAGAAGAAAGCCCAACCAAATTCTATGCTGCTATGTCCTGCTGCTGAGATAAATGCTGCTTTTTCAGAAAGGTATGACTAATTTTTAGAGTCTGGAAGATTCTTTCCTTTTTTAACCTTGGAGAAATTAATGCATCCATTTTTTACAAAAAAAAAAAAAAAAAAAATTAGAAAGAGAACAAAATGTGCCTCATTTCAGTAAAAACCAAAAAAATATGAATGATCCTTAACAAAAACCCAACCAAACCAAAAAAAAAAAAAAACCAACAAAAAAACCCCACCCAAACCTTCTAGAAATTGACCATTGATTCCTTAGGCAGTATCTATTTGTCTTGATGCAATAAATGTAAGGCTCTCAAGTAACTTTCTCATATACTTCTGAACAGCTCACCTGGCCTCCCACCCATTTATTCATTTCTGCAATGACTTGCTGTTCCAAATCTCAGATCAAAATAAACGCTGTTGAAAAGATGATAACAACTTGACACTGAAAAGTTTCCTCCTCTCTGCAAGTGAGTCATTTCTTCTTTCATTAAATCTCAGGTAGGTAAGAGTCATTCTTGGAACAGCTACAACTTTCTCTTTACATAACAATGAACAATTTAAAGCTTAAAATTTCAAGGCTTAAAGGTTTTCTTACAGAAATTTAGTACCTTGAGGAAAAGAATTTCCTACCTTCCCAATGAAACCTTGCACATCCTTTTGGAGTTGGCAAGGTTAAACATATTAGACTGAGAGGATGGTATAATTTAAAAGCTTTAGAGTTGTTGTAGGTCTTTTTTTATGTTTTCATTATTTCTTGGGAGGTTAGTATATTCAAATAGCATTTAAGAAATGCAAGAAATAATTTTGATAAATTTTACATTATTTTCTCTGAGTGTGTTTACAACATAGCCGCTAAAGGTAAAATACCTGTTTTAGTTTTCTATTCTTACAATTAATTATCTTAATTTTGACAAAAGAATTGTAAGATTAAAAATCACTAAACACGTGGTCCTGATCATAATCTCTTAATAACAACCTGTGACATAGTATGGAAGAGCTTGGGGGAAAAAAACGTGTTCTGAATAGCTTTGGAAATAGAGAATGGAGATTCTTTCCACCACCCTTTCCCAGCCCCTGTACCATGTTTACTGAAGCCAGGCAGTTACCTAATAGTATATTTGTATACTTGGAGTATATTTGGAACAACCTTGTGTTCTCTGAAGGAGGTCTGAACCTCCTGCTGAATCTCATAAGGATATTATCTGGTCTTGTAACCCTTTATGTTAAATCATCGTCTGACTAATTGACACTTTCCCTCTTTCTTCCTCCCCCCCTCCCCTTTCTTCTTCATTTGCTTAAGAAAATACTTTGGTCTTTTAAAAACATCTAATGCATGGATTGCCATCTTTGTAGGTTTTAAACACTACCAGGCAAAGCCATTATCACTGTAAAGCCCAATGCAAGTTAAAGAGAAAAAGAAACAGGAAATATGCATTGCTTTTTCCACAACAAACCACAAAAAAGTTCGGAATTACTTCCTGATGTTAATAATGATTTCTCAAATTGTAATAGTTAATTACAAAGATAAAGGTAAATGATGAAACAAACAAACAAACAAACAAAGATCATGTAACCGAGTTTTTCTGGTACAAATTCTGCTGAAATAAAAAAATAATCATGCTGTGCTAAACCGTGTTTTGTTATCAACTGTCAGCAAGGGATTATTTCAATGCTGTCTATGTCATGGCATGCAACTGGAAAAGCACTTGGGCATGACCATGGTACTGAAAAGTTATAAGTTCAAGTATGGGAAAGTTAAATTCAGAAGTTTAAATTAGGTGATTCACTACAGAGTTCATAAGGAGTGTTCAGTGCCTGGAATTTATGACAGCAGTGCTCTGAGCAGGATGACAATTAATGAGATGATTGGGTTTTTAGAATCACTTAAGAAAAGGGTATGTCTAAGTAGTTTTCTTTTTCTCAGCCTTTGGCATCTCTTTGTGATAGATACTTGCGTAAGCTATATTTATAGGTAGGCTTCATGGACTTTGGCACTAATTTTCCTCTTTTTTTTGCAGACAACTAGACTGCTGTTTCTGTCTTCAAATGAAGCCAAGAAGGAAGTTCTGCCTTCCTTTTGCATACTAATGTAATGTCTAGGTTGCTGGCCCAAGAGTGTGGCAGAGCTGAGTTCTAATTGTTCTTAATTCTGAAGGGTTTCAAATGGCACCTTTAAGTTTTGCAGATGAATATGCTAAACACCAAATTAATTTAAGTTCAGGACTGTGCTACATGGCTTGTCTTATCTGTTTCGGTCAGCTGCATTGTAAAGAATGTAAGATACACAGACACAGGGAAACTTGCACCAAATCCTTCACAGTCCTATCCGGAAGTCAGGATCTGAACTACCTTCTCAGCAACGTGATAGAGTCTCTAGATATGTTGCAGAAGTACAGCTATCAGGACCTAAGCACGTTTCTAAAATGAAAAATAAAGTGACCAGTTTACTTAAATTTCTAGCTAGAGTTTTTGTGGTAATGTTAAGTGTCTGTATTTGAGCAAAAATGAATTTTAGGAACCTGCACCACACTGGGACTAAAATGCAGAATGGAGAATTTAAGAAATTTAAATCAAACAATGCTGGTGAGAAGCTAATGTCTGAATTCACAACTTCAGTGAATGTCTATGAAGTATTAAGTGTATGTAAACCTAGTATAAAGACTCACGTGTAAATAATAACTGGACAATAGCTTAAATTTTGAAGAAGAATTGGACTGGGAACTTTGCTGGAGGATATATGAAAATGTTTATGAGACCTTCTGAAATTATTCTATTTTGGCCACATGGAGTTCCTAAAGGAAAAAATGTCATTTTTTTCTGATTTCACATTTTAAAACTAAAATGTGAACAAAAATTTGTGAGAAAAAGACATATTTATCATTAAAGTTTGAAGAATCATAACATGCATAGCACTATACGTGTTCACACATGTTGGTATGCATACACAAGGCACCTGCAGTAAAACACTTAGGTATTAACCGTCCAGTTAATAAAAAATGTTTGTCTTGTTGAAATGATAAAGGTGCCTGTATAAACAGATTTGCGACTGGTATTATTCACAAATAAATTAAAATGAAAAGGTTATAGAAAGCAAAGCATGAAATGAAAGGAAAATGTCTTCCAAGCGGACAAAGAAATTAAAACAGCCATTGCAGGTGAGAAAGAGAAGAGAAAGTAAGCCTCAAATGTCTTACTCTATCTTGGATGTGCAGCCTGTCAAAAAGGGAGCTGTTACTCCTATCCACATATTTCTGTGATTAGTAGACTGAAAAAAAAATCCCCAAACCAACCCACATTAAAAATAAATTAGTTTTTTTTTTTTTTAAATAGAAAATATTATATGCATTATGAAATAATGTAAATTATAAAATATTTTCTTTTACATCCTTTCCTCCCCCTGCAAACTCCTGCAGATTTACTGCAGGGACAACAGATAGAACTAACTACATTAAGTGCATTAAAGTATTTATGAGTCACTGCAGTGAATGCTATATTGAGCATGAAGAAAGGAATCCATTAGAATGTGTGGGGAACTTCTGTAATTGTGAGAGTAGAAAATACTGTAGGGTCTACAAAAGCCCCATGAAATTCTATAGCTGACCAGCAAAATGGTATGTATAGTCCTTTGTAAAAAACGCTAACATAGCAGTATGAAACGACATAGCTTTATACTCCAGGGATCAAACATATTTTAACAAGTGCTGTATGATGCACAGTCTAATTTTATTGTTTGCCAAAGATAAACTTGTAAAAAAATCCCAAAACTTTTATGAAAGTTAAATCATCAACCAGATCCCCTGCCATCTGTCTTCCCTATGATGTGTTCAAAACACTTATGTACAGGAATGTGGGCATGTAAAGAGTGAGGGAATTACTCCATTTGGTGCTGTACTATTCATAATCCAGTGATGTTGCTGGAGCAACACTGATCGTGCTCCTCTTCTTTTCCTAATCAGTGCCTGCTATTCCTCTTACTTACGTATATTGGATGAAAACTCAGCACCAAAGCACCCAGGGTAGGTGGTCACCACCATTACAGATTAATAGAGCCAGGAACTCATGTCCTAAATATACCGAATATTTCTTTCCAGTGTGTCACTGCTGCAAAGGCACCCATTAGGCTCATTTAGTGTGCAGCCACCCTCTAGCCATGCAGAATTGTGCTCATCTTTTCTTCATGGAGGAAGTCTGGGTAGCCCATCTGTCACTATAGAAATGTTAATTTCATATTAATGCATTTTCAAACAGATTAAATATTTTATCCATGTGTTCTGGATTCAGTCAATATGACAGATTATGAGGTTAAGACTGGGTGTTTGGGGAGATCAGAAAGAGGAACTAATAAATCAATTTGGTGTTTCTAAAACTACTTGAAACTCAGCCCAGTTTAACAGCATTTGAAAATTACTGCAGTGCAATAGCTGTCCAGCAGTGCAGGAGAAATTAATTGGTAGCCTAACTGGAAACCTGAGTTTTGGTTTACACAAACAACTTTTGTGCTGTTATATCTTTGTTGCCTGTTTTATCAGAAACTTGTCTAAATAGTAGTTGAGGATGTTCCCTGGAAGTGTCTCTTCTCAGTAGAGATGCGGATTTTTTGTTGCTGGTTTGTGAGGACACTGGTGTTGCGTATCCTTTTCTTCATATACTGTTGTTTAAGATAGCTCAAGCTGTGATGCACCAACATTAATCAAAGTTGAATGCACTGAGGAGCTTAGAAGAGATGTGAAGGGAGGCTTGAGATCTGATACTGGAAGCAATTGTTGAAAGTTTTTGTATAATAGCAGAGGATCAATCTCAGGGAAATTTTGAAGTGTTCAAAGTGCATCAAATTCCTCAGCTAACACTAGATTTGAGGGATAGAGTATAGTCTGAGAAATGCCTGTTTCATTCAACAGGGGTGGGATAACCTTCTTTTCTAATATTTCATGACCTTTGACTGTTAAACAGGGTAGTGTGTGAACACAACTTGAAAAATGAGGAAAGGAGAGGCCTGAGGAACCACTTGACTGGCTCTGTCACTAAGCTGTGGAGGAATATATTTTCACATAACATGACTTTCTTCATTTATGAGCAGGGACATGTGAGGTATGATTCCTGTGACAAGCCTTTTGGGAAACTGCAGAAATGAAAAGTGGCAAATATGACCTTTGTGCCCAACAGCCATTGACATAGTTCAGACTGGATATAAGGAAGACATTTTTTACAATGAGGGTGGTGGAACACTGGAACAGGTTGACCAGAGAGGTGGTGGATGCCCCATTACTGAAAATATTCAAGGTCAGGCTGGATGGGGCTCTGAGCAACCTGACCTATTTCAAGGTGTCCTTACTCATTGCAGAGGGAGTTGAACTAGATGGCCTTTAAATGTCCTTTCCAACCCAACAATTCTATGACTGCAAGATATCTAAAGTTCACATTTATTATAAATTTTGTTTTATTGGAAGTGTTTATTAATCACTAGCAGCTAAATACTTTTGTAAATTGCTGTCCTTCTGTTTTCATTGCTTTAATGATAGTGTTCAACATTGCAGAATCAAGCCCTAAACTAGCAGAAACTGAGCTGTCAATGATTGTCATTGTCAGCGTGTGACTAGGGAAACACATACTACCTTGCCAATAAAATCACAGTTAGATGTTGTCTAATAATTTAAAATAAATATTCAATCTCTCTGAAAGATATTTTTTTTAATGTGGTGGGTAGAAAATACCAAACACTGTCATCAGTAAGTAAAAATTCAACTTGCTTTATTAGGGTTACAGACAATACTGTTTATCATGTTTCTCTGACTTTCTTTGCTAATGAGCACTGAAACAAAGTCAATCCAAACTTCACTGTGTGTGGGAGGGTAAAACTCTTCCTGACTTTTGTGTGGTATGAAGCCCTGAAAGAACAATAATCTGTGTTCAGAGTGTGATTGGTCTTTCCTTGTATAAACATGGTTAGAATTCTTTATGTGTGGTGTTTTCTTATCTGGATGCCATTTCTGATCAAAAAAAAAAAAAGAAAAAGGGAGGAAGGAAGGAAGGAAGGAAGGAAGGAAGGAAGGAAGGAAGGAAGGAAGGAAGGAAGGAAGGAAGGAAGG
>JAVJGJ010000037.1:36828719-36849267 GCA_035590215.1 Microhierax caerulescens
ATCTTTAGTTATCTTCCTACACATCATTATGGACCTTACATATTTTTTTCTCCCATTTTAGACACATTAGTGTCAATTTTCTGGACAAATGGAATGAAATCATGTACCCTTTGGTGTCAAGGGAAGTCTTATAAACTTCTTGTCCACCAGGAAGGGGTAACTATAATTGAATGAAGGGAAACATGAAATACAGCAGAACACAGCAGAACACATATATATATATATATAACATATATATATATATATATATGTAAACCCAACCAAAGTATCTGATTATTGCAATGTCTCAGTAGCACTCTGCTGCTTCCATTGTTGCATGAAAGAACTTTCTTAATTCTTTGGTAGGTTACAGCAGACGCAGACTATTTTTACTTCATACATGTCCCTTTAGAGTATTTTAAATCATTGATACATTATTTTCAACAAAAGCTTAATTGCAATAGATGCATTATATACATTCGGTTTGCATTGTAAGTGTAGGCATAATGTAGAATTAAGTGAAACTCTTTTGATTCAACTTTCCTTCACAAATTAAAGACAGCACAAAATATCATCCCCTTAGTAACTGCCATGATGTAACCAACTCTAAAATATGAATTAATTGAGGAAAAATGTGGGTTTAGTTCAAGGGAAAAGCCCAGGGAAAAAAGTCAATGTTGCAGTAGTTGAATGGATAATTACTGAAACATGAATGTGAAATCACAGAATCACAGAATGGTTGACATTGGAAGTGACCTCTGGAGGTCCGATGCCCCTGCTTGAGCCTGATCACCCAGAATATCTCTGGAGTATCTTGCCAAAGGTCATGTCCAGATGGCTTTTGAATATCTCCAGGGATGGAGACTCCACAACATTTCTGGGCAACCTGTGCCAGTGCTCCATCACCCTCATGGTAAAACAGTGTTTCCTGACCTTCAGATGGAGCTTCTCGTCTTTCAATTTGTACCCATTGTCTCAGGTCCTGTCACTGGGCACCACTGAAAAGAACCTGGCTCTGATGTTTTTGCACCCTCCTTTCAGGTATTTTTAGACATCGATGGCATCCCTCCTGAGCATTCTCTTCTCCAGGATGAACAGTTCCAGCTGTCCCAGCCTTTCCTCTGAGAGATGCTCCAGTGCCTTGATCATCTTCATAGCCTGTTGTTGGACTCCCTCCAGTATGTCCACATCTTGAACTGAGGAGCCCAAAATTGGCTAGACCCAACATGCCAGGTGTGGCCTCACCAGTGCTGAGCAGAGGGAAGGATCACATCCCCTGACCTGCTGACAACACAGGGAAGGAAGTAGGAAGAAACTGGGAAGGAAAAGAAGGAAATAAGGAAAAATACAGAGCTAGGTGTTATTTTTCATCTCTTTCTTTGTTTTAAGAGACAAAGGAGGACCCATTTAAGTCTTTATGATGAAGGTACAACTAATACAGTATCAAGCACATCAATACAATTCATCTCACAGTAACTTAAATGTTGAGTGTTATTTCATAAGTTAATAAATAACTTCTATTACAAATAATAACCAAGCATTCAATATTTATCTATACTTCAAAGAAACATAGAAAACATATAGAACACAGGTCTCCAGGGTCTCACCTATCATCTCTGTAGGAATGCATTTTGCATTGGACACTGGTTAGAACAATTCCATATCTTATTTTAAATATAAATTAAAAATTACATAATTAATATTAATTGGATCTCTTGTATTTTGTGGTGTACTGACTGAATTAATCTAAAAATATGTATATACATTTTTGCAGATAAAGATATTGCATATTGAGAGTTAAATTGCAATATTATTTATTTCTATTTGCATTTATTTGATTTCAGCATGGATTTTACAGAAGACCAAACAACCACCACCACAACACTAAGAAACCCAACAACTAAACTTCTTTTCATTAATTGTATTTTAATATTTATGGTACAATTCTGCTTTCAAAGATGAGTCCCAGTAACTTCCCTGAGGTAAGAAAGTTCTCAACTTAATTCCAACTTTGAGGAGAATTTAGCTTCAGCGTGTTGTAATGGATTTTCAGGTACCTGCCAATTAAACTCTTCTGTGATTTTGCTTAAAGCTTTCAGATTGTATTATATATGACCTTGTGATGGCAAAGAAAGCAATAAAATGAGGCTACAAAAAACCAAACAGAAAGAATACTTTTGTTATTGTTCTTCAATCCCCTGTATTCCAGAGCTTTTACATCACTGGCCTGGTATCTGTATTGCCAACATCCCTGTCATGTCAATATATGACTCTATATAGAGGTGAACACTAATTTACTGATTCACAGTTTAGCTTTTACAGTTCCATAAGTAGACTGTAATTGGACAGAAGCAGCCTGTACTTTCTGAAAAAGTGTTTCTGAAACACAGACATCAGTTATTCTTTAATCCTGGAAAAATATTTCATGAAGAATGCATCTCTGTTTAAGAGAACATCATTCCTCTCTCATCAAATAAACATTGGCGTAATTCAAGTATCCTAATGAGCAAAGTAATGATGAAAGGAATCTTTTAGACAACTGGTAGCATAGTTATATAATGTAGTTAATTTTTTGTTATGTTTTGTCAAAGAATCTTAAAGTTTTCCTTATCTTAACTTCTACAAATACAAATGACGGATCTCTTTCCATATTCTCTGCAATGACATTTGCAGTAAATTTAATTTATAATATTGTACCAAGTATCCACTGCTGCACTGTCATTGAGATTATTGAAATGATAGTTCTGCTAGATAATCTATCAATCCAAACTGCAGGACTTGGACCAATCTCGTCTATATTAAAATTACCTTCCCTGTAAGAAAGACATAATTCTTCTCCTTTCTTTCACAACTTTGCCTTCTGTTTTGAGTTTTATGAATAATTGGTTTCTACTGATCAAAAACAAATTCTAATATACTGCACACACGGTCATTGATCACTATAAGCACTAATGTATAAATAAAAATATGTTTATGTTTCAAACTAAAACTGACATCTCTATAATAAGACCTCATACACACAAGCTAGTACATTACTACACCGTGCCCAGAGAGGCTGATTGCTCAGTTTCTGTGAGAGTTTCGCCAGATGAAATATGGATCCTATACTAATGAAATATAGAAATAAGAGTATATATTTTCTGTGTAAAAAAAAATTCTATGTATATATTTGATTGTTAAATTAATTGAACTCTAGGATTCTCCATTAATTAAGATAGCATTGCAGGTATATATTTAAACCAAAGTACATTTACAACTTTGACTTAGTATACCACCATAAACCTGTTTTCTAATTCTGTTTTGGATGAGAAGTTGTTTGATATTCCCTTCCCAGTCTGCAGCGGATAATTACGCATGCCACATGATCACCATACAATTTGTGTACAATTGCTCATCTGTTATTGATAAAGGCCATAAATAAATATATCTGGAAAGTCAGAATTGTGATGCATTAGAAATGCTTTCAGGCCTACCAGCACTTGATAAATTTAAATCAATATGATGAAGGGAAAGGGAAAGGGAAAGGGAAAGGGAAAGGGAAAGGGAAAGGGAAAGGGAAAGGGAAAGGGAAAGGGAAAGGNNNNGGCAACGGCAAAGGGAAAGGGAAAGGGAAAGGGAAAGGGAAAGGGAAAGGGAAAGGGAAAGGGAAAGGGAAAGGGAAGAGAAATTAAGTTCAGTGTTTAAAAGCTGAGCATGATTTTTTCTTTCTCACACACCATGTAATCTATATCAGGTTTGATAGGTGTAGACCAACAGTTAGGAAATAAATAAAAACAGTTATCTAGCTACCCTGAAACTCTCCATGCCTTCTTTTTAAAGAATTTCTCCTTGCTGATTGTGAGAATGGCTACTTTCTATACATTAGAAATATATATACACATATATATAAATGTTACTAGTTCTATACAAACAAACCAAACCAACACCCCCAACCTATTAAAAAAAGAAAAAGAAAAAAAAATCTTTTTACAGAAAGGTCTAAATTGTAAAGAATGAGTAGGTTTGGTAAACTTTGAACATTTTACATTTCTTAAAATAACCAATTTTATTCCATCCATTAGGCAGGGTTAAGGGCTTCCCCAAGCTAGCGTGCTGTATCGTGTGCTTCTAAGATAACACTGTCTTCACTGGATTCTCTGAGTACTACAATTGTAAGCATTGGTTCAAAGTTGTCTCCCTGGGGAGAGCAAAACAGAATAAAAAAGAAAAAGTAAACAAAAATAAAGGCAAAAATTTCAATGTTGGTTCAAAATAATTTCTACATTAAAAATACTGGAGTAACTTCAAATATGGATAGAGCTTTGCCATCTTAACAGTTAAACCTCCAACCTGTTACAATAACGCTTTCTGACAGGAAAAGCTGAGTTTAAGTTAAATATTTATTACTTCAGTGCTTTTTCAAGAAGAATTTGTATGCTTGTATCCATTTCAAGGTATGGATCTATCCTACCATCCCCACCAACCCCCTTGTATTTATTTTGCCATTCAGAAGTTGTCCAGAATGTGTGCTGCAAATATTTCCTTGGGTAATAGTACATATGCTACTAAGTGGCTAGTAGGATTTCACCTTACATTTCAGAAATAAATTCAGTAGGGTTCTAATATGCAAGCTTTGGTCTTCATAGTAAAGGAAAGACAGACTTTCAGTGCCCTTTCCTCCACATCCCAGTAGTATTTGGACCCATGGACTTTCACGCTCCATTCTCTCTTTTCTTCCTCTTTCTGCCCCTGCCTGCCTCCCCTCACTTTCCCCAAAGAAGTGAGGAAACTCACAGAAGTCAATGCAATCTTCTTGTTGACATCCCAGTGGTTTGGATCTAACCGTGATAATGGTATAAAAACATTTTTTCTTCCTTGGGTTATTCCCTGCATTTTTCTTACTGGACTTTGCATGCTATCAGGCAGGAGGGGATGTTTCCCAATTCTTCCACTCTTTACATGTTGGATTATGAGAGGTAGGAAAAGAGACCTCTACAATTTAATTCTAACTTCCCACTCAGAAGGATGCTTGGTTCCTTCCTTTATCCATAAACAGATAGACCTTGTCGTCACTGGGGCAAATCTACACTTCATTATTGCAGTAGGAAAGTCATTATCATCAAGCAATATTTTAAAAGGCATTATGAAAAAAAGAGAAACAGAAAATATGTCTTTCATGCTCTTTTTATACCTATTTGTCCATTTTCTATTTTTTTCCCTTCTAATTCTGCTTCCATTTTCTAAACCTCAGTAATCAATGTATCTTTTCTTTTTTTTAGGTGTCTCAAAGAAAAACTATGTGATTCATGCCACTCAGAAAACGTGTTTTCCCACTGCTACTGCTGAGAGAAGAGAAAGAGTTCTGTCTGCAGACTGTGGTCCAAAATAAGGTATGTGAAGATGAACAGAATAACTCTAAACTGAAGAAAGAAATGGAAATTTGCAGATGACCATGTTGTCTGACTGGCAGCTACTTAACTCTGTGAGATCTAAACAGCATTGTCAAAAAAAGAATGTTATTCCTCTCCTTTTGGAGCAGCAGAAAAAGGTAGTATATAGACACCGGAAGATACAAGAGACACAAATATAAAAGTCTAACATTTGTCTCCTGTTGATGTGTATGCAAGGTATTAACTGATAAAAAATACCCTTCTGGATTGTCCTGCATAGACAGGAATATATGGCTCAAAGTTACCTACTTTCTCCCTTTTAGAATGATGCCTGAGAGAGCTCAGCTTGGTCATTATTGTTTATTATAGTGCTGCCCAAAGTAATACCTACGTTTCTAATGGACTACTCCTGGGCATTGCTAATTCCTATTGATTTCTATTTTTCCAGCAAAATCTCTTGTAATTCTCAAAGCATGTTGACAAGATGCAAAATCAAATGAATCTGGGTCCTGGCACCAAAAATCTCAAAATGGAAAAGCAAGCCCACAAGCTTTGCTTGGAGACAGAATGAGAGGGCTTCTCCTAAGCTCTGCCTAGACCAGACTCCCTTGTCACTGTGATGGTGGCAATGCTCGACTATCAAGTTTGCTGTCTGCTCCCTGCCAATCGTAACTAGATCCATGTTGTGTACAAGAATTTTACTTTGAAACACAGTTAATCTGAAGAACAGAGCCCTTTCCCTTGTCAAAACCCCCATGTGGTGTTATGGTTTGCCTCCCATCCAGGGTTTGAATGGGTTGCTAGGTATAAATATCCATCATTGCTAAGATGCCTTATTGTATAGGCTCTCAGCTCCTGATTCCCCTCCACGGAGACAAAGCTATTGTCACTTTACCAATCCATGGTACTGGACACTGAGATTTCTTAAATTAGACTAGAAGCCTATGTCTGTGGATTAAACTGGCTGACCAGCAAAGAACACTGTCCTCACTCTTGACATTTTATTGCAATATTATATTGATGTTAAATCTGTGTTTGAACCTTGTTTTAAACACAGTTAACATGGTGAAGAACTCAGTTTAATTACTAAGAAGTTCTGAGTCAACATAATTTTGTAAATGAGAATCTCTAAAATATACTAAGTAATATATTTCAAACCCCCCAGACAACCAACTTTTAGGAAGCTGTAGTCCAATTTATTTTCCAAAATATAAGCATATGGTCCATTCAAAATTATTTCATTACCTACAGTGGCAATTTTTGTTACCAAGTATGTTCACTATTTATCTTAAATGTTTTCTACACAATCATTATAATGTACTGAATTAAACAGATTTTTAAAACCAATAAAAAATAAAAATTTTACACTGTTCCTAAATACATTCTGATTGCAAAACAGTCACCAGTTGGTAACAGATACCTAACGTAGAGTTTAGGTGTCTAACAGCCTAATGTAAAGGTATACATGGGGCATGGGGCCACATTCCATGACAGAAAGGCTCCAGAGAAATGTTTGATCATTCTTTGTGATGCATAAAATATGTCACAGCCATACTATAAAAGATACCAGCCACCAGGTAAGGTTGTCATTCGCCCTTGCTGGATTATATTGAAAAACACAGTGTTCTGCCTTGTACTTGTGTGGGATTATTGCTCAAGAAAACACAACCTATTTAGTCTGTGTACATATTACCATACCCCTGCTCTATTTCAAAAGAAAGTAGTCATAAAATAAACATGGTAAGGAGAATAGATCTGGCTGATATTTTGTTTCAACATACACCCATTTCATATGTTATAAGTTGTGAATATGTTAAGTACTGGTCTACATTAAAGCTAGGCTCTACAAAAGGATTGCATATTTCTCTGGGGACTAGTTCCTTTCATTTGATTTCTCTTATGCACACATCTTATTTTAGTTCAAAATCTCAGCCTGTATCACAAATAACACATATAAGAAAGGAACAATGGCAGTAAAAGTAGACCAAAACGTATAAAGATTTATTATATTTCCCATTAACTCACAGACTTTAAAAAATTATATTTATTAAGGCATCACATTATTAACATATTTATCAAAATACATAGAAACTATAACTGTTAGAGTTTTAGTAGAATTTAATGATTTTGTGTCCACTATGTTCGTCCATCAGGAACTGCTTTTATCAAAAATTCATGCCTTGTTATTTATTAGGCAAAGAGGAAATTTCATACTTACCAAAACAAAAATTGCCTGTTAAAATAACTTGGGAGGCTGGCTTTTGTGCAACATTTATTCAATGTATTATGGTCACATAAAATACAATATTTTAATATGGGAGATGTAGGCAATACACAGAAATGTGTTGGGTAGATCAGTAGTTAAAGTTTAAAACAGTTATTGTATCATAAAATATCTTTATTGAGATGCAAAGATAGACGTTATACTCTTTTTCTAGTTTAGAGTGTTTAGAGTTAGAAGTAATGAGTTTGCTGTTGATCATTTAAGATTTTACTCCAGGGTCTTTGGTGCTCAAAAGTACTCTCATTTGCAAAATGAAACACTATTATTAGTTAAAAAACCCACAAGAAAAACAGAAATGCAAGATAAAAAATATTATCATAAAGGTAAGCTTATTCAGAGTCACCTAAATGATATGCGTGCTGATGAATAACAATCAATTTTCAAGGCCATTAGGATCAATTTTACCTGTTGTGTAAATATCTTGGGGTTTTCAAAAACTTTTCAAACTAAAACAGACCTATCTAAATGACAGTTTTAGCATTAGTCACTTAGTAAGAAAATGAAAGTCATTATTTTTTTTAATCAAGTTTAAAGAAACACTTTTCACAGAGAATTAGCATACAGCACAACAGGCAAAATCGATTAAGGCCCGCCATCTGGCAGGAGTCTAGAAAAGTTGTTGCCATATGTTTTGACCAAGACTGCAAAATAAACTGTTTTATACTGTCAGCACTTCCAGTTCTGTTTTATAAATTACATTCAGTTTTATTATATATATGAAAAAGATTAGGAAAGGTTTCATCTATGACTGGCCACTTAATTGGAAAACAGACCCTATATAAAATTTTAAAACAGGCACAGGGTGAACGGGGCTCAGTTTGAAAGCCATTTGACAGCTGTAAGTAACAAAAGTGCAAGGATTGCTGTAAATTGTTTATTAGGCAGATCTTTAATTCTTAATCAGTAACATTTAAATCTCTTTTCAATATTAAACAACTGTAGATTTTCTTTGATAATAATTACAGAAGAAAATGTAATACAAAATTCCTGGGCAGAGGGGAAGAATGTTCATGAAATTAATGGGTAATATTAAGAAGCGGTGAAATGAAAAAAAACCAACCAAAACCCATCTTTTTCTTAAAAAGATATAGTTTCATAAAGGATAGATTTTAAAAATCAGTATATATGTATGTTGCTGTTGGAAAAATAACATATCAGGTTCAAATGAAATTTAGGAATGTTAATCTGTTTTGCAGCTGCTATTTTTGTTTTATGGTATTTTTACAGCTGTTTTTAATTTCTTTTAAGAAATACTAAACCTTTCAGACTATTCCCAAGTGAAACACCATGGTACAGATAATTGGTTTCATTGCAATTCAGATTATGAACATCATTTTTCAGTTGTTACTTTCAAACTATATACACAGCTAAATCTGTAAGCCATTTTCTTTATTTCAGCTACTATCAAAAAGGGAGAAAATAGCTTAAAACATCACAAAGCCTTAATGTCTTTGTAAGGATTTGTGATGTTTGAAAATGTTTACTCACTAATGAAGAATTTTCATGATAAATGCAAAATTATCTTCAAACATGTTTACGCTTATATGATATTGATAGATATATATATATATATGTGAACAGATCAATTATTGTTGGCGTAAGACATTATAAATTGAGGTTTCTATGTACCAGAAAAGCCCTTTTATTCTAAAAAGGTCCATTCAAAGGGAATATGGGTAAAGAAGGATTTTAATTTAGTTTTGAATAAATCTCATAACAACTATAACTGAAGAGCTGCTAATAATATCTCCAACATTACCTCTGTCCTGTACAGTCATGGTCTAGTTTGCTATCACGGTTCTTGTAGGGAAAAAAAGGCTACCTGCCACTCCCACCCCCTTGCCCTCCCCAGGGCCTCTGGTTAATATGGAGCACAAAGTACCAAGCAACACCTGGATATTTCTTTTTATCCTTATGTTCAACATGTGGTTCCACATTGTATTTACAACATATCCTCTGAGCCCTGAAGCAAATAAGCTTTTTATTTTTCTTCATAGCCTTCTATGTCATCACTGTAATACCAGCGTACTTCATAAGGAGTAATGAATTTATTCTCAGAACACTTCTGTGAGATCAGGAAATACCTGAATGAATATTTACAATGGCAGAACAGAGAGAGGCATTGAGAGCTGTAGTAACATTTCAAGTAAAGGAGAAGCAGGTACAGAACCCAGGGCACTTGGTCTTAACCTGTGGCCTCTGTCACAAGACAACTCTCACTTTTCCAGAGGATCCTAGCTCACTCAGGTTGCTCAAAACTTGCCTTATTGTTTGCCCAGTGTGCCCATTGAAGACCTCACCCATACCGCTCTGAATTTGTATGGTTTGGGTTTGGTCTGAAATTAAATGGGGAACAAAAGTCAAACACATATGTGATCAAATACTAAAGGACCTTATTGAAATGGGTGCACACAGGGAGGCAGAGTTCACACTGCGTGTGCAGCCTCAACTGTCCCATTTCCTGACTCTGGGTACTTCTCTTTTTGTTGCATATTTCACTTAACACTGGGGGTGGGGGGCAGTGGAGACACCGAACAATTTTTAAAGAGTACTTGAAAAACATGGAAAATCCAGAATATTTTGTTGCTTCACAGACAATAGTCAAATTTTTGTTCAATGCAATTTTTTATATATATATCTTTTGTATATATATATATATTTACAAACAGTGAAACAGAAAGGGTTGCCTTATTCCACATATATAAGTCTCTTTTAAGTCTTGATTTCTTCCATATGCATCTTCACACATTTTAGACAAAAAACCAGGACAACTTCAGGTTCTGTTTTATTCCCTGTTGACTGTCACTCATTTTGGAATTCCCTGTGAGATTTCTCAGAGCTACACACACGCACAGAACCATAAAGAATATAAAGCAGACAGTTATGACATCAATTACAAAATTCACCATGAATTCATGTAAACCCTTATCCTGGTTCACACATCAACACCAATTTCATTCCTCCACTAAGAGACACGTGTGAGACTAAGACTAATCCCTATGCCAAATTTCATATTTTTAGGCAAATACTCATTGTCAGCTTTGTGACCTAGGAACTTCTAGATATAAAAAGACACGATATTAATCCTTACTTAGAAACACTTGAGATTTAGGCCTTATTGAAAGAGATGAAAATGACCAAAAGAACAATTGAAAACTATGTCATGCAGGAATTTCTATTTGTTAGTTAGCTTTCTTTGTTTCTTTGTTTCTTTCAAGTTTCTTTGTTTTAAGCTAGGTAATACCTAACTGCTGTATGACTTTGGTCATTTGAAAATTATAACTGCACTTCAGACAGCCCAGGTCTTCATTCTAAAGTAAGTTATGCCACTGGAATTAGTAAAATGATTATTCTTAATAAGCATTCACCATCAAGTTTCTCAGAAAACCATGTTCTGAAAGAAAGCACTTTTTTGTTTTGGGTTTGTTGTTTGTTGTTGTTTGTTGTTGGTTTTTTTTTTTGTTTTTGTTTTTGTTTTTTTCTACCAGCTATTTGGTATCTTTATTGATAATTTGGCAATTTTTTTTTTTATTTTTTTTTTTTTTGCAAAGCTTGCAAATAATATGGCAAAGCTTTCAGGTCATAAAAGAATTGGTGCAGTAGTAAGTAATGATGAGGACATTCAAACAGTTTTGTGGCAGACCCCTGTACAGTCACATGCTTGCCAAAAATAAAAATGTTGATCCATAGGACTGGAGGATTATACTTTCAAAATCAGTGACGCACTAAAAGATAGGAATGATAATAAGTGGCTGAACACGAGCTACCAGCACAGTTTAGCATGGTTCTTGGTTTTATAAACAAGGGAATAGTGAGGGAAATGTTCAAGCTTGTTAGGTCAGGTATTGGAGCAGCCCTCAAGTGTCAGTTGAAGTGGTGATCAAGGACCTTTGAATCACCAGTTCCTAAACAAAGGAACTGTTTCAAAATGAGCATTTTCTTTCACGTTCTGGGTGTCTTTGACCATAATATCTTTGTAGAGCCAAAACTTTTACATGCAAGGTAAAATGAGACAAATAAGCAAACTAATATGCATTCTATGAAATAATGAACTACTAATATGAAGAATCAGAGTAGAAAATGTGGATTTTTACCCATCTTTTAATCATTAAGAGAGTAATATGTTACCCATATATCATGTAATATTGTCTAATATTTATAGCAATTACTTCTGGATCAAAGGCATAACTTATAAGCAGCCAAATGGTTTTCAGGAGGGAACATTTTTTTTAAAAAAAAAAAATATGTTGAGCCTGTCTGTCTTGAGAAACCACACTTTATCAGAAAAAAAACCCTTACTCGTTGTTTAAAGTAACACATGTGATTAGGATACCTGAAGAAGATTATAGAATGGAGATACTGGTTGTTTGTGTTTTTTTTTTTAAAAAAAAAAGTTCTTATCTTTTTGTTTTGTGCTACTTACAGCATTTGGCATATGGCTTTTCACAATTTCTTTCACACAAGCAATAAGGTGGTGTTTTTTCTGTTGTATGAATGTTTGCCAGGGAAGCAAGAGACTGAACTCTACCCTTACTCACCCCCAAAGTATGAAAATTTAAGAGAAATTATAGGAAACACACAAAAGCTTGCAGGGTAACTCAAGGGCAAATCTCCTGTATGACTGTTTTTCAATAATTCAACTGAATTTTAAAATATACTAGATTCAAAGGCACAGTGTCCTTTTAATCAAGAACTAAAGACTTGTTCGATGCCTGAAATGATCAAATGGAAATTTTTCAGAAATATAAACAAGAACCAACCAAAGCAATAGTAACAGTAATGAGAGAGAGAGAGAGAATTATTTGGTAAACTAAGTGTAACGTAATGTCAAGGTAAATGGAAGGAAGATTCAAAGGAAAAAGTTAATTTCTGAAAGCAAATAGGATTTAGAACTTTACATTAAGACATTGAAGTGAAGGATATACATAAAAAGGGACAGGTTTCAAAGCATAACTTGGCAAATGTATTGATTCTAATTGAAGCAGTGGATGACTGCTTCTCTTCTAAAAGCTCATCAATTTTATCAGGTTCAATAGAAACTGTAAAGACCTAACATGAGGCTGGTTCTCTTCAACTCATTTTCTACTCCTCTAAAGCCACAGGTTAGGAGGGATCATGAGAAGACTTCTGAGGATTGTATTGTTTTCCTAAACTCACAAAACTGTTCATAGTACTCCAACATGTCTTTATGCACTGCTTCTTAAATTTGTGTGCTTCCTCCACAGGATTTAGAAGCAAAAAGTATCTTATTTCTTCCTGTACCATAATACTGAGACTCAGTAGTGCTAAGCCAGAAGAATATTTTTTTTCCAAGACCCTAGCAGGAGTTCTGTAAGTTACAAGGAATATTTTAATCAACCAAACTAGTAGGCTCTTCAGCCTTACTCAGGGCCTAAAAGGGCATGGATGAGCACAGACCTGTCTAAACTCCTCTTCTGATGTTTCTAGCTGTTCAGGTGGAAATCTGCTAAAACCTAAAACCCACATAGCTAATTCAGTGTGGTGCTAAACTAGCACACTCCTGAAGGAATTGTTTTACCTAATGGCTTTAAAGTCAGGGCATTGCCATTTCAGAGCACTGGAAGAAGAGCTTGGGTCTTTCTTTATCCATGCTATCATTCATACATATACTCAGAAACTGCCCTTTCTATCATTTTTCTTTTTTGAGCAAAACATTTCCAAAATACTTTCTCACATTAACTTACTATTGTTTAGTACAATTTTTTTTAAACAGTGGAATTCTTCAGGAAAAAAAAAAACCCAAAACTGTTTAATTCTGGACATCACTGTGACTGCAAGAGAGGAGAAAATCCTTTCTGATCCTTAAACTGCATTTTCTATCAGAAACAGCATTTTAGAAACATGCTGGCAATACATTTGCCCATGGATTGAGACTTAAGAGGGCAGCAATATTGGTGAGATGGCTGCTGCATGTCAGGAATGAAAGGAAGGGTGAATGAGGGTCATCTGCCCGATTGTGTTCCACCTGGGTCAGTGTGCTTTGAGACACAGAGGGACTGCAAGGAGGAATGAACTCTGGCATCTGTTTCAAAAAGTGCCTCCCACCCACTATATGTGCTAGATAGTTTGGCCATTCCACAGAGTAATCCAGTCAAGTCTCATTCAGTAGGTGCTTTTTGGGTTTATCCCAAAAGACAATTTGTTTTGCTGAAATTAGGTAGAATAAATTTTACACTGTTTTGTTCATATGACAAAGGAACTATCTATTGGATTTTTGTTGCAATGTAGCTATTAGAAAGGCTGAACTATTGAGCCATAAACATGGTTCCAGAGAGTATGTATACAAAAGGAACTGTCAAAAGCTGTCTCCTAAAAACAAAAGAGCAGAACCAGATTAAGATCTGTAACATTTCCTGAATTATGACATTAATTTTTGCTTTCATTTGTGGTACTCATTCCTGTATAATGATTTGCACTTCTACATGTAAATAAACTAAAAGTGAGCAAAGATTCCCCCTGTGATCAAGAAATAATTGCACCTAAGAGATAAATGTTATTTTTGCAAAAAAACAAATGCTATACTACTAAACTAATATAGAATATGTTACAAATTTAAAAAAAAATAATTTTTTCATCTTAAAAAATAAAGTAGTACTTACCATTTCTTGCACTAAGACCAATGAGGAATTAATTTTGCACTCTGATCTTCTCCCCAGACTTTTACTTGCTAACCAAGACACAAGAATCCCTTCAGGTACATATTATTATTTTTATACTCAGAAATAGCTTACAATAAAAATAGATATGATTAAAAATTTCATGTTAGACCTCATTTTTAAAATCAGTACATCACAAGCTCACAGATAGACTATACTGCTTGTAGTCCTGCTTTTAAAAAGGTGTTCACAAATGCCAAGCATACATCAATTGTCCAGGCATCAAATACTTTACTATAATATATACTAAATATATGAGGCATTGCAATTTTGTGTCTGCATTCAACTGCTTTGGCTCTAAAAGACTGTGTACTTTGAGGAACCTGAACCCTCTCTGTCGCTGCCCTGAACATTGAGGAGAGAAAAGTTGCTCCCTGAGCAGGACTCTGAGACACTTTACCCTCTCCTATAGAGCTCAGAGGGAAAAGTATGCACAAACAAAATACTCCCTTGAGGTCACCATTTTCCTCATGGTACACTAAGCATAAAACGTGTTATTTTGGCAGGGTCATTTTATGCTTTTGTGAAGTGCACCTTTTAAAATCAGACATCAGGATGCCCACGGCTGTAATAGCATCTCAAGGGGGGGAAAAATAACACTTTCTTTCTTGGCTGTAAAACTACACACCCCCAGTAAAGCTAAATTGAACAAAACTACCCTCACGTTTTCAGAATTTTCAAAGAAATAATCTAACAGTAGCCTACAGGTGGTAACATTTTAAGAAAAGTGCATCTGAATGGAGACCAAAGATTCCAGCGCATGTTGACAGGACAAAAACCAGGACTCAAAGGAAGAAGAGGTACATGCCTCTATTTAACATAGGACCTAGTGTTGAGCTCTTCATCTATAGTGGGGTGGCCCCTCCTAAGGCTAAGTGCCTTAAATTGTACATGCACATTTTGAAAGTGGGGCTCTCTGGAGAAAACTTCATGAGGAAGGAATAATGCTTTCTAAAAATTTTATTTTCAAGTAAAGTAAAAAGTTTGATTCAATATACAGATGTGGGTTTTTTCCCCCCCTTTGATCTTTGAAAAGCTCTGGGTAAACATATCTAACAGCTCTCAGCTGCATTTGTTTAGCTTAGGTAGCTGGATTTTTACGACAACAGGCAGTTGGAAGAACAATTGAATTTCTACTGCAATTGTTCAGAAAGCGATTGAACAGCATTTTCATACTAAATAGGACTTCAGAGTAGAAATTTGCCTGTTCTAAACTGATATTAGTTGTAATACTGATAATCAGAACTACTGATGACTTATTTTCTGTAGCTGATTACAAATTCTATAGATGATAAGCACACAAACATACAGACTCTTAGTATGCTCAGTTTTTTTAAGTATGTGCTGTTATCTTTAAAACAACCAGCAGACAACAAAATTTATCCCTGATCACGGCTATATATTTTTTTTCTATCTGGTCAATAGGTTATATTTAAAGAAATCTGCACAAGTAACATTCAGATTCTAGGCTTTTGTAGTTACTCCCCAGCTTTCTGGAATGCATCTGATAGCAATACATAAAAATGAATATTTCAGTCAGGACTATGTTCTGAAGAAGGAATCATAGTTTCAAAAAGCAGTGGTGTTGTAACGATATGGGGCATATGAGATGGGTATGCAGGCATATGCATACAACAGATTGAAATATGTGATGTAGAAAGGTTTTTCCTGGCAGCAGCTTGGAGCGCAATTGTAAATAATTTCCTCTTTTTAGCACTTAGGCAAGCGTATAAAATATTCTCTCACCATCATCTGTAGATCAAATACACAGAGCATATTATGTATACATATGTGTACAGATGCACACACACACACAGTGAAATAGAAAATGTTTATAAGTAAACCCACATTACAAAACTGTGTTTATATGAATTTATTTTTTCATATAGCCATAAGTACACCCATACAAACATATGAATATAACTGTATATTTTTCCATTGAAATAGAAGTAATTTAGCGTGTGTGTATAGTTACTTCTTGTAAAATATATTAAAACGTGTTGCATTAAAGCTACCTTTGATCCTTTTATGAAGTTTGGCTTAAAATCTATTACACAGTGAAAGTAAGCCCTCTTTTAGTAAAAGCTGACAGTGAGCTTTCAGATGTTGAAGATTTCTTCAGCCTCACCTGATGTCATTTAAACTAAAGGACAAGGAAAGCACCTCCATGTGGAAAAAAGAGTGTGTCAACGTGAGTTATTCAATGGGGTAGAAATGGGCCTTCCCTCTTTCTTCTTTAAAATACATGAAGTCATTGTATCTTTTCTCAAACACAAACGTACAGTAATCAATTTTTCACTGTATCTGAGTTCCCTGTAAGCAGATTATGTTGTAAGGATAAAATGTTTGCACTACCAGTAACATTGACCAGATCTACCTTAGCACTAAAACAGCCAGACTGTCTTAATAACAGATCCCTAGCCAAAGCACGTGAAAGCAATTAAAAAATAATTAGAAAAAATAATTAGAAAACCTATAAAAACACAGACCTACATCTAAGCTCCATCATTAAATCTAGAACAAATAAAATTAACTATATTGCTGCTGCTGAATTTAGAGAAAAGTGCTTGGGGGGGGGCGGCCAGAATGAGGAAAAAGACAACAAAGCGTAAATTGAACACACCCTCACATACGTTGATTTGATGTGATGTGTAAGGCTCAGGTTCACATTTACCTGCATTCTGTTTCACCACTTCTTAACTTCTTTTAACAATAACTCCAAATCAAAAAATCTTAACTGAAACCGAATGCTACTTTGCAAAGTATGTGAGAGTAAGCAGCACTACTGAATGTGTTAACCTAAACCACAGAGTTTCTATAAAATTGTAAACATTTGTTCCACTGATTGTATTTAGCTGGCGTAATGAAGCCATATTCTAAAACTTATTTTTCTTTCAAGTCAGCTTTCCTACTAATAGCAATTTCAAAATATGTCTTTAGAACCCTGGTTATAAAATGTCTGTAACTGAAGGGATGAGCGACAATTAGAAATACATACAAAGTCTGCTCCCTATTTTGGATATCATAAAGAAGGAAGTCAGCAACTGCAAGGGTCGAAGAAATGTTAACCTTGGTCTGCTTTCTTGGTTGTTATCAATAACATCTCCCTTTGGCAGAAGACAATGAATTATGACAACTAATTCTTGCAAGGGGCAAAAAAATCACTGCTTGCTTAGGCTCGATTAGTCATATATTTTGGGGACAGAAGGCAGAATGGCAACTGTTAGGGGTTGCTGAATCTGATAAAGTTGGGGTTGCTACAGGTCTGTGCCCCTGGTGAGGCTGAGCATGTATTCCTAAAAGGCATATACATACATGCCTTTATACACATCTATACATACAGAATACACATAGCTGGCCATATGGATCAAAACAAACACTCAGCACTTCCACAAAACCAAACAGCACCAACAGAAATCATCCTGTTCCCTTTTCTGGCTGATCAGGACAAAGGTCTCTTAGTGGGAAATGCATATACAGAAGTACATCTTGGATCCCCTAGCAGCTGTGCTTAGGTATGTCATCTGGCCAGTAGCTGCCCTGGACCCTCTTCTGCAGTTGCTGGCACCAGGACATGTAAGCCCCAAAGGCTGGAGCCCCACTCCAGCTCCCAGTACTCAGACTGGGATGTGCATGCTACACACACACACAGAGGAACACCATAAATCCCACCAGTAACCGTCCTTAGACCAGTGCTACGCAGTCACTGGCCCCTGATACTCTGCACTCCAGTTATCTCATGCACATGCATATACACACATGCATACACACACATGCAAACCGGTATAATTTAACTCTCGGGCCCTATGGTCTCTTTGGCAGTTGCCCTGGTCCTTCTGTGAGCTAACTCCTCCAGGTGGCTTATCTTCACAGACAGACATGGCTCTGAGGGCACTTTTGCTGCTCACCAGTTCTTCTGGTTTCATGAGCGGATACGTGAAACCTCACCTACTCAGGTTACTGGGACCCTGAACACATGGACTCGTATGACCTATGTTTCCTGTCGTTGGCACTTACAGCCCATACACTCACACACACAGATAATAGACAGCCCCTCACCTGGGAAAGTAGAAATGGAGTTCAATGAGAAGGATAGACTGCAGTGATGAGGGACAGAGCACAGCCATGCAAGGGTATTGACCAGGCAACTGTTCACACAGGACTGGCTTCATTTATCCCATTATCCCCCTACTTTCCTGCTTCTTCCTTCGCAAACCACCTTGCTCTCTCCCTTTCCCTGTCCTTGGTTATTCCTCTAAGCATCCTATAGTAGGGCTTCCAGGACCCCAACATGTTCTTCCCATTATGCATCCCATACTATGTATCATACCTTTAGGCAGTAATTCCCTTGATCTGTGAGGTGGTCTAGAAATCCTTTCATTTGACTTCTGGTACTGGGTGTCCCCCTGGCTTGTAGCACTGAGGGTAACCTAGGGCAGCCCTCGGAGGGGTCAGGCAGAGCCTTTGTTTCTCTGATCTGGTGATCATGGTTCACCTGCCTGCCTGAGTACCCCTGTGCTCCTCTGGGCTTGTGGAGATAGGCCTTTGATGGGCTGATAGCCCAGTAGAGTGCCCTTTGGGCAACCCCAACCTGCTGTGCTCTTTGTGTTCCTTTGCAAATGTGCAAGTTTCTATCACATAATCTAATATAACCCATTTCAGAACCCAATGCAAGGAACCAAAAATGTCTTATTTTTCTCATGACACATTGCCTCCCAAACAGCCATAGCTCTGTCACTTGTTTTTACCGACTGCCATAGGCATAATAGATCCTATAGGTATGAATTTCATACAGCTTTAACTAGCTGACCAAAAAATGTATGGTAAGGGGAGGGTCGTGCATTTATTATATTTGCTTCGAAAGCAACTTGACTCCGGTAGACTTCCATCCAAAGCAACTTGACCCTTTCCGTATTATTTTAAAGCAAAAACATAAAGGTGTTATGAAATATAACCATAAAACCATATAATCAACAAACCTCAACAATTCTGATGTCTTCCAATATTCCAAAACTTAGTAAGTCATTTAAGAAGATATATCTTAAAATCACAACTACCAACTTCCACACAGAAGTTCTGGTACTCAAATCTCTTAAAGAGAAGGGATTGCTGTGGATCAATTCACACTACTTCAAATCTTTGCGCAGACAACTAAGGAATTGATCCAAGGATGTGTAACACTTATTTCATAGTGAACAGAAGTGTCTCACAGGTGCAGAGGCTGTTCAGAGCTTTAGTTCAGGCACTTTGAACATCCTAAAATCCATATAGATCAATAGAAAACTAGTGTAATTCACAAGAATACAAACAGTTGTTATAACAAATCAGTGCCACTTAGCAGATCACTACGTAATATCCCAAGTTAGATATCCATTATGAATACAAACATGTTGAAGCAATCCATCCTGTAGATGAGAAATACATGGATGCTATGACATCAGAACTTCATATCTGAAACAGAGTTATGGTGTGTTTGCCCAGAGGGAGCATTCCTGAGCTGTAACAGTGTGGCCGTTCAGGTTAAGATGGAGATTCGAGACACTGCAGCTTTTGTGATATGTAGCAAAAAATGAACAGACATACGTTTAGTCAACGGAAAAGATATCAGCAGTGCTGTATCTTCCTGTTGCCTCCTCCCATATAACAACATCACATTCGGCTTTATCAAGATGTACTTTAACCAATTGGATTTCATTCATTCCGAAATCTCCCACGGACACTACCCTTTGCAATCCTCAGCACTAAATAGATCAGGGAAGATAGTTATATAAAGAATCATCAGTATTCAAAAGTAGGTTGGAGCTACTCAACTGTACGCTGCATTAATCTGAAAGAGTGCATGTACTTTTACTGTATCAATTGTCATTAATCCCTGTCTCCAGCTACTCGGTCTGTAAAAAAGACTGATTTTCTTTGTTTTATTTTGGGAATGCCCTATATAGCACTTAGGTAGTGCATTAAAATAAGTAGAGGAGTATCTAAGAAAAATATGAGAAGAATCTGTAAATTTTTGTACAAATTATTTGGTATTTTGTGAAATAGCCAAAACGATTGGTAGAGAGCAATTTGCAGGTGGTGGACTGACTCCCACTTACCCACAACCTCATTTCAGGTAGTTGTAGAGAGCAACAAGTTCCCCCTGAGTCTCCTCTTCTCCAGGCTAAACACCCCCAGTTCCCCCAGCTGCCCCTCACAAGACCTGTGCTCCAGCCCCTCCACCAGCTTCGCTGCCCGTCTCT
>JAVJGJ010000037.1:36865546-36875977 GCA_035590215.1 Microhierax caerulescens
TTGAGAAAAGAAGAAAGAGAAGAGAAGTACTTCCTTCATTCATGCCTTATATACAAATAAAGACAAGTGGAGGTGATAGGGTTAAATTCTGAAGCCTTGGAGAGCCTGTGCCTGACTGCCCTCAGTGGACTTGCCCACCCCAAGCCAGCTGGCATTGAAAAATGAGGTCAAAACTAAAGAAGATCTCCATGGTGGCAGTCACCTTTCTGAGTGCATGCACCAGCTACCAGAATTTCATACAGAGAACACAGGTGTGTGCTCGCTGCTACTTGTCAAACATCTCAAGGTCAGTGTGCTCCCTCAAGCCCAAGCCCATCTCCCCAGTCCAATATATCAAGTGGACTGTAAGGAAAGTAGTTGCAAAGAATCAAAGAAAGTTAAGGTCCCCATCTTACTGCTGAAGAAAAGGATGTCCGGGAGGGATGAGGGGCAATTTAGGCGTGGTATGTTTTTTGTGTTGCTGCTGTAATATTAAACCTACAATTCCCTCCCTATGGGTTTGTCTAAAAGCTAAAATCAGAGCTCAGACTGGACTTGGACAACCAGTTGGGTGGTCTCACTCATAAATGAGCATGAACAAATCAAGCATGTTTTTCAAAACTAATGTAGTTTTTCACGTGAGGTGCCTTATACTATTGCTGAGTGACAGTGCTAGTGGCATGCTACTGCTGAAAACTCATCGTGGAATTTCCTCAAGGAGCCAACATCACCACAGCTTGCTGGATAATTTTCCCTGTCAGCTTCAAACCACATCACTAGTAAGGATGCCCAGTCCAGCAGTCCAGACTAGAATTAACACGAGGGAAAATCTTCAAAATGTGTACAGTGTAGATGTGGGGACTTCAACACTAATGGTTTGATCAGCTGATCTGCACCTGTGGCACTACAGCAGCTGTTAACGCTGACATAGGCTCAGACTGTTACCTCAGGAGGAAGCGGATGGCAGCCTTTCCTCTCCCCACGGGTTGTAAAAGCAGTCTGAGTAACTTGGTTGAAGAACTTCTGCACTGAGCAGAAGATTCTCATTTCTGATGTCTATTCCTAAAGAACTATGGGCTTCCCAAAAATCTATAGAGAAGTCTACACCAGGTTGCAAAGGCCTAGTAGCAGGCAGATAATACAAGTCTCAAAACCATAGAGATGCATCTGCTTTGGAATAGAATGAATAGAATGCTTCAGCCAGCTTTTACTGCAAAGTCTAGACCTGTCCACTTGAGAAATGTCTTAGAGTTACTTTTTTCCTAAACGACTACTCTTTCAGGGAAAGGCTTAGAGAGCTTGGAGAAGTTTTATCCTATGCTATATAACCATTTTATAATTAAATTGAGTAAAAGAATAGTTCCAAGACTAAATATGATATAAAATGATACTTTGCAAAAGTATGGTATCCCTGTAAAATACGTAAGAAAATGTTTCCATGTCCTTATATATTGATATGAATGTTAATATCAACTTCAATAACTATATCGGGATGTTTTAAAATTGACTAATTACAAATTATATTGCGGGAAGTCTTGACTGAGAGATAAAGAAAAATGGAAGACCACCCATTTAAAATGTGATTAAAAGTTATGCTTTAAACATTGATTAACATAGACTATTCTACAAAATCAAATTGTTTTCATGAAAGGAAAATCCATCAAGAACTGTTAAACGCAAAGACATAGCCAAAATTTCTGTTTTGGGAAGAACAGTAGAACTTGCTGAGAAATGACACCGGGCAAAACACGACTGCATCCTATAGCCAATGTAGTTCACTGATCAGGAGACATGGGACACTGTTCTGGACAGACCTCTAGCCTAGCCTTGTAGTCATACTGATCAAAAACTGGGTCCATCAACATAGTCACCTGTGATTTTGGGGTTTTACATATTAATATAAGT
The DNA here is from genome assembly GCA_035590215.1 of Microhierax caerulescens. Taxonomy (NCBI): domain Eukaryota; kingdom Metazoa; phylum Chordata; class Aves; order Falconiformes; family Falconidae; genus Microhierax; species Microhierax caerulescens. The sequence continues at coordinate 36,867,431 of JAVJGJ010000037.1, forward strand.
TTTCTATGTGTTTTAAAATGGAAAATGTTAATAAACAGTCAAATATTTGTCCTATGTTTTTTTATCTATCGTAAATTCTACATTTTCCATAACAGTTTGACTCACTGATGAAGTAAAATTGTTTTACCAGTATGATGAGTAGATAACCACAGCAGCAGCAATGAATTACAATAAATATGAGAATTGTCAATCCAGGCAAAGAGTAAGGTAATTTTTAAGTGAAGCTACACTCAAATATATGGTTGCAACAGGAGAGAAAGGAATGTTTACAAATATTAAAATAGAAAAATGGAAAATAAATCAAATGCAATTAGTGCTTATCACTGAAGTGACTGCAAGATTTACCCTTGGGTTTTTTTCCCTTAGAGTGGACAGATTGCTAATGTTTTTAAAGCAAGCCTCCAGCTCATCAAGAATAAAAAAAAAAGATGTTTGATCACAATAAAACCAAAAATTTGTTTATATTCTACTGCAACCTGCAAAACTTTAGTGAAATTAGACAGCAGCCATATTTATTTTATAGAATTTAGTATTTTCATGCTAAAAATGAAATTATGGTAGCACATACAAAAATTATATCACTGTACTGTATTAACAGCCGCAGTAGAACAGCAAAAAAGGACTTTGCTGAGCTGCCAAGCTACACTTCCTCAAAAACACAGGCAGACAATTCACTTTCATATATAAGGGACAATCTCAAAGATAGAGAAAATCAAAATCCTCTTCATTTGCTTTAAATGGATTAGAATTTGGCTTTCAAAATATACATGTGCAAGCCTCAGTCAAAGAACAACAAACATCAAAATATATGATTTCATTCAAGTCGTTTCTTTCTATGGAAAGAGCCTCCATTCCAGCTGATTAACTCTTACATATCTTTTCCATTCAATTTAATTTAAATTTCATTAAATCTGGTTCTCACTGAGTTCAAAGGAACTTTTATTTTTAAACACTTCTACCGTGAAACTGATTTGTTCTCATTGATATCATTATTTGCTGTATCTGAGAATGTCTTTCATAAAAGCTACTTCTTTGAATGTTATTTTTGCAGAATCATAAACATTAAAAAGATAAAAGACTTATTATATTAAACCAAGCCTCTCCTGTTTTCAGGGTGTTTCCTCAGGCATTTTGCTGTACATTTGAAAAGGGACTTCTGGTAGTTCTCGCTCCATGGTCTGCCATCATCACAACTCCACCCTCACAATGTTACAGTCAGCGCTGCATAATTCAATTATTAAACCAATAAGAAAAGGTAAATTATGAAGAAAGAAGTAAATTTATGAACACTGAGAGCTGTATTCAGGCAGCCTACTACACTGCCCAGGCTGGAGTTAGACACCTCCTGCAGCAGCAATGAAGAGTTTGGATCACATCGTATTTAGTAGCGTCAGATCTAAATCTGTACTTCTACAGCTGTGCTGGTGCATCAGATTCTGGGTGGGGTTCCCAGACAGAGGCCAAAAGGCGCAGGATAGCCTATATATATATTATGCTATACCTTTATCTGTCAGAAAGGGTCTGCCACACAGAAACTACCCGTAAGGGATTAGTCATGCCTACTTCCAAACTGCTTCTTGGGAATGGTTTGTGGGAGTGCAAGTTGATAAGTCAGAACCTCTCCAGTAGTGAATTGGAATTTTTAACAAACCAAAGCTCAGTCTTAAAGAAATTATTTATGCTAACTTAAAAAGGCCTTCTCAACTAAAATGCCTTTCAAAAAAAAAAAAAAAAAAAAGAAAAGAAAAAAAAAAGCCACCGCATTTATCATTTCTGAAAAGGCAGTAGGAGAAGAGGAAGGCATCAACTTGGATGTACAGGGATGAAATTTTATCGCCTTGTTAATAACGTGAATCACCAAATCAATTTCAGTCTACATAAAGGAGTAATCATTCCTGTACACTAATTATTATTGAATGCTGTCTTCATGCTATTGATGATAAATCACTAGTTTTTTTGAGAAGTGTCGAGTCTGATAAGATTATTTTATATCTCCAATTAAAAAACTAAGCCAGACCATGAATTCTTTCTCCAGAATCTTTTAAAAAACTTCAAACATAAGAATATTTGAGAAGCGATTTAAACTTTTTGAATTGAAAAGGTCTTTATTAATATTAATACCTGTGATACTGAATCTAAATGTTAACCTAGTCAATACATATTCAGTGCTCTAGGTAATTATGGTGTTTTTCCTCAAAGCAATAATAGAAACTAAAACTGACAGTTAACAGATTAATGAGAGTTAACACTAAGGAAAACTGAGATGAAGACATGACTACAGGTAAAAGTTATACTTTCTGTGTGACAACCAAGGTTGTGAGATAAATGACACAAGGAAATTCAAAGCATACATGACCCGAAACTACAAGAAGGTATAACTAAAAAATTTCACAGACTGAAAATAAATAATTGTTGAGGACAAAGGACACAATCTCTGTCATTATTAACTGAACAAAATGCCTATTAATAATTAATACTGGCAGTTTTGGTAGAACAAGGACTGAAGAATTTTCTCTCCAAAGACAAAAAATAAAATTGCAAATATGAGAAACACTGTAGAGAAACCCCAGCTTTCTTGTATTTAATATTGAGGGCTCTGCTGTTCAAAGGTCAGTACCTCTATATGTGCTCTGAAGCTGTAAATCTTAAGTTCACTTCCTTGGATTTGTAGTATATGTTGCAGTTATGGATTGAATTGTAAGTTATCTGAGGAAGAGGTTCCCAGAACATATTCTTCTCACTCCACTTCCAGATTTACCAGTGTGGTCTACAGGTCAATCTTACCAATGTTTTTGCACATATTTGAACTAAAGAATGCAGTCATATTAGTTATTGGCATCAACATTTTTTACTTATACATAACCACAACTACTTCATTAGAAGCAAAAATGATAATTCATAATATTTCTGCTATCACAATGGTCAGCTAGTATCTGCAGAGCAAGTGGATTAGCATGTTCTTTATGTTCATATATACAAACTGAGTATCTGAGGTGTCTAGCCAAGCAATGTTCCTGAGGCAGAAGGCTGCAGAACGTGAAGTTGCCTTCTTCCAGCCCATGTCCGTGTAAGGCTGAGCATCAGCAGCAACACAGGATCATGTGTCTGTTCAGTAAGCCTGCACACGGGCAGCTCAGATATGTCCTGTTAAAGAAGAAGGGAAGGTGTCTCATTTCTATTTTGAAGATATCCAATCTCCAGAAAATTTAGATACCATTTTAAGAATGGGGGAGGAGGGGCAGGGGGGGTGAACTACACATGCAAAAGCTTCCCAGGAGAACACACATGATTAAGTAACAGGATGATGGGGAGAATATGAGGGGAGATGTGTGAGGCTGAGGGGAGAGAACAATAAAGGGGAGACATACCAATCTCTTTTATGCATGTTTGACATGACTGCAACTGCAATAAAAAAAGGGTTGTCCAGATTTGGAGGTCAGGATGATGTTAGCAACTGTACACTATTAGTACTAGCCCTGTATTAAAGAATACAAAAGAGAGGTGGATCTACACTTTGATTAATAGGAGGCCTTGATTATGGATTAATTCATTTTAATATAGGGATAAACAATTCCTATTTGTTTTGTCCAGGAAAAAGCAAATACAGACATAACGACTTTATTGGACTGCTGCTAAATGAAGACAGAGCTAAGACTACCTGAGTGTGTCCTGTGTTTCGGTACTTCCTGGGTTTAGAAGTTCTGATTTAAAATATTGCATTTCTTAGTTTTCAGCTGTTTGCATTTAGTTGAATTCTGCACTCTGGAAGAGCATGAAATACCATTTCACAACCTGCCTTATTAACCAGGTTTTTTAGTAATCAAATGTAATTTTTAAAGTATCTGGGGAATAAGGTACAATTAGTCAATCTTGATGCACCTTTTCAGTTAAAACAACACATATTTTGAAATACTTTTTTCATGAATTAGAAAAATATCTTTTACATTTAAACTAATTTTTGCTTAAACTAACTTTTATTTTTTTTTAAATAATCTCAGACCAGCAGGCTCCCAAATATCTACCTACCATGCAGTAACTGAACTTTAGGCAGTATGACAAGCTACCGATTAGAGCTTTTCTTTACATCTGCAAATAGTGACTAGTCTTATCTGAAGAGACTGCTTCATGGGAACTCCTATCAGGAACCCTTAAGCTTGAAAATATTTCAGCTTTCTTCAAGCATTATGAATCTAGATGCTTCCTTTGCATAAGAATAAGCAGAGGAATTTTCTTTCATTGAAAACATGTCATAAACAGAAAGCTCTTGAAAACACCATTTTAAAGAGAGAAAAACAAGCTTTAAGACAGGCTTTCATGTGTCTGTCAAGAACAGTTTCTTCTTCTGTCTTTGCAATAATTGGGAAGAGGAAATCAGCTAAGTAGTATATTTATATTACAGACGTTTCCTGAAATTTGTTAGTGTAATCACATATCTCAAAATGGAAGAAGAAGAATGGCAAATGCTGGAGGTAATACATTTTAGGATTAACATTATTTTTTGTAAGGGTGTTGAAATATCCAAGTCAGTGAATATATATATATATATAGATTAAGAATATGCACCACTCCAAGGCCAGAACATAGCCATCCTTGCTAATGACACTGCAAATGTAAGGGGTTCAGGTGGGTTTTTTTTTTTCTCTCTTACACCGATATGCCATGCTATGAATGCCTGCATTGCAGGGGAAGGGAATTCTAGAGAGCTTTCATAACCCTTGTCCCATGGAGTATGAGCAAGCAGACAAAAGGGGACTGGAAGAGGGACCCAGGTATTCATTTACCCAACTTCAGTGCCTCACTGCTGACACAGAGTATAAGGTGTGCTCAGCAGATGCAATGCATAGACCAATGGAGCTTTGATCCTCAGGTAACTCCTTGAGACACCTGCACTGTATAATTACTTAATAACAATAATAATTCTTTAAAGTAGTCTTTGATAGAAAAATGTATTATCCAAATGTATTACCTTAGTATCCTTTTTATAAGTAATTTTTGTTGTGAAGAAACCAGGCTATATACGTAAAGTAACATAAGATATATTTTGCAAGCACACTAAATATTCCAATATACAAAGATATTTTATTTTATTCTGGTATCCAGAACTGACATAGGGAACTGTCCTGAAACAAATGATAGCCTAATATAATCTGTAAGACCAATGCATGTCAAGTTCTCCACACAAACTTTTCAAGCAAAAACTTTACAAGAAGCCTGTGAAGAAGAGTGCTGTAACCTTCTTTCAAAATTTTCTATTTATTTCTATAAGAAAAATAGTGACACTTTTATATATATATATACACACATAATATTACTCTAGATTTTTTATTTCAGTGCTTGTGAATTAACAATTTCTGTGAAAGGCACGTTTATTTTCACCCTAGATTACCAATCACTTTAACCAAGAAAAAAGCCAGCTAAATATTCTCTCATTTCTTCTGGCTACCTCTGTCATATTAATATAGGCTAAACCAAGAACAACAAAAAAGAGAAAAGAGTATATTATTGCCAATTGTCAAAGCTACCGAACATGCAGTCAAATGATAAATTGGGTGTAAGAGTTGCCTACAAGATCAAAGCTAGCAGTCTGCAACCACATCATGGTTCATAATTTGAGTGCCACTAATTTCTATTATAAAGGCAGCAGACTACATTCTAAAAAGCTTTTTGCTTTACTGGCAAGACAACTTAGGTTTTCAGTTTATTCTGGACTGCAAATGTACCTGTTGCTATAGTAACTGTATATCTCTTGAACAGTAAATAATTGTCTTAAATGGCTAAATAACAAATAGGTTTATGGCTAGTCTGGTGCTGAGGAACTTGAATATGATACATTTTTAACTGTATTTTTCAAGATCATCTGCATAGTGACCATAATATGTCCCATATAGAAATTAGAAATCTTTCTCATTTTCAGAGAGTTGTGCAGTTGTGCACTGAGTTAATGGCTGATAAATTTTCTGAATCTCAAAAATTCAGGATGAATTTTAATTTCTGATGTGATATTCTACAGTGCTCTCCAAGCAAATATCATAGTAAAGTAATGAAAAGATATCAAAAGAATTTGTCAGGATTAGGCCCTTAGGTTTAAAGATTAGAGCAACTAAATTGACTGCTGGTGATTTTAAAAATCTCAAAAAGCCATGTAAAAATCTATGGACTTTGTCTCCAATACATATTTTCATTAGAAAAATATTTATTGCTACAGGAATTCCAAGCTAACCAATTTATACTGTATATTAGTTACAAGATCCAACATTTATTTTCTATAAACTGATAACTATTCTATGATTTGATGATTGTATGATTTAATTCAGTACTATTACATCCCCCATACACGTGCATACACATACTGAAATAAAACCACAAAACACAAGGAATATTTGCAATGCTGCCTTTCACAAAGGTAAATGAAAGATATTTTTGAACCTTCTCAGAGGCAAAGTTGTGCTAACATTTGTGAAATAAAAGCACAAGGAAAAAGACATTGGATCATCAATGAAAAAGAGACAAAAAACTTGCCTGTTACCAGGTGATCCATCCCATAATGCCACAGAGACATACACTTATCTGTAATGGACATCACTGGTTTACATTGCCTTTACTACAGACAATATCTGCATTGTAATTTTAAGTAATTTAAAAGACTGTGTTATTAATTTATTAAAAATGTGATTACTCAAGCATAAAACAATATGTATCAAATAAAGCATAAAATATTTCAGATGTATTTTGAGAGACAATCATCTTATTAGACAAGAAAATTTAGGCCCTCATTGCAATACATTAGAACTCTGCAAGATTGTGAACTATGCTATATAAAAAAAAAAAAAAAAAGGACATACCATGCTACAGCTAGTCACAACTGTTTTCAGAGAATCACAATATTTTTACAAATAGTTCAAATAGTTTTGCATAATCCCCTGAATTGTTAACAGGTGTAAATCCACTACACTGGTACGGATCTCAAAACTTGTTTCCCTCTTTAAATGTTCTCTAATATTGGAGTTGCTGAGTACTTAGGTTTGTTTTTGTTTGCTTTAAGGTCTCAAGATCAAGTCTGTCTGGCTAATGAGATACAACAGTTAGAATCTGTTTTTTTCAGGGAATTATCATACATCTGACACAATGTTCTAAAAACAATCATCAAATAGGCAACATCAGAAAAAAATAGCAAATATTTTTTCATGCTTTTAGGGAAATTTTAATCTTATTAAAAAAGCTGTCATGGGAAGGTGGCAGCTCTGGAAAGAGAGACCTGTGGGTGTGCTATGTGGACCAGAGTGTATCACCGTTGCAGAAAAACGAGCAAACTTTATGGGATAGTCAGTGCCTGAATTTCAGCATCTTCCAAGACTGTTGCAAGATCTTTCTATCTAAATTAACAGGTTTTAAGCAGTCATGGAATAGTAACTACCAGCAGAGAAGTATATACCACAGCTGTTGTCTCTAACATGGTAAAATAGGTCTGGACTCTACACATAGCTTACATTGTGCACAAGACATGCCAAAGATAAATACATATTTTTCAGCAAATAAAGAATGACTAGTGAACAGATAACACAAATGAAACCAACAAGACTCTAAATGCAAGAAGACAGACTTTTGACTTGGAATACAGCTAACAGCAGTGGGGTAGGGACTTAGACTGAAAGGAAGTTCACTGATCTAGGCTTCTTGGGACTACTGCTGGCATCTTATTTGGAAAGGAAGATACAAACTGACGAACCTCCAGGCTTATGATATACATAAATTACTTTTTTTTTTATTCAGTAATATAGCTAGTTCAGTAGTCATTAGTTCTTTAAAAAATCTTAAGTGAATGCCATCTGGTTACTGTGATTTATCTAAATTCATCATCTTCTGATACCTTTACTACCTGCAAAAAATGACCCATTAGGAAGTTATGTCTCCATTATTTCCTGTGAAGACCCATGCAAAGAAATCCTTCAGGTTTTCTGTCCTCCAAGACAGAAATCCTTCCATATGGATTCCTATTTGCATTCTATATTTGCCAGTAATGAGGTCAACATACTTTGTTGTCCTGTCAGAAAACTATTCCCGATAATTTAAAATATCTTTTTTTGGACTACCTTTTGTTCTACATCTGTACAGTACCTAGCACAATAACAAGATCATGAATCAGGCTCCTATAATCTGTGATAATAAAAACAACAATTCTTATTTTCAGTATTACATATTGTCTTAAGATACCTTACATATTTATTTACATCTACCTCACTCATAATGAGCCCAATTTGCTTTTTTAAATCTTATTTTGAATTAAGTGAACTTATAAGTCTCTTGTTTCTGCTTCTTTCACTTTTCTTGGCATTTCTTTTTAGTGAGCTCTGTGGTTTTCCACAGGATTTTTCGCCCAGTTCCTCTGACTTCAGTTAGAGCTGAATTAGGTTTTGAATACAATACTTTTTTTTTCTTTGCTGTTTACAAAGTAAAATTTCACTGCTCTGTATCAAGACTAATTCACACAACTTCATATTATTATATTATATTATATTATATTATATTATATTATATTATATTATATTA
>JAVJGJ010000037.1:36885035-36905035 GCA_035590215.1 Microhierax caerulescens
CCACCCCCCCCCCCCCCCCCCCCCCCCCCCCGGCATGGAACATGTTGCCTGTATTAACAGAGAATTAAAATCAATTATTTAATCTTATGTCCTTATGCAGTTTAAGGTTTTTGTTTCAAGTGTATTAAAGAAATAAGACAGAATTAGAAAGAAGTTTCATTACATTTTTGTAATGTAACCAAGATCTAAAAATTTTAACCAAAGTGATGAATAAAAGCAATTGCAGAATTTCAGCTTGTGAAAGATAAAGCCACTGTAGAGTCTTAGGATTTAAAACAGGGAACAACTGATGTGTTAAGGAATCTACAGGGCTGGAGTTCTGATTTCCAGCGTACTAGATGTCCTGACTTTGCCAGTGAGATTTTTAAATTAGGTTGTTCATTAGATAGTTATCAACATCTCCAAATGTCGTTTTGAGCTTTCCTCATAGTCAATGGACGGTTAATAGATATAGACAACAGAATTTTGGAAATGAGTTTTCTTATATTCAAAAGGTCTTAAAGTGATCAAATTTTTTAGAGACCTAAGTTGTGGGCTTTTCAGACTACTTAAACGTAACCATACAGAGAGCCAACTGGGTCATGGAAATAATTGCAATTAAAAGAAAATGCAGTTCCACATATCAAGAATGAATTTGTACTGAAAATTTACCTCATTAAATTGTTCAGATTTTCTAATAACACCTTTCTATATATTTGGGCAAGGTGCTCACAAAGAGACATAACAAATTTGCAATAATTTCCCATAATCCTATGTGATTTCTTTAGAGAATTTATTTCTCTTTGTGGACCCATTCTTTCATTCTCATACTGCATATCATTATGAGGTAGACTCGGGGTCATTCTATTTTCTAGTTCATTTCAGCTTTCTTCCTGATGCTAGACAGTTTTTGTAGAAATACACAAGAAAATATAGGCTCTGATAAAGCAACCCATTTTTAGCTGCCAGAAAAACATTATAGATGCAATTTGTAGTTTAATATTAAAGAGAGCAACAACTATTTAAATTATTCAAATAATCAAAGGAAGTTGACGCTTAGTTGTATGTTTTTCTATATGTTCAGAATTACTGGTATAATATGCATATCTTATGAGAAATAGAGGACTGATACTTCTCACTTGCTTAACTTGTTCATTTAACTGTTGACTTTCAAGAAGGTAAATTAGTTTTCATCATCAAGAATATCTTCATAAATGCTATAGAGAAAAAATACATTTTAAAATTGAAAGTGTTAATATGGGAGGTTTGCAAAATCCAAGGAAAAAGTCACGAAGTGTAAGGACTTATACATAACTTTTTCTTATTTACAGAGCTCAGTTGTTTTATATTGTAAATCATTAACAGGTCTGAAAAATGTACTGTGTTTTTACAGACGACTTATTTATTATTTAATTATTTGTGCTAATTCAAAAGGACATAAATGTGATGGCAAAAAAGCCTTGATAACATGTTTATAAAGACCTATTGCAGAGCTCCAGATAAAAGATACGGCAGTAAGTTGAGAAGAGAGCTCTTATGAATGCTTTAATTGTTTGGGACCATAGGAAATGAAATCAGAATGAAAAATAAAGGACCCAGTTTTACTCACTTTTGTTCTTTGATCCACTGATTAACATTTGCAACCACTAACTCACTTTCCTGATGGAGGTGACTGTTGTCAGTTCGTGCTGCTCCCAGAGACTGGCGCAAAGTTTCCAGCTGTGGATGCAGAGAGATCAAAGCATATGATGGACTCCCTAGAACACACTCTATCTGGAATTCTAATAATAGTCTGTACTACTTGTAAAGAATCAAGTCATTTTTCTCCACTCCTTCAAATAATCAGGGTTTCCTTGTACATGCTATTAATTGATTCAATATGCTAGAAGGAATGTCTGAACTTTTCCCACGCCTTACATTTACCCGTTTATTATAATATACACTAGTCTACCTCCAGAGGTTGTTTTAATTGAAATCAGATTTATTTCATAAAAATGGAATGATTATAAGTTGCTATGTTTCAGTTTAAATGTTTTATTCTTTCCACTTTTTGTTTTATTTTTTCTGTGGATTTCTTTAAGATTAGCTTTTTGGTCATGGCTCATTACATTTAGGATAGAAGGAATGCAAAAGAGATGCAGTTATTTTGGTATATTCAATATAAAAAAGAAAAACAGGGAATGCTGGAAGACTGAACAACTTAAAACTTGGAAGTTGAATGTCAGACTTTCACCTTTATATCTCCAAATGGAATCAAATGCCAGTCAACGCTGGTGAGAATCTGTTAACATCTGATAGATATTTGAGGCCTAGGTAAAATGATAAATGATTTGGTGGTCTCTGTACAATCCCTTTTGGGTACCGTTCCTCAGTTTACATCACAAAAGGCATCACAATGAGAATACTCTCAGAGGACTTTAAACGGGCCAAAACCTGATTTGGTCAGAAGTCCCTTCCTTGCCTAACTGCCAGAACCACAGCTACTGCAAAATCACCATAATTAAGAATGATGCAGAAACTTACTTCTAAAAAACTAAATCAACTTTAAAAATCTGTAACAGTAACAAAATTCTGTCTGGAGAAACCTTTTGTTCAACAGACAATAATTAATGCTTATATGAAGAAGAAGAAACAAGAAAATGCAGAATGTATTGGGTTTGGATTGGATTGGAATGTATAAGACAGAATGCATCCACTTGGCTATAATAGATATGGAAACCATTATAGGCTAAATAAAAGAATGTTATTTAAAAAAAAAAAACATAGATTTTTAAGAGAAATTTATAGATTCATGTTTTCCCAATAAGAACGCAGACTTAAAATCAGCACTTCCTTCCATAACATTTTATCATTGTGAAAACCCACAGAAATTACCATCAAAAGTAGTGTGCCTTTTTGAATGTTGTTCAAAATAGTGGTCTCATATCGATGACATTTAAAACTTTTGAGTGTAATACATCTTTGAATACTATGCATAAAAGTCTCTTATGGTACTAAATGGGTAATAAATAAATGGAAGAGACAATATAGATCTAATTAAAATCAAATCAAAATAATACCCGCTTACTCTTGTGAGAGCCATCTGTTATGCATATTAATGTTTTATAATGCACTACACTAATGCTGTAAAAGCAATTTACTTTTTTTAAAGATCTTTAAAACATTATCATATATTATTAAACCAGACACAATTTATTTCTGGTTGCTTTTGTAATTATGTGTAATTAGAAAAGAAGTTTTAGGAATTGACAAGTTATGATTACCTGATGTACTGACAAAGCAGATAAAATATGTCAAACAGATGTTAACACAAACAGAGTGATCTGTAAGGTTTAAGAACGGTTGCAAATATGAGTGGAGTTTTATATATATATACATATACATATACATATACATATACATATACATATACATATACATATACATATACATATACATATACACACACAAACAATTCTAGCTGTTCAAGTGACAGTAACTGTATATGGAACTCCCATAAAACACATACATACTTGGATTATCAAAAATGTTACCAAAAAAAAAAATTTCATACTTCAGGTGTTCTACAGGTGTTCTGTCTTAAAAAAAGAATGAGAAAATAGCAATTGATATGAATACCCAGTCAAACTCAGCAGGAATAGAACTGTGGTTTGCATAATTTTATAATTTTTATTTAGACTTTTGAAAGGTAATCATTGGCAGTATTCTGTTTTCTTTACTTTCAAAAAACTGTGAGCAAACTGTAGTCCTTATAAAAATGAAGTTTCAATAAATGTGATTTAGGTAGATAAACCATGACATCACAAGAAAGAGAGTAAATATTCTATTATTTTTCATCAGTTCCAATTTGAATTACATGCCTTCCCATCTAGTCTGGTGTCTACAGAAAAGACAAAAGAATGTGCAAACTCATTCAGTAATTTTGGACAAAACCATACTGTGCAGCAAGAAGTTAATGGCTATTTCTCCCTTCATCTGATGATCTTTGTTGAATCATGGTTTTGAGTGTGTGGATGTCAGCAGGCTGCTTAGGGATTTATCTCAGCTGTGAGTATATGTTTAAAGGGCAAGTCTGAGCCCTATACCCTGTAGGTATAAATTAACCACCTCCATCATGTCAACAGAAGGGTACTGGCTACTAGGAATGGTACACAGCTGAGCAGACTGCAGATAGAACTCTACCAGACTTTCTTGTTTGGGAAACCAAGGTAAGCATGAAATGGTGAACTATAAAGAAACATTCTGTTATTTCTCCAGTTTGACCCTTCTGGAACTTGCATGATCTCTATGTCCAGCTACCTGCTGGTAAATGCTACAGCACTCTCACTCAGCATTCCTGGTCCTGTCATCAGTGTGAGCATGCCATGGCCCTGGTAGGTTTGCATGAAAAGTGGGACCTAGCAGTTGAGAAAGACAAAAATGTTGTACACTGAGGCATTATTTCAATATGGGGTCAGTTAAGGCTCACATCTAAGTCCAGAGCTCAGCACACCAATACGTGTAATGTAAAGAACATTCTATGTAATTATAAGAGACTACATATGCAAACACATATATTGCAACATGCTTAAGTAGAAAACTAGGATTAAACTGTCAAATTCATTCCCACTTGTGTCCCAAGAGACAATTTGAACCCAGTTCCGCATAAGCGGTTCCTTTGCTAACCCATGTATTGACACCTTTTACCTGCCATGAGGTAAAGATAAGCAAACGCAAAGCTCAGTCTTGGTAGCAAGCTGCTTTTACTAAATCAGACTTCCATTCTGCAGCACGTGATTCATCACATTTCCCAAATGTTGTCAGCAGTTTCAGGTGCATGTATTACTGTTCTAGAGGTGTGCTTTTCAGCCAGAAAGTATGCAACATTTTCCATATTGAATTTTATCAGATTTTAAGGACATTTTTGTCAAAAGGGAAGGCTATTGCAGCTATAGAGTGGATAGTCACTGATTGACCTGAATGGATCTGCCTAACACAAAACAACCAATCTTGACTCCAGAAAGCTTTTAAGAAATTCCATTACTAAAAGTTTTCTTGTGAATGAAAGCAGCCAAATATATGCAAAATAGGGCCAAGTTTCATTATGTTAAATTACTGATAATGTTAAATTATACAGTCAATATGTGTGCTGAAAATGTGTACGATTACTAAAGAAGTGCAACTTCAGTGCAAATGTGAAGTTCTGAGGTTTTGTCAAATGGACATATTTTGCCTTTAGAGGTGAAGGAAGGTATGAGTAATAAAATCGTAAGTTGACAGTGATGTTCTGCACATAAGAGTACTGGAAAATGCAGTATATTTTATCAGTAGCTTACAATGTATAACCTGTATCTAAGATCTCAAATAAGAAAGATCATCTTTCTTCTGTATCTGAAACAGTTGTAGGTCTAATTCTGTACTGTTCTAAAATCTGAAAATTCATAACTCTTCAGAATGTTCAAGGTTAGGCTTCTGGAAATGATATTCTGTATCTGGCATTATAGCCTATAGTAATATAATTTATTTCAGTTGTCTAAACAAGATTCCTGAAGCTTTGGTCTGTCCCTCAGTAAGCATCACTGAGCATTTAGGGAAGGTGGTCTTAGCTTGGCTGAACCCCTCTCTAGTGCTGACAACAGAGTAAGTTACCTGAAGTGTAATTCGGAGGTGATGGGAGCATAGCCTGTTTATGCAACAAATTTGTTTTCTGTCCTCATTTCCTTTTGCCTTTTCTCTGGAAAATGACCATAAAGAGGTCATGCTATGATTGCAGAGTCAACTGACAATATGTATTGATTGCAGAACTTGCAGTCTTCCCTCACCCTCCCTCCTTCAAATCTTTTATTCTTTTCAGAACTTTTTCAGAGTATTTTTTCAGAATATTTTCTCATCTTTAGCCATAGTGATGAGGTAAAATTATGTCCATAATTAATTATGATCAAGGATCGATTACAGAAGATTATGACTTTTCTGAACAGAGGACCCAGTAGTTTAATGGAGAAGAAATACCTGGGTATTGCAATACTTCTGCAGACAAAATCTGTATATTTAGGAGAAAGAGTGACCCAGGCTTAAACTTTGAACACAACCAAGGTAACTAGCTTACATATTGTTAATTCAAGCAAGTTATTTTCTTATCCTAAAATCTGCTATAACATGCCAGTTACGAATCTTTCCAGTAAGGAATCATACATATCTTGTATGTAATTGAAAAGGAATTTAGTTATAAAAACAGAAAATCAAAGGAATTATTTTTTTTTTTAGCAATCATTTGCAGTAATATCTTTTATTGAAAAAAAAAGGTGTTTGAAGAAATACTACTTAGGCCTCTTACAGCAGAAGTTTTGAATTCAGTACAGGGGAGATCTATCATCTTAGGCTGTCTATAGACTTAGGCAAATGTTACTGCTCTGATTACATGCAAGATTTTCATTCCTGAAAAAAAAACACAAACAAACCAAACCAACGCTTTTTCTGGTGCAAGCCTAATCATATCATTAGAGTGATATATTGAGTGATCTATCATTTATCCTGGTAAATCCTCGGATGTTTTCCCTCATTTCAAGAAAGAATAGTTTCTTTGCAATTATGCTTTAAATTTACCGCAGAAAGACACTGCAATGATGGAAAATAATTTCTTATGCAACAAAAATAATATGCATACAAGAAGCTAGACAAATATATTTATGTTTTGATTTACATTTATTTTTAACCTATAAATATGCATGTTTTCTAAACAGAAAACTACTTCATATTTTAAAATATAGTTTTCTTCTGCTTTGTCTAGACATTTTTTTTTTAAAATGAATTTAACTTAGTTACATGATCGCTAGATACAATAAGAAAGGTCCTAAACATGGTCCTATGATACTGTAAGTAAACCTTTAGAAATAGAATTTACATTATAGCATTCTGGTCTAAGTTTATTGTTGTTTCAGTCTCGTATTTTAGATTTTTCACAGACAGTTATGGACTGTGCTAGTCACTACTGTTTTCTCTTATTGCTGAGAGGACTGTATTAATCTTTATTATTCAGGGATACAGACCAGAACAGGAGATGTCATCAGCAATAGCTGTACTAGGAAACTTATCCTTCAAAGCCACTAAAATTTTTAAAGAAATCTTCCCATATCACTTCACCATAAACATGAAGCACTTTGTCTTCCAAGATAGGAAGCTAGTGGAATTTTCTAGATGGCATATTAGACAATATGTCAGGCAAATAGGCAGCGAAATAGGAAAAGCAGTCCTGCAAACCCCCTTAGATATATACTGTTAGTATGCCTCTATAAAATTCCTGGTAAGTAGTGTATCAAATGGACTGGTATCTTTATGTTTTACCAGCATTTTTCTTTAAATAATTGCTGACTGCACAGGAGACAAGATTTTGTGGGGCTTTAAAAGTGAAGAATTATGTGGTGTGAAAGGAGAAGGGGATTAACGAAGAATGGATACTGACTCCCTCTTTTGCCAGTTTGTCTATCCTGGCCATGTTAGAGGGATGTACAAGGTAATCTAGTTCTACAGCTTCCTTTTTTTCCTTTCCAGATGATTTTCAGAAAGACAAGATTTCTGAAAGGCAATCTATAATTTTGTGGGTATTCATTTTTATCTGCTATTAAATCTTCCTTTATTCCTACTGTTTAGAATTCAAGTATTCTTTCGGTTTGTCAAGTTAAGAACCAAAAAATACAAGTCAATTCTGAAAAATTTGGACTCAAAGTACTTTTTGGAAACACTTGTAATTAAAGATGTTGCTTACAGGATGAACAGATTTATAATACATTCCAGAATTACTTTACAGAAAATGAGAAAAACCCAAAAACCTACTTGAAGTTTCAAAAGTGGCATCATTTAATTAGGAATTTTGACTCATGTAATTACTTTAAATCAGAAGCAATGCATTACTCATGTTATATAAAGTAATTGTAGAATTAGTAATTCATTACTTACTGAAGCGATGTTCAAAAAAAACCCCAACAACCTACATTAATTCAAATTTATCATTTTTAAAAAGAGTGTAATGAAGTTGTGGGTTTAATTCCTTTAAATATCCCTTAAAAGAAACTGCATGTGTTCAGACGCTGTCCTTGGGATCATGTGAAAAACGTACAGCAATACTAGTGCACTCGGCAGCTCTGCAAAAAAAGCTGCCTTGGATTCAGTATGGCATTTAAAATTGACCCACTGCTACAACCTTTTCCTGGAGGCTGCAGCTTCAGCAGAGGCAGGAGTATGGTGGGACACCTGTCTGACCTGGCCACCCCATTTCCTAGTTCTTCCAGCTGCTGCAGTTCGGTCTCATGTCATTGATCAGAGGCCACAGACAAAACAAGGTTTAAACCTGAGTTTTTTCTAGAGGTTTGTCATTGCTAAGCGTGGGCCAGGGTCGGGAGCAGTGGAATCTTTAATGTGACGGCTGGATTACACCATGTGCTGTATCGCTGGGAGAGACAGGCTCTTCTTACGGATCCATTCTGCATTCTGCACTCCATTCTGAGTGCCCTAAGATACCTGGATTTATCCTATCCAATTCTAACCACTTATCTGATGAAACATGCTATTTCTAATAATTCTGCACCCACCCACCCGGCTTTATGCCCCTAGACCAACAGGGGTATGTGACTATATAATCTAATTTTGGTAAAGCTTATGCCTGGAGACTGTAATCTCTCTCCTTGTTCATTGGAAACAACTAGAAACACCATTTCCTGATCTTTCAGCTGCCCTCTATTGATACCTCTTTCTCTTTGCTGACTGTACGGATAAACACCGATACTTAAATTCCTATAGAAAAACCATTTAATGGTGACTTAGATTCAGTTGGTTAAAAGAATATTTGTTAAACTCGGCTCCATACACTAGTAAATATAGAAAGAAGATGGCATGAGTCCTAAATTGCTGTCTACTTTCACAGGTAGCATCAATGCCAGCTCACAGTGCGGTCAGTCTCCTCTGCAATAGATTAAATCTTATTGCAAGGAAAAGTAACATTTAGATGCACAAGTTAAATGCACAATAAACTTTCCCCTTCCTCTCCTCACTAGAAGATAAGGGGAACACAAGCAGTTTGTGGCACAGATGATACAGCTGAAAATTGCAACATCCTTCTGAAGGGCTCTCTTGTGTTTCCAAGGCAATAAACAAGAATCTATTTACTGTTCACATTTATTTGCTCTGGGGTTGAAATTGGTAAATGTTATGCAATGCTGTATTAGTATATCACTAACTATTTTCATTTTTTTGCCTTTCTGATATATGGTAGTGTGGCAGACAGTACATTGAATTATATTCTTGACACCAGAGAGTAATCAAGAGGATTCAATATTTTCTATTTTAAGCACTTCTTTAAGTCAATGTAATACAACACACTTGAGAGCTTTTTGAAACCAAATGTTAAATATGAGTCCACTGCATCTTGTGGGTGCCAAATATTATCTACTATTAAGAAACGGCAACATCCAAATATTTCCAACTTCATTCCTGGAAATATCTTCCTAATACAGCAAGTTTTCTTGAAGGAGGATGTTTATGGGCAAAAAAGGAAGGGGAAATAAGGATAAGGGCCTTTACTTTGAACTTCTGGTTCAGCTAATTTCAGCGTTTGTTAAGAAGAAGGGGGTTGGGGGAAAAGGAAAGGAAAAAAAAAAAAAAGGAAAATAAAGGGATGTTTCCTGCAGATATATAAAGGAGATGCAAATAATGTGGAGGAAGACCAAAGACTTTTTTTATGGGGAAAAGCTGACACAATGGGCACTGAGAAATTTGGAAAAGGGACTATTATGTTGCTGGTGCAAACCCATATTGTGTGATTTCCCCTTAAACAGTGAAGTTTTTCTTTGCTGCTGTGCTTTGGGAAATAAAGATGAAAAGCCAGTAACAATTTGGCTGCATGTCTTTAATAAAATCCAGGTTTTGCTTTGAGGTCACTAAAAGAAGCACAATTTCTAATTCATGTTTTAACAAATTCATAATGCATCGGTAGACTCACCTTCTTGCCTAAGAGAATACCTCCGAAAAATCATGCTGTGGGTGCAGAAAAGAAGTGCTACGGAAGCACATCACTATGAATAAGTGAATGAAAAGAACTAGTTTTTAGAAACTTCTGGTTCCCGTTTCCTGAACTATCTGCATGTTTATGTTACTCAATCATTGAGAAGAATTAAAATAAAATAAAATAAAATTGTTCTGGGAATAGGGATTAGACTTGATGTCTCCCTGCTTCCTTTTTGGTCTCAGAAGTCTTGTATTTTTGGCAGCACAGTGCTTCAGCAGGAAAGGTGGCAGGGCTATCCATCCAAACTGCCCTGAGACTTGGTGTTGGGAACAGCTTGGCAGGTCTGGCATGGAAGAGATGTGGCACGGAAGAGATCTGTCACCCTTACACTTCTCCCACTACCCTTAGATACCACTACAACAATAGTCCATGCACTTTAATACTGTGGTTTATATTGGGCTTGAGGCTGCTGTGCATGCTATGCTTGTTAAATTCGGTTTAGCACCACCGTGCCTGGATTAGACCTGACGAAGACGCAAGCTAGCGTGCCAGCTGGACACTTCCCTGTTCACGGGAGGCTTTGTATTCGCATTGCAGGGCACTTCGGTTATTTGCTTAGGTGGCAGCTCAAATACGGGCGATATTGAACTCCTAGTTTTGAGCGCCACATTCCTCAGAAAAATATTTTACATCGTCTTGGTTTCATTTTACTGAAAAGAAATGTAACATATTTAAGGATTAAACATAATTGAAACAGAGACCATTCAGCGAAGTAAATGTTGAAAAAGTTTTGAAATTCAAACAGGGAATAAAGTGACCAAAATGTTGATTTCTATTTTAGATTTTTAGTGATAGCTTTCAGACCAGAGTGGAATGGTGAATGTGAAATTATTCCTGAAAAAATAATTAACAACACAGCAAGCAGCTCAATCAAAACATGGCAGATGAATATGATGGCAGACAAATTGCTTCTGAAGTAGAAAAAAAATAATATTTAAATTCTGATGTGATTGCTGAGATAATTTCCTTTTTTAATTATTTTATAGGATGAATGGTCTTTGGAAGTTTCATACATTTTGAGACTTTTTAAGTTACTACTTTTATTTCCTTACATTTAAATAGAAGCAACACGTTTGGGAGAGATTACTGTACATTTTAATAGTTTAAAATCTGTATCACCTTCACTGACGATCTGGATTACTGTATATTAATCTATGAAAAAAAGAAATATGCCATTGAGTCTACTAATTGTTATTCTCCAGGACACGCATGTGGCACTGTGAAACGGGCAAGTTATAAAGTTCGTGTGTTTAAACTGTCAAAATTCTTTATGCGGTCAAATGTCACATAAGTGAAAAAAACAATGAGGGGATATTTTGTTAACAGGGGAGGTTTAGATTCGTTATTAGGAAAAATTTCTTCACCAATTCAGCTGTCAAACATTGGAACAAGCTGCCCAAAAAGTGGTTAAGTATTAAGTAGATATTTAAATGATACGTAGATGTGGCACTGAATGAACATGGTTTAGTGGTGGACTTGGCAGTAGTAGGTTAATGCTTGGGCTTGACCTTAGATTTCTTTTCCAGCCTAAATGGTTCTATGATTTTGTGAATGCCAAATGATGACTCCTCTGAATCTATTGCAGGACGGATTGTTAAGAAACAAACAGTGGATTTATCAAAGCAGATTCCTCAAAAAACGTGGGCAATGCAGATCCTGTGTTTGCATGGCTAGCAAATTTCCACGGTAGTTCAGACTAATCTAGGCACTCGCTGTTGCCTTAACATGTCCTCTCAACTTATTTCTGCCTCTTATCTGACTCAGCTAGAAACTATTTAAACCCACACATTTAAAACAACATAACAGATTAATTTTCTGCTAGGTTAGCACGCTGAAGCAGTTTTGCATAGAGCTTGACACAGTCCAAAACCAGCATAGGAGAAGGGTGGAAACATATGCTCAGGGATACAGGAAAGGCTGGGACTGCAGCAGCCAGTATTGATGTCGATGTAGGCTGCCACTACAGCCTTAGAGGTTTAGGTCCATCTGATGGGCACTCATGTTAAAACACATTTAGCTATCCTAACTAACTCAAGGTATGATGGGACACATTTCAACCACGTGTACCACTGCAGGAGCGTCTCCAAAGAAAACAGAAGGATTTTCCACCTAAAAAAAGCCCATGATTATTAGGATCTCAAATGGGGTAATCTCAATTTATTTTCTTAAAAAGCAATGAATCAAGATAAGTAGGAAAGACAAAGCAAAAATAAGAAATGTTTATAATCAGCTTTTCTTGCTCATTGAGCCTTTGCAGGAAGGGCCTGTTTCCGGGTTTGATTTCTAGGCTTAGTCCATGAACGTTATTTGGATTTGCAGCGAACTCCACCACAATCCCACTGGTCCCTCCCTAGGGAGTTTCCTTCTGTCTTTTCTGAGGTTTGGCTGGCTACCCCTGCTCCTCACAGCATTTTCCATCTCTGTCTGACTTACAGATTCACAGCTTCTTGCAAGGAATATGCTGTTCACAAGAAATTGTGGTGCTGTGAACTTTCTCTCTGGCCTTCCTTTCAGGGCATGCTAACTTTCCCCAAACAGAAGAAATATCTTCCTCATTCTTCCAGAGTTTGTGATCTTTCCCAGTCATTCCCATAAAGGCACGATATCTCAAAGAGTAAAACAAAAGGAAAGAAAGGATATTTTTGTTATAGACTAGTACATTCTCAGATTGCCCAGGGGGAAACTGCCAGGGATGGATGGTGGCAATGTAATAGAAACACCCCTGGCTACAGCACTTTTTTTCTGAAGACTATGAGATTTATTTTGCTAGGACTCACACTCAGGTCCATACCAGAATGGACAATTGTTCTACTTTCTACTTTCTTCAGGAAATTTAGAATTAAAAATGTGGATTCTCGTGACATGTCAAAGCTCAATTAATTCAAGTAGATCTTCAAAACTGTATTTTTAAATTATAAAAATGCTATAGGCTAACTAAAACATCTCTTCTACCTTACTAAAATTTACGGGGAAAAAAAATGTAATGGCATATAAAAACATTAAAAACCACAAAACCTTCTATACTTTCTTTGAATTAGTTTATGCTACAGTTATAGACAAAATTAAAATTGTCCTAATTCACATTATTCTACTTACTTGGGAATCCTTGAACACTCAAGTTGTGCCTTTGCATCATGCATGCAACATTTAGTCATCTCACAAATACTTTTACTCTTCTATATTCCCATTATTTTTTCCTTCTGTCACCTATGGTTTAAAGGTGTAATTTGCTTCTATCTTAAAACAAATAAAAGCTGCTGAAAAAATCTACCATTATGCAAGGCACACAGATAAGATTCTAAAACATAAATGCCATGAATCATAAAATATTTAAAGGCATAAAAGTATTCCACTTTAACAATTTAAATAAACCCATAAACATACAATACTGAATCTCAACGGATTCAAACTGCTACTTGCTTAGTATCAATAACTGTAAAACTGACACATGACATCTGCTGTTTCTTGATTTTCTTTCCCATGATATCTACTCCAGTTTCTAATACAGGAAAAAAAAGGAGAAAAAAATATCTTTTGAAGCACAATCTTTTCCGTCTTTTCATATCTGTCTAGGTGTTATGAATTTAAATTTAAGAGAGAAACAATAGGCAGCAGATAGTTACCCTTCAGGTTTGCTAACATACTTTGCTGACTTCAATTGAGAGCTAAGTAGCACTGCATTAACAGTTTCAGCTATTTAACAACTTTTAAAGTCTCTTATTGAAGATTATTAATACAATATTTGGTATTACAAACCTATTCAGAGATTTTAATATATTTGAAGTTAGGTTTTTTTGACCAGTTTCTTGGCAGAAGGAAGTAAAAAAGTGCACAGTGTTTATATATTTTTTCCTTGTTTATTTATTAAAATAGAGGTTTCATTTGCTATTATCCAACAGTCATAAAAAGCCATTATGGATATCACAGTGGTGATCATAACAGGCCTGGACAGCAGACAGTGATGGCTGAATGTATTGGAATAAAGGTTATAACTGAAATTCCTCAGCTCCCACCTTCTTAAAGAAAATCCCACCTATATACATGCATATAATATGTACGTATGTATAATGCATTTGACATGTGTCCACATTTATGCTGGATATAGAGATGTCTTCAGCATCTTCCGAACTAGATTTCATCCTGAGTTTCATCTTGAGAAGGAATCTGACTCCAGCATCTTTTGTTAACAGCTTCTTGTAAACCAAAAGCAGCTGACTGAAACCTAACCATAACCTGATCAATGACGATAACTGAAAAAAATGTAGACCTACCATTGCAGGGATTATAAAAAACCCACCAAAACCAAGCAAGTAAATAAATGGTCAAGAAACGAATACAAATATGAAGAAAAACATTTTTTCAGGTTGAAGAAGCAGTTGGTGTCAATGTGATAAATAAGAGGAAAATCAGCCCTCATGCCAACCTGTACCTCAGACTGTGTTGGTACCATCAATGTCCTATATGGTGGATCAGTTGGATTTTTTGCCCATTTTTCATAGGGGAACAGAGTTTCCTTCTGCAGAGCGGATTAAAGAAGAAGATGGAGGCGTATCTGAACAGGGGAGCACAGGATAGTTACAGTTTCTTTCAGCAGGGAAGTATCTTTCCCTAATTGACTTCAGGATCCTCATTGGCCAATTGATTAGTAGCAATTTCAGAAGAAGGTGAAAGGAAGAAAAGTTGGACTCCATTTCCTTTCCCCTGTAGTGTTGCAGCAGAATAAAATGGCTACCATAATGTTGCTGTGTACAAGGTAATTGGAATCTTATTATAGTATAGCTCCATACCGGCTGCCTATAAAACTTGATTTGTCTACTGTCACAAATCTGTACCAGGAAACCAGCAGCATATACATTTGTTACAATATTTTATTTAGTACACTAGACATATTTATTAAATTGACTTTGACCTGCAAAAATGTAACCAAGAGCAACATATTAAAAAAGTCATTCTATATAAAGGACACAGAAAAAAGAGATTCCTTTGTTTTAGAAGGAAAATTACTTCCAAACCAGAGTTGCTTGCTATTAACTCTCTAGTTTTGCTTTAAAAAGAAGCACCTAAATGTCATTTATACGGTAGTCTCATTATTACAGACACACTATGAAAGAAATGGCAAGGAAATGCTGTAAATATAGTGGTAATGTAACGTGATTTACTTGCCAGGGCCACTGAAAAATTGTTAATGGTAACTACCCCAACAAAGAAAAAAATTTGCTTCTCACTAGATTCAATGGATACATGAATAAATCAAACCTGCTATCAAAACAGTATTTTTAATTTTTTTTTAGAGTGTGTATTTGCAAAGAAAGAATTTGATTTAATTTGACTGGAAAAGAAATAGCACCTTGTGGGTGCGCTTCTAATAAATATGAAGA
Organism: Microhierax caerulescens; assembly: GCA_035590215.1. Taxonomy (NCBI): domain Eukaryota; kingdom Metazoa; phylum Chordata; class Aves; order Falconiformes; family Falconidae; genus Microhierax; species Microhierax caerulescens. Next base: position 36,900,429 of record JAVJGJ010000037.1, read on the forward strand.
AACAGAGTCTAGCTGCATTCTTACATGATCATTCCACTTCTAAAGTTCTACTAACACAGAAAGGAAAAAAAAACCCAATCAAAAACAACCCACAACCAAAAAAAAAACCAGTGGTAGTAAAAGAAATTGTGAATCATGTACCAACATTGTTAAATGCATTATGTAGATATCAGTTAAGAAATAATTTGGAGTAGCAGCCCTGTTTAGCATACCATAATTTTTGAGCAAAACACTTTCACTACAGAAACTATCAAACAGTGAGTAGGAAGTGTTGACAAGATGTAATATAGTATTCTTTATACTCCTCACAAACTTCTTAATGCCAGAGAAAGCCTTTTATATTGGCATATCTATAAAATCACTCTTCTGTATTTTGATACGTGGATCACAGAGCTCTATCAGACCTCAATTTTTTAGTATAAATATCCTACAAAGGTATTTAGAGAATCTTTTAAAAAAAAAAAAAAAAAACCAAAAAAAGAACCCAAAACCACACACACACACACACAAAAAAAAACCAAAAAACCCACAAAAACCAAATACCCCAAACCAAGCATCAAGAAATCAGTTTTGCTTTATCAGGAAATAATATTCTTGACTAGGTTTTGTTTCTCTTGAAACAGGATTGTGAATTGAAACAGGAGTGTGAAATTAAAACCAAAGTTTTTAACTATTTTGTCTCAAAAGACATAAAGAATACCAAACTGCTTAAGCATTTAATAGTATTTTGTTAATAGTTAAATTTTATAATTTATATAGAAATATAAATATAACAATATAATTAGCAAATATTAACATGTTACTATTTAAAAATACCTTGGAAAAGTTTTTAAATCCTACAAATATTTCCTTTTTTTTTTTTAACTTTTGGAAAAGTCCATATGGTTCACTTAATTTTTTTAAGACTGACTTTCTTTCCTATTTGAGTTAAATCTTCACTAGATAATTTTCAGGACACACATGGAGCTGCTTCCTCTCCCAACACTTGGAATGTTGCCAGGGTACAGACTGGGAGCTTCTCCCTCTAGAGACAGCTAACATTCATTATCGGAGCATCGGGATATCCCTGCTTCTGCTCTTGATACATTTGGACACACCTTTCTGAATCTGTGAGTACTAATGGTAGTTTCAGTCTCAATAATTACTCCTGTCCAGTCCATAAAAAAATATGGAGCAGTAACAAAAGATGATTTTAAGGGTAATTTTGAAATATAAAGCAAAATACTGCTGGATATGCTTCCAAAAAGTAAAAGAAAAATCACTGTAAATACTTATACACTGCAAAACACAGAAAGTAGACTATTTAAAATAAATATGTCTTTTACTAAATAATAAGGGAGTGATAAGGGAATGCCACACAATTTTTGCTGTTTCATTTTCTTGTTCATTCTGTTATTCACAAAGTAAGAACATGAGAAACAGATTTTACTCTTTGCATATGCACATTTCTATAAAACACCTCTTTATTTAAAATATATTCATACACCAATGGACCAACCATGTAGTTCATTCATGAGTATATTTTTTTTTTCCCCCAGAGTGATCTATTAAAGTAGGCGTGTAGATTTTATGTATTTGTATACTCTCTAAAAGCAGATCTGACTGAACAAAGTCTAGAAGCGACAAAGACTGTATGAATGAGAAGACTGGTAATGTAAAGATCACTGAGAAGACAGGTGATCACTGAACAGTTTCAGACCCTATTTTTTGGAAAGGAAGTCACATCATATCTTTTCACAATTATCATCCCTGCCTTCAACTGGAGAATTTCCATTTGATTTAAAATAAAATACCATTTCTAGTTCTTACTTTATTCAGGTCTTTTCATGCATGTATTTAGATTCCGGTTTCTAAATGATAGACATAAAATGGAAATATAGATAATGTTATACAAAGTAAAATATACATTAATTTCTTTATATAAAATAATGAGATATCTATTGTCCACTCCACGCTTATTTTGTTCATGGACAGTCTGTGGTCCTTGGTCCCATTAAAAGAACCTGTAGTATCTCACTACAAACTCTGAAAGCAAGGTAGAGAGAAAACCTTTGAATATTCTAATGGTGCTGTCAGTTGGTTAGTATCAGCAGCCTTCTTGAATCAGAAGACATGTTTTCTTTATTCGTAAATAACTCATCACTTTCTGTCCCATCTCAACCTTACCACTGCTGTGGTGTCTTCTGTTTGAACCTTAACTATCTTCTACTAAATAAGCTGACCAAAAGACAATGGAAATATTTCATATAGCCAGAAAGGCAAAGCTAGCTAAATGTTTTGTGAATTCAATGGAATTGCTTTACCTGAACTGATCATACTGAAGGAAAACTTTTACAAGAATTACTTTTTTTAATACATCGATTTTTATAGTTTTCTTCCATTTTAGGCATAGAATATTGAGTAAAACTGAAATACTGAAAATTTGCTGACTAGATTTTATATATTCTCCACTCCTTTCCTAATGCAAATATCTGTTTCTCTGAGTAAGCCACAATTTCTACCTGCTTATTTGCAAGATTCTTACCAGTTTCCATATCAACTTCTGTCATGCTACATAATCTGAACGAAGCAGACTCATATGTAAACTTATATTTTCATCATATTTCTTCTAACCACAGTCAACCTGTTATCTCTTCTGTGTAAGTTAGTTTGTCATCTAAAAGGAATACCAAAAAATTATCTTGCAGAACGGGTGGAATTATTAACAATAATTGTGTCAGTTTAAAAAGGTGGGAAAACAGTTTACTTGGTGTCATACTTCTATTCATCCATCTGTTATTTATTAAAAACAGATATACAGTTCCCATATATCACATAAATAATTAGGAATTTGACTAAAAATATTGCTGACAACAATATGCTTACCACATCCATTTCTTCCCCCATAATTTGCCATAGTGATCCTTGATCTCCCATATTCAGATTAAAAATAAAAGTAATAATGATAGGAAGCAAATGGGTATGTGCCAGGCGTGGAGGATCACAGCCGATGCATCAAAAATTGAATTATTTCAAGGGGGCAAGAGAGAGAAATCTTGAAAGTAAACACTGCTCCCTATAAACAGCCAAAAAAGACAAGTGATCCGATTCCCTTTTGTAGCAAGACTCATGCTTTTTAAAAGTGTTCCTCTCTTTTAAACGTTATCTTCAATGTCAACGGTTTTATGTGTTTTTAAATTAGATCAAAGAAACTTTTTCTTGCTGGTGTTTCCTTCTGGTAACTGCATTTGTGCTTAAGTCACCTTCACAACCTACTTTTTGAAAAAGAAAGGAGACTGAATTATAGTTCTTTACCACTGTAAGATGCTTGCTGCAGTCTTGAAATTATTTTCTACCTCATTCCCAAACTCTTTCCAATTTTTCTATCCATCCCAAATCAATATCTTATATGACAAAAAAATCACTGCCTCCTTTTCCACAGCTCCTCTACTTACGCATCCAAAATGTACTCCAGAAGTAGTCTGCCACTTTGTCACTATGATTTGCTTTAGGAGTTGCTATAGAGTTCCTCGCCCGTATAACCACTAGACCTCTCCAGATCACTGCTTTTCAGGACTCACTCCCCTATTCTTTAGATATAGCGCATATGACTTTGTAAAGTAGAGCTTTATTTTATTTTAGTGACTTTAAATTCACTTTCAAATAATTGATAAGGTAACTGATCAATTTTGTATCCTTACAAATGCCTTTTAGAGCCACTGGTGATCAGTGACGAGAATTTTTTTACATCTAACATTCAAGCCCATTTGTGTGTATTTGTAATGTTAATTTTTTAGTCAGAATATAATGTGTTATCAGGTGAAATGTTGGTCAAAGATTTAAAATATTAAATCTACAAACATTCCTTGGAAAACAAAATTCCAATTAGTTTAATTGACAAAAAATATGTTTTTCCTGAAACCACATTAATTAGTATTACTTATAATCCCATTGTATAAAAGTTATCCAGATTTTCCTAAAGTTACAGGAGACCAATGCTGAACCAGCTACCTAAGTCAATTTTGTTGCCAATTTTGAATATTGGAGCAAAGCATATAATGTTCTATGGTCATAGATTTTTTTATTTTTTTTTTTTAATCAGCATTCCAGGGCTTGAAAAAAAACCCACACATCAATAACTCTGAAAGATCTGGGAGCTCTTTTACTCTTTGATGCAAATTACCCTGGCCAACTGATTTAAGAGGTTTATCTCTAGCAAATATTGTTTAACAAACTCTCCAGCTATTGATGAAGCAGAGAACAATTCATCATCCTCATGTTATGAGCCATCATATTACATCTTTCCAAATACAGAAGAAATATTTGTATAACACCTACATTTTCTTGTACTTATTAGAAGAGTTACCATCTCAATCTGCTAAAGGTACTGGAATGCTTCAAAAAGACTTTAGGAATAAATAATATCGAGAATTGCTGACCAGTGAGTCTTTACATTTACTTGCAAATAATTTTTAAAAAACAGAGTTAACACCTAGATGATTATTATATGTTAAGAACACACAAAGAAATTGTTCCTAACCAACTGATTAGTAGTCTTTATTAAAAGTAAACATAAATTAAATGATAGATAAACTATCTGACATGAGTTTCTTGAGCATCCAAAATGC
>JAVJGJ010000037.1:36910035-36917216 GCA_035590215.1 Microhierax caerulescens
ATAGGCCCAGTAATCCAGATTAAGACATTGTTTGTTTCATATGTGTGTGTGTCATTGGTTTATTTCTCTTTTCTTTAACAAAAGAGCTACATCAACTTGTAACACAAAAGCCCTAAACTCAGGTAACAGCTTTGCCTAGCAGCATATGTACATTCAGACCACAGCGACTGGATACAGCACTGTATAACTTCCTTTTTGGAAGGAAAGGTTGCTGGAACCCACAGTTCCTATATGCCTATATTCCCATATGCCTATATGCATCCTTTGTAAGCACCAATTATCTGCTTTGGTTTGTGTCTCCATAAAATGAGAAAAAAACACCTCCAAACAAACAAACAAAAACCGACACAACACCAAACCCAAAACAAACCCACCCCCCAAAATCTTTACTCACCTACCCCGGTATAGACACTGTCACGTATCTACTGTTTTCAAAATGTATTCTGAAGTTTCCATAATTGATAAAATATTATTAATACATTATTCTGTTATCTGCAAAGATTGGAGAATAGTGAGGACAGACAACCAAATACAAAACAAAGAAAGAGGTAGAGAAAAGTAACAAAGTATAGATCGGTTAGGACAAATAGTCAGTGCAGTGTCATCTGGAGAGATCATAAATATAGAAAACAAAACACAAAAGTGTTTTTTAAAGCAAACATTTGAAAGGAAATTGCTTGAAACATATGCTTAGTGAGAGAAAGCAAGCTACTGCCTTAAGGGAGCCTCAGGACTCTGTATCTGAAACCGCCACTCATGCTGATCACTGTCTTCTTGCTTCCTTCCTTCTAATTTCTGTCTTATTCTTAATTTTTTTATTGTTTTCTATCTTGTCTTAGTTGTTTGGGTTTATTTAGACTGTGGGGCCCTTGCTGAAGAGACTGTCTTCTTGTTGTGCTCATCTAGTGCTTGGCATGAATGGGTCTCAGTTGCCGAGTTGGGTTCCTACATAGTGTTAAATGCTAACAATTCTTGGACTGATCACAGCAATGAACTGGACAAGTATTTGTCACAGGACTTAATTAACATTACAGACACAAATGGTAAAGGCACCATTAGTTTTGGTTGTTTTTAAAGAAAAGAGATACATTACAGGATAGCCTGATACTCCTTCTCTTTGCACTCAGCATAAAACCAGCTAGTTAACTTCTGTTGGGTTTTGTGTCACTCAAGAAGAAGCAGAGCTGAAATTCATGCTGTTCTGTAGCTTTCTTATTACTGAAACCCTGAGCAGAAACTAAAGATGTTTTGGACAAGACAAACTATTACAAAACTGTAGGGCAAGTAGAGGAACACAGAATTAAAGTTATGAAATATGTATAATATACCGTGGCTTAGTCTTTGCTGAAATGAGGGAACTTGATAACAGTCTCTGAATATCTAGGGAGTGTAAATCCAAGGCAGGAGAAGAATCATTCAGGGTGACAAACAGGGATTTAAACAGCAGTAATAGGATTAAAGTAAGAATGGAAGAGTTCAAACTGCATAGCAAAGAATGTTTTCTGGTGATGTATTAACAAATCATCATAACATGCTGTAAAACATTTACCTCTAGATTCTTAAAATAAAAAAAATAAAAAAAAATTAAAATAAAATAAAATAAAAAAAAAAGGAAGATAAACTTACTCCCATTTCATTAGTGAAAAAGTGAGGAAAACCTTTCAGGTAAGGAAAGCTGTAGCTCAATTTAAAGTCAAAATACACATATTAAGCAGCACGTGGAAAAAGAGGACAGCCAGCACAGAACCCAAAGTACTGAAAGTTACTATAGACCACGTCAGCTTGGTCAGGCAAACTGCTCTGGCTGCAGCAGAGCTCTGCAAACAGATTACCTTTCCCAGGTTACACATGGAGGCTCACTGCTTTCTAATTTGACCTCCACTGCGTTGCTGGCACATGAGCATGTATCACAGCTCTCTGAAAAGATTCTGTCTAGACAATACAAATACCCTTACATATTTAATAATGAGGAGGGTTTCCTCCTTTTCGTAGAACTTGATTAAAATGTCACATAAAGGAGGGCTGTTGAAGTGGTAACTTCTGAAGAGAGGGAAAGAAAACCAACAAATGACAGATGAGTAGGATAGGCACGTAGCATTTTAACCTGTTACAGATGTCACAAGAGTAGCACGTCCAACTCCACCTTCAGTCTCTGAATAGACTCCACAGGAATATATTTACAGAAAGTCGTCTCAATAGTCCAATTAAGAGCTGATAAAGGTACGGACAGTTTTAATATCCATATTTGGCAGAAAAGGTTGTAACGTTCTAAGTAGGTAGGAGAAAAGAAAGCACTCCTGATCATTGCTCTGAAATAATCAACCAGTAACCATTAAATTTTCAAAACAATGTTAACACGGAATTGTAAGTAAGAAACACTTAATAAATCTCAGAGGAGTTAGTCTTCTTTTCAGCCTTAATTACTTCCTCCAAACTGCTAAGTTTTCTTTTTCTTCAGAATGAGGGTAAACCAGATAGCTCCTGTTCATATCCCAGTCTTCATCTCATGTTTGCTGAAGCCATTAATAAAATAGTCTAGACTAGTCTCATGCGCACATAGGTTTTGTGTGGGTATCAGTGAGGCAAGTAAAAGGTCACTACTTATTAAAACAGTCACACAAATTCTGCCATATACTTGTATGGCGTATTCATATTCTTTGTGGAAATTGTTGCAACATTGCGCTATTAATATGTTCATTCCATTATGTCTTTTTTGTATAATCTGATGATTTCTTTTATTTTCAGATAGTAAAGAAACAAATGTTTCAATAAGCTTTATTTTTTTTTTGCTTTAATACTCTGTTCCAGAATTTCTTTATATCTCGGACTACACATCCTAAAACCTGATACAGATCCAACTGTATGCACTGACAAAATTTGAAGTTCGATGCATAAACCTGGCAACATAAACCACCTTCCCACCTAATTCTGATGAAGAGCAGTATTATATTGTACAGCTCAGATGTGACTCAGCTTAAGGCAAAGTGAATTGATGACTTTTTTTTTAGCCATACCTTTGTAGTCAAAATAGAAGAAAGCCACACTGTGAAAGCTTTTCTGAACAGATAAAACTAATGTTTACAAGTCTATGTTATTTTCATACGGTGTAGATGCATCCGCACTAGACGGCTTACACAGCTTCACCTTTGTTCAGCTGGCAAAGGCAGCATTACTTGCATACAAATAAATCCTTCTGATAAAGGTGGGAATGCATTCTGAAAGCATAATGTCATAGGCTTTCTCATTAGACTTCTGAATGACCTTCCTTATACATTAAAGGGTTCAAGTAACAGAATAATAACTGACATAACTTCCCGAGAGAAACCAAATGAGAAGGCAAGAATTTCTTACACCTGTGCTTTGAGATATCTTCGAGAGAAAAGAATGGCTATCAAGTTCAGGCAAGTCCCACAGGTAAGAAAACACACCTTTGCAAGTAACAGGACAAATGTAATGAAAGTTCACTTGGATCAAAGTGAAGGTAGAAATTAGAAATAAAATGGGAAAATATTAAGCAAACAGTAAACCCAGGAAATTGTTAAGGGCAAAGAACTGATACAAGAACCTGAATACACACAAAAATCTTGGGTGCCAGGGCTAAGAAAAATAAGCTCTAGCTTCTGGTGAAAAAAGACAACCAAAAGCCCTAGCAGAGAACAGAATCTTACTACTAGTGGTATATCTGGTATAGATGAAATCTGTTCAACAAGTATTTCTGTTCAAAATTCTGAAAAAGAAGCAAGAGCAGTCTTTATACCACACAAATAGAATATTTGTTGAATAACACTAAAGGATTTTGATTACCTAGATAATGCTTTTATTTCTTTCTCTTTTTTTTCCACCTGCCCCCCCCCCCCAAATGCAACACTGCATCCATTTTGTACCTAACTTGATGGAAAAGCAGTCCAAGGACATTAACTTTAGCTGCCTGAGTCCTCCACTGTACTGTAAATGTAGTCTGACAACAGTCTTGGACAAAAGAAAAAAAAAAAAGAACGAAAACAAAACAAGCAAACCCCAGTCCAAGACTCAGTCAATAAAGAAGCGAATAATAAACTATCAGTAGTACCAGTCAATATTTATAGAACAAACCTAATTTCACTGCCATAGCAGTTCCTACATTTGGTTATAAAATTTGATAAAGATAAATGCTTTTCTCTGGCTTTGTTCTCTTCAAGAGAAATCTTAAGCAGATTGATAGTAACGGTTCCACTTCCATGAAATTTTTGTGGCAGAGAGAAAATCTTGCTGCCATGCTGATATCCCTGTTATTAAATATTTATGTGAGAAGCTTCCAGATATTTTATAAAACATCAGTTTGAATAAACCACATACTAACAGCTAGAACTAACAAGTAAGGAACTTAAGAAACAACGGATATGTTTTTACCAGCATTTCATCCGAGATACATACTAGTCCTTTACTCCTAGACTTTCATCAAGAAAACAAACATAGTATCACATGACTTGTGATCTGTTGATGATTCTCCTAAGAGAATTATTGAACAAGGCAGAAGACAGTCATGATAAAAGTGTCACTCCCCAGGAAAAAAACTGTTTCCTACTTCCCTGTACTTGTTCTGGGACCTTCTGTTTTCTGAGACCATGACACCTTCTTCTGCCTCAGTCCAACATGCTAGCAACAGGTTATTAGAAAGCAAAACCATTTTTTAAAAATAAAATGTTAAAGTTGCCTTTTATTCACTGAACCTGCCTCTGCACTGCACTCTTTGCACTTAGTCAGTCCAGGTCCTTCTGCGGACATGTGATGAAGTGAATGGGAAAATTCATTGGGTTAAAAAATAAAACCTTCCTTCTGTGGCTGGGTCCTTCTCAGTAGGTGGTGCAGGATCCCGACTGAAGTTCACACCTATACCAGGTTAATGGAAGTAGCAGCGAAATGGCATGAAGGTGGGGCCTGTGAGGGTAATGCAAGTGGAGGAGTAAAGGAAGAGGAGGAAGCACTAACAGAATTGCCATCATTTGGAAAGCCACAACATCTGTGGCTCTCCTAGTCTGCAGCCACATGCTGCAGACCTACCTCATCAAAAGAGCTGACAAGCCTTCTTGTGGGCCTGAAGTGTGGCTGCAATTTAAGCATGGAAATCATTTAGCTCACCATTTAGACTGGCACTCTCTAGAAAGTCACTCTGCAGAGTGAAGCGTAATGCTAAGTGTGGACTAGGCAAATAGTGCGTGATGTAGTGTCACCTCGTGAACCACCAAACAACCAAATACAAGTGATATGAATAGGATGAAGTAATGCCAATAGACTTTCCAGAGTGGAAGAGTTAATAATTTAGCAGTGAGGGTAAATAAGCATCAGGACAAGTGCTGGATCCTCTCTGTCTTCGTGTCAAAAATACATGCATTTCTCAAGATTTTTGTTGCTTGTTGGAAGTAGAACATTAATCCATCCAGTCATAACTATGTGGCATTCACATAACTGTGCATAAAATAACTATGGTCAGGGAGATCAAAGGTTTCTAGAAGTTCCAAAGGCTGGCTTGACTAACGTTATCCATCTCCATGCTAATAAGTATAAGCCAAGATACTGGAAAACTGCTATCCATATTATTAGTTTGGGGAACAGTTAGTCAAAGCCTGTACTGCTCTTTCAGTAAAAACTATATATACAGTCTGTTCTGGGGCAGGTATTGTGTATCAAAAATAAATTCTGATAAATTTTATTACTTATTGATCTGAATTTATAGTACACCTTATTTATTTCAGGGAATAAAACTGTGTGAAACTGACAAAGAGAAAAAAAAAAAATATTTACAACAATAATAGAACTGGGACCAAAGAGGTAAAATCAGTACCAGTAATAGTAAGCTGCAAGTTGTAGAAACAAATATTCTAGATTGGAAGGTTTGGAGGGAAGAATCTACTGAGTTAATACACGTTTTATATAATATCACATATGATCATGACTGCATCATGAAATGGAATGGAAACTGAAAGCTATGACATACTGCAAAAATGCTTTGAAGATACTGATATAGAAGGATAATATAAATCTTTTACTAAACATATCTCTCATAGCATAGGCAATATCTTTGTGAATTTCATAACACAGCAAATTAAAGCAAGATGATAGTGAGGGTTTAAATTATTATACTATGCCACCATATGTAGTAATGATTCTACTGTCTTAAAATATAACTATGATAGCACAAATTTATTAACTCTTAGAATTAAAATTCTGCTTAATATCTTCCAAAACCCATCTAAAAAAAATAAATTAAAAATTTTCTGGTTTTAAAGTGAGTGATTTTGTTAACAATGTGTGGATGTTAATAACATCTGAAATTCTTTTAAAATATCTACTTATTCTGTACTTAAATTCAGCAATACCAGTTTAGGGAAACTATGTATGTGTGTTTCATAAATTCCAGTGGAATGAAGAATCAGGATGGAAAGGCTAAACTATGTTTTAATGAATACACTTTAACTGTTGCTCCTCACAATGCCTGCTACTTAGCTTTTAATATGTCCCTGATATTATGCTGGTCAAAGCTATAGAGTAGTACTACTGTCAGAACAGTATAACATTACTACAATCCTCAGAATAATAGTTTTTCAAACAGTGGTTTAAAAAAGACTGTATCTTTTAGAATTTTTGTATTCTTTTTCAAAACCATTGTACCTTGAAGTTTAGGTTTCATAATCTTTTTATCAAATTGTTTTTAATGAAGTTTAATTTAAGGGAGACTTTCCCACTACTAGCAATGTCTCTGATAGGTACAATTCCTCTCTCCCAGCACCATTTCCATTCAAACTCTATGGAGCAGCAGGCTGCAATTTCTGCATCTGTGCTGTAATTCTACTCTAATTCTGGCACAGAAGCCTAGTCAATCAGCTCTGTCCTCCCCATGCTAGCCAACTGTCCCTTTAATACAGCAATAGAATCCAATTTGAATTGTATGAATATATTTGCAGTGCTAGCAGGACAGTCAGCTACTACAGAGAGACAGGATTGATTGATAATAAAGCAACTGCGGAAGAGTTATAGAAGAATTACAGCACAGCCACTGAAATTTCACCCTCCACACCTCATGAGAGGGAAAGGATGCTACAAAAGATACCATTAATAAATAAACCTGCCTTCTAACTAAAGCTGCATGAAAAATATTTCTTTTTTTTTTTTTTTTTTTTTTTTTTTTTTTTAGACTAAAATAT
>JAVJGJ010000037.1:36919067-36941620 GCA_035590215.1 Microhierax caerulescens
TAGCTTCATTCTGTCCTCGACATGCAGCAGGCAAGGCATCAGCTGGTGTCCCCAGCTGTCATATATACACTCTTGCTAGAGAAAATGAAACAAAGCTGGGCAGGAGATGGAAACTACTTGCTTAGGAAATCTCCTTCATGTAGGAATAGGCAGTCGTGCAGCTAAAGTTCTCATCTTTTCTATCTCTATAAAGCGCATCAATATCTTCAGACTGGACATGGTCTGCAACAATCTTCTTGTAATGCTGATTCTGTTATCCTCTCTCTCTCAGTCTCTCTTGGGTATCTTTTGTGAGACAGTGACTCTGCAAGCAAGATAAATACTACTTAAAGCACAGTACAATTGTTTATTGTCTAATGCTCAAACAAGTGCCTGGAATTAATATCTTCTAGACCACGCATCAATTTGCTCACAAAGCCCAATGAGACAATGAGTGAATCTCTGTGACCAGGCAATCATTTGCCAGGTGGGGAAAAGTCAACATCCATTGCTGTTAGGAATACATTCGTGTCCTGGTTTCAGCTGGGACAGAGCTAATTATCTTCTCAGTAGCTGGTCCAGTGCTGTGTTTTGGGTTTGGTGTGAGAAAAGTGTTGACAGCACAGGGATGGGTTTGGTTGTTGCTGGGTGATGTTTACACTAAATCAAGGACTTTTCAGTTTCTCGGGCCCTGCCAGTGAGGGGGCTGGAGGGGCACAGGACATTGGGAGGGGACACGGCCAGGACAGCTGACCCAAACTAGGCAAAGGGATATCCCATACCATGTGATGTCATGCTGAGTATATAAGCTGGGGGAAGAAGGAAGTGGGAGGGACATTCAGCATTATGGCATTTGTCTTTTCAAGTAACTTTACACATGATGTAGCCCTGCTTTCCTGGAGATGGGAAGTGGTGAATGAATTCCTTGTTTTGCTTTGCTTGCGTGTGTGTTTTTTGCTTTAACTATTAAACTTTTTATCTCAACCCACGAGTTTTCTCACTTTTACTCTTCTGACCCTCTCCTCCATCCCAACTGGAAGAGGCAGTGAGTGAGAAGCTGCGTGGTGTTTGGTAGCAGGCCAGAGTTAAACCACAATTCATCACCATCATCCTGATCTTTGAGGGGCTTTTTAATGTTTTATGCTCTTTCCGTGTTTATCTTCTTGTGTCCTTGAGCTGTTAATGACCACTGCCTCAACAATTACACTACTGTCTTTTTTCTTACCTTTTTTATCTTACATTTTAGCTTGTCTACTTTCTTATGCTACACCAGTATTTTTCAGTGTAACTGAGTCAAGATCATGCAGCTGTGCTACACCAACAAATCCTCTGTTTAAAAGATCCACCTCAAGTCAGAAGAGATATAAGCATCTCTGTTTATTAATCCCCTTTCAGGGTGGAAAGGGTGATGGAAATGAACAAACAGCACCAGACCTCTGCAAAATAAACAGATAAACTATTAAGAATGGATTATAGAAAATTTCTTTTTCTATGTTTCACATAATCACGGAATAGTCAGGGTTGAAAGGGATCTCTGGAGATCATCTAGCCCATCCCCCTGCTAAAGCAGGTTCACCCAGATCAGGTTGCACAGAGTCATGTCCAGGTGGGTTTTGAATGTCTCCAGAGAAGGAGACCCCACAGCCTCTCTGGGCAGCCTGTGCCAGGGCTCTGTCACCCTCAAGATAAAGAAGTTTTTCCTCGCATTCAGGTGGAACCTCCTGAGTTGCCCCTTGTCCTGTCGCTGTCTACCAGTAAAAAGAGTCTGGGCCCATCCTTTTGGCACTCACTGGACCATCTCAGTAGTTCTCTTTCTTTCTTGAACTGGGAAGCCCAGAACTGGGAAGCCTAGATGTGGCCTCACCAGGACAGAGCAGAGGGGCAGGATCACCTCCCTTGACTTGCTTGCCATGCTGCTCCTAAAGCACCCCAGGATCCCACTGGCCTTCATGGCCACAGAGGCACTGCTGGCTCATGGTTAATTTGCTGTCTCCCAGAACTTCCAGGTCCTTCCCCACAGAGCTGCCTTTCAGTAGTTCAATGCCCAGCCTGTGCTAGTGCATGGGGTTATTGTGCAGGACCTTACACTTACAATTTTTGAACTCCATCAGGTCCTTCTCCACCCAGCCCTCCAGCCTGCCCAGGTCCCGCTGAATGGCAGCACAGCCTGCTGGTGTGTCAGCCACTGCTCCCAGTTTGGTACCATCAGCAAGCTTGCTGAGGGTGCTCTCTGTCCTTTCTTCCAGGTCACTGATGAATAAGTTGAACAGGACAGGACCCAGCACTGACCCTGGGGAACACCACTGGCTACAGGCCTCCAGCCTGACTCAGCACCATAGATCACAACCCTCTGAGCTCTGCCATTCAGCCAGCTCACTGTCCACTCACCTGATCCACACTGCCTGAGTTTATGAGGTTGTTATGGGAGACAGTGTCGAAAGCTATTAACTTGGTCAGGTATGATTTCCCCCTTGGTGAAACTATATTGACTACTCCTAATAAACTTCTTTTCCTCCACATGAATAGAGATGGTATCCAGGGTGAACTGTTTCATCACCATTCCAGGGATGGTGAGGCTGACTGGCCTGTAGTTTCCTGAGTCCTCCTTCTTGCCCTTTTTGAAGACTGGAGTGACTGTTTTTCCACTGGCACACCACCGGCTTTCCTCCAGGCCATTTGAATCTCCTAGTAGATTCCACACTAGTCAATCTGCTGGATAGTAGGGCTACTGTTCAGGAGGACCCCGACAGCATGAAGAAATGGGCTGACAGGAACTTCATGAAGTTCATCAAAGGTAAATGCAAAGTCCTGCACCTGTGTGGGAATAATCTAGTACAGGATAAAAAACAGTTGCAGAAAAGAATTTGGGAGTCCTTATGACAAGGCTAACACAAATCAGAAGAGTGTCCTTGCAGCAAAGAGACCAACAACATCCTAGCTAGATTAACAAGAGTGTTGCCAACAGATAAGGTGAAGTAGTACTTCCCAAACTTCTGCCCACTCATTCAACACTTGCTGAACCAAATCTGGATTACTGTGTCCACTGCTGAGCTCTCCAGTAAATGAAAGACACTGACATACCAGAGAAAGTTTAGTGTAAGGCCACCAAGATAATCAGGTGTACATGACAGAAGAAGATAGGCTGAGAGAAGCAGACTTATCAGGGATACATACATTTTTCCTAGTTGGAGAGGATGGAGAAGAAGGAGAAAAAAACTCTTTAGGGTACATAGTGATAGTACAATAAAAAAAGATGCAACTGTTTCATGGGAAGGTTGCAATACATTTGAGGAATTTTTTTCTTTATCATTAATTGGGTCATCTACAAGAACAGGTTACCCCTCTTCCTTGGAGATATGCTTGGAGATATCTATTCAAAACTTGTCGGGATACAGTCTTCAGCAACTTACTGTCATAGAATCATGGACTCAAAGAATCATTTAGGTTCGAAAACACCTTTAGGATCATCAAGTCCAACTGTCACTGAACCTTCTTTAGCAGGAGGTTGGACTACATGACTTCCAGAGGTCCCATTCAACTTAAAGGTTTTTTATGATTCTGAGACGCTTTCCAGAATAGAGTGCACTGGAGTAAGTATCTGTTGAAGGAGACAAAATGAGGTGGATGAATATATAGAAAGGGCAATAAGAGAAGTGCTATAAAATCTTACAAGTAGTGAGAAGAGTTTGAAAATGAAGTAGAGTGATCAATAACATAAAGCCACAAGAGATGTACAGGAAAGAAAAAGACATTAAAAGTTACTAGCTTCAATAACACTTTTAATTTCCATGTCATCAAATATTTTTCTATCTTACTTTAACAAAGAGCTTCTGCACACACAATATAGATGGTAGACATAATTTTCCCGTGCATCCCCATGATTTTTGGAACCTCCTAGATGTATTCATCATTTTTTATGTAATTCTACATGTCTCAAGGTCTGATGAATACTTCCTCCTTCAACCCTGGATGGATCATACGTATCTTTCACAGAGAGGAAGACCTCAGCTGAGAGATACAGTATTTGCCTAAACAGGCTTGCAAGCTCTTGAAGCCTGGAAGGCTCTTACTGGAAAATCTGAACAAGTTTAATGTCATCATCCATGTTTTCCTTCTAAAGAAAGCTATCACAATATTTTCCAGCTCAGGAAGTTGCTCAGTGCTGATCTTGATGATATAAGTAATGGCAAGTACAGTAGATCTCACTGTGACTTAAGCTACCAAGGAACATTAGCCTTGATCTCCATGAAACTAGATGTTGAAGAAACAAACTCTTGCTATTGCACCTGTGGAAAATGTTCAAAGGCAGAACCAATGTTTCTTTCAAATAGACCACCAGAAATCTTATGTTCCCTGGATCAGTGTCATTATTGTCTTTCTTTTCGACTTACATTTTTTAACTCATTCTCAGCCTAGAATATAGCTGTTTGTTTTTTCTTTATACATTAACAATGTATCAAGCAAATAGCGGCTTTCTGGCAGAAGTCATAGGACAAAGAAATATTTCATAGAAAGAGAATATTCCTAAATTGCCCTCATCACTGTAATGTATTATTCCCATCGATGTGAATGGTGTTCCTAGTCACCCAGTCAAGGGACTTTTATTCCCAGGTCAGTAATATGAGGGTGAGTATACACGACTAACGTAAAGGATCTGCATTTTATTGGTCTGGTCATCCTTCTGACACTATATTTCTTCTGCTTTACTTCTGAGGCTGCCCAGTGTATTGCACTGTGGAGAACAGCACGACATTAACAGCTGCTGCTGATTTTTTTCCATATACGTATGAAGTAGGAGCCGATCAGAGGTAAAGTGGATCATGAAAAGCCATTACTGTTACCCATACAACATAGAGGCTCGCTGGTGCTACACAGCCCAACGCTAACTGCCCAAGAACTGTTCTGTAGTATAAACTGTAATATAAGTCCATAAAAAATGTAGAACATCATTAGAGATAATCAAGCCAGTGCTGAGTTAGTCTTAGGTTTAGCAGTACGGCTGTGTTTGTACAGTCCTTCATCTAACTACACTAGCTGAGACTCAGGTCTCATTAGCCCAGGCACTGCACTGCATCAACAAATCCTATGGGCTGCGGTAATCTGAGCTGGTATGAGCTCTTCAGTCTTGTGCCACCATAGGTGAATGTAAGAGCTCTGGCTGTTTGCTTCAAGCTGCACTGAAAATACAGAGCTTGTGGACTCCAATAGCAAACAGAGAATCATCGTACACTAGGAAAAGAGCAGATCATAAAAAATAATTAGCTCAAAACATACTGCAGAAAAAAAAACCCTTAACAGCTGCAATTATTATTTTGAGGAAGCATTTATAAGCAGGTATTTACTTAGTTAAGTTAGTACAGAGAAGAACACATTTACCTGTCACATACTCTAAGCAAACAACAAAAAAAGATAGAAAGCTAAGTCCCTACAGAAGTAAGATGATAGGATGGAAGAAGCATGTATTATAGAAACCAGAGAGGTAAGGGGTAATAACCACAATATTGGATGTTTTAAATAAGGCATAGGAAGAAAACGGAAGAAAATCATGTACAATTCTCTTTCTCAAAAATAAAGCATGCTGTAGTGGTGAAGGCAAAGTTCTTATGTGCATAATCACCCAAACCCAGCTGAAGATACTGAAAAGGTATAATGTTTTCAGATTTACACTAATGATACATTTGTGTTTGTATATCTTACCAGTGTTTTGTCCTGCTGCTACTTTAGTGTTCTTATCCGATATTCACCTTCAAAATAGCTCGATTTGTTTTTAAAACTAGCAGTGAAGGATAGACTTTCTTCTTTTTCTTCACAAGCAAAACTCTCTAAAGAGATACTGGCCTGAAGCCCAGAACTACACTACAGCCCTAGACTAATAAATCTTTATTAGTCAGATTGTTTGTATCACTGTAGCAGTGTTAATTTCCTTTTAATATCTTTGTGTTCAGAGAACTCACAGTAGTTTCTTTCAGCACTCCAGTTTTTGAGTTTCATCTGCTGAATTAAAAAGATAAATACATTAAAAAGAACCCCCCACATATCCAAAATTTGAGGTTCCGATAGATTATTATTTGTTCCAGCTTTGCACTTCTGGATTCAAAGTGAGAGCACTTTGTCTTGCAAAACATAGTTTTGAAAGAAAATCTAAAACTACACCAAAAAATGCTTCTGTTTTATAGATGCTTAGTCAAGAAACAGTTGCTTGTATTCTTCTGTGTTTGTCATGATGTAAACAGTCGTGAGTTTTGCTGATGCTGAAAACACCTTTGGATCTGTATCTTCTCAAGTCCTTTTCCCTGTTTCTGTTTGTGTACTTTCAGAGTCTTGAAATATTTATTGAAATTTTTTTGTCTTCAAAATATGTATAATGTGTTCCCTTCTACAGTAAAATAAATTAAGTAGACAACAAAAGGGTATATGAAATCATTGAAGAGGTTATATCCTAAAATAAATCAGAATATTTTAAGAATAAAGTAATGAATCCATTCCATTATTTCTTGCGATGAGAATAGCAATCTGAACATTGGGAAGTTCAGAATGTAATGCATCATGGACTTACATACAGAGAGCAGAAAAGCAATTCTAATAAATAGGCAGATCATATAAAAATGATTTGTATCAATATCTATCAGTCTGAACTCTGACAGTACTGCACCCACTGTTTCGCCCAAAGCAGGCAATAATGAAAAAGTGTCTCTTCCATTTATGCATTAATTTCAGGACTGATTGCACCTACCCACATTGAACCTGTCCATGTCCTTTTCAAGCATGGCAACTAATGATCACAATTCCTGTCATGTAGATCAGTGCTTCAACATCCGGTTGGAAATTGTCAACTCTGCATACTACAAATCTATCTTCTGTCAATATTACAAATGGATAAGTAGGCAGGTGCCATTTCAGAACTCCTTTCATACTGCTTTAAGCTGTGCAGAGCCATTTTGTCAAATAAAGCTCAAAAATACATTTGCCTGAGCTCAAAAAATGTTTGCCTGTGTTTTCTTTTTAACACATGGTATTACAATCGTTCGTTACTGGCTTTTTACCCTGACTTAATTACATGCAAAGTTCTAATCATGATCTACCACACACCTAACTATGTAGACATTTTCCTCTGAAAAAATACCTTTTCAGTCCAACTTTGTACTTTACAGCACCGTATAACTTCAAGCTATAATGTCCCAAACTAAAACACTTGGAAAATAACTGGAGGTATTTCAGTGCTAGTTTTTCAGTTAAGCAACTCATATACAGGGGACATCTTATGGATCTTACTTGATCAAACTTTCTAAGAATAATAATTAGATAAAGTAATAATTTTCATAATTATCTCACTCCATTAATGACTTCTTAATTAGAAAAAAAGAAAAGAAGATACTGGGAAGTGGGTGGCGGTGGTTTAAAAAAAAGTGTACATCATGAATAAACTTGGAGAAAAATTACATTTACAGCATAAAGTGTACTTTAATTATTATACAGTACCTACATTTTACAATAAAATAAAAGACTAGTAACAAATTGCATAGTCTTAACCATGTCAAATAAGGGACATTGCAGACAATCTAGAAAAGGTCAGTGATTTACTTAGTAAAGTAAAAATACACTTGACAGCAGAACGCTGGATTTTCTGAAGAAATAAACATTTTAAAAGTTACAGAAGGAGAATTAATGCTGTCAAATTAAGCAAGAGGAGTACTTACAAACTAGGAATGACAAAGATAATCATGCTGACATCAAAAAGTGCAGAAAATAACATCTACTATTAAAAAGTGTGAAAAGTTTTGTTTGTAATGAATATTTTGACAGATATGTTATATGAGTTTTAGCTCTCCTCCAAATTTCCATTTTATTAACCCAAAAGAACGAATGCAATAAAAAAATTTTAGGTAGTATTATAAATGCAAGTATATGTGCATAAATAATTTAAGATATACATGTTTTACTGATGGTTGGAGAGTATGTGGTCTGGCCTTTTGAGTCTTTTCTGATTTGTTTAATTAGTTTATCTCCTACCTCTTGTTTAAGATAATCCCCATAGGAAACTTCTGTTGGAATTCTGTTTCCAAAAGTTGTGGGATATTCTTTAACTACTTAAAAGATGTTGATCTAAGCCTCATAAACACAGTGTGAACAAGTGCCCTTTCCTAGTCATGGAGTTTGCATGCAGAGAAGTGAGGTCTGTAGATATTTTTATGGTTTTTTTCCAGATGGAAAAAATGTGTTCTTATTTCTATGCATTTTAGTTTGTGATATGATTTGTTTCATTCTATATTAATGGCAACCCATTGCAAGGACTGTGTTTAATAAACAGAACTCAACACCAGTCCATTTATACATATGTGTGTATGTGTATTTACATATGTGCATTTACATATATGCAGTCTCATTGTCTGCCCATTTAAAGTCTGTGATGGGTTGATCCCTGCCAGCACCCACGTTTGCCTCTTGCTCACTCCCATCTTCTGCAGGGTGAGGAAAAAATGGAAGGCAAGGAGACTTGTGGATCAAGATAATGACAGTTTAATAAGGGAAGCAAAGGCTGCACAAGAAACCAAAGCAGAAAAGGGAATTCTTTCAATGCTTGCCATCAGTAGGCAAATAGCCAGCCAGGGAGCAGGGCCTCAGCATGCATAACAGTTGCTTGGGAAGACAACGACCACAACCACAAACTTCCCCTCTTCCTACCGCTTTTGTTGAGCTCTTTAAATCCTTTCCCTGCACTTTTTATTGCTGAGCATGACAGCATACAGTATGGAATATCCCTCCGGACTGACTGGGTTAGCAACCTCAACTATGTCCCCTCCCAATTTCTTGCCCACCCCTAGCCTACTTATTTTGATGGGTCATGAGGTGGAGAGAGAAAGCCTTGGTGCTATGCAAGTACTGCTCAGCAGTAGATAAAGGGCCGGTGTGCTATTAACACTCCTAGCCACAAAGGCAAAGCACAGCGTCATACAAGCTGCTATGAAGACAGCTGAGTCCATTCCAGGCAGACTCAGTTCCAAATCTCATTCCATACTTGCAGATGTGTGGAAAGGGGCAGATTTTATACTGCCTCGGCCTTTCAAACCATTACCATTTTGCAAAAATAATAAAATTATGAGACTAAATTAAGAGTAAACCTAAAGGTAACGCTACACCAAGAAGTCAGGGGTTTTTTTAAGTGAACTTTGACTGATAACGGAAGCTACAAAAGAACCAGAGACTACAGGAAGAGGAAAGCATACTGCTGTGTTTGGTCAGCGTGGGGGGACAGCCTGAGCAGGTCTTAATGTCTTAATGACCTTAAGACCTTCTATCTAACTAGTGGATAGAAACAATAGAACTAGAACTACAGAAATACATATACTTTGTAGTATTATATTTAATTTATACTGTTACTATACAATTGTTTTACATATGGAGAACATATCAGTCTTTAATAACACTACAGTCTTACTGGTCATGTTGAAAAGTGGGTGGACATAAGGGCTTATACTTTCCTCTCTGGCAAAATGGAATCTCTCTCAAATCCCAGCTAAAGGTCTTCAGTGCAGCTTTTGGAGTTTTTATAAATGTTTTGAGGGTAGGAATGATAAATGAGCCAAGCCAGTCATTAAGTCAATATTTGAAAAGTTAGTACCAAAATCAAGTTGATCTCATCACTGTTTAGGCTATTTGAAACAAGGAACATGTTGCAAGATAATCAATGAAATAAAAAATTGAGACTTAATAAAAACTCTTTAAAAAAAAAAAAAAGATAACCAATATAAGACCATCAGAATATCATTGGAAAGTTATTTGATGCTTAAAGCAGGTTCTCAAAATTTTTTTGTAATTAGGTTTAACAATGTTAAACATCTTATCTTCAATAATGAACACCTAATCCCAGGGAAAAGTAATAAAATAATTTTTAAAGAAAATAAAAGCTGTGGATTTTTAAATAGGAATAAAATAAATTATTCTTCTCATGGTTCCTTTTTTCCTTAAACACTCAAAGATCAAAACCTGAAACAGAGCTAATAGCTCTGTTTTTTCCTTTGAAAGTAATTAAATATAAACATAAAATATGCTTTATAACTATCACACAGACAAAAAAGTGGAAACAAATTTCCAATAACAGAAAGATAAAATAAAATAAGCTTTTCCATTATTAGAATTATGTCAAACATACATAGTACTTTCCTCTAACATGGAAGATTCATCAGTAGCAAACTTTTTCCACTCATTTTAAATGTAGAGGCCAAAAGCTATGTAGAATTCTCGCTACAGTGATACTGGGAAGGCTCTGGATTTATTTTATTATTTGTGTGTGTGTGTGTCATATGGTCCCCAGCACCCTTACTTCTGTTATTGGAATCAAGTATGTGGCCAGTTGATTCATTGTCACACAGAAGTCTGTGGTGAGCATTTATATGTGCACAGCAAGAAGTTGAGCTTGAGAAGAAAAGAACAAAGGCTATGTTAATGTGCAGAAATTATGACATCTTTGCTTACTAAGAAAACCAGACATCTCTTCCCATACTGACAGAGATGTTGCAGGTGTGGAACAGTATTTTCTTTGCACAGATGTGAGACATCAGCCTAACAACCAAACTTTTTTGAAGCAGAACCAGAGAATTCATAACATTAATTTTTAGGTTCATCAACACTACAGATAAAACAATGTTTCTAGTGTAGCACTGGGGATATTTTGTTAAGTTTTAAATCAAATTGTTTGGGTTCCAGTCATAGGATAGCTGTTGAAATACAAAGTACAATGCAAGAGCATTCCCCACCACCACTTTTTTTTTTTCTTTTTTTGAGGGGGGTGAGGTGGGGTGGGTGGGGAAGGGGGAGGAAGGGTTTATAATTTGCAGCTACTACCAAACTGAAAATGCTCTGTATAGGCTGCAGTTAGAAATGGAGGAATCCAGTCAAATGTAACTCAAGTCTCTCTATACTACACTTCAGTACTGCCATATAGTCAGATAAGTTGTCAATCACATGGTGCAGTGCATGTACATAGCAGACCTGTTGAAATAAGGAAGGCTAGCAAAAGCAATGAAAGAAAGATCTATAATTTTGAACTATGATTTTGAATTTATTTTGAAGCATGATTTTTGCCTGCTAAACTTGATAGGCAAAATTGTGAGTGAACGGTTCAGTAAAAAGAAAGGCCCATTTCTATCCCTGCTTTCACACTGTCATTTCATGTGGATGATTACAAGGACAACCAAGTATACATAAAATGTTCAGGGTGGGAACAGCCCAAACTTCTTAATACTTCTCCATGATATTCTGTCCTGGTAACACACATGTCTTGAACCCTCAGAGCAATTTCAGCCTGACATTCAAAGTAGAATGATGGGAGGCAGTTGGAAATTGGAAAACTGGACCCATTGGAAATATAAAACTAAATAATCAAGTATTAGAAAACCTCACAAGTTGTTTTAAAAGAGAAAAATGCGAAAGGAACATGAATAAGGAGAGAAGAAAGCACATAAATTCTTGAGAAAAGAAGACAGTAGACTTGCTGGGCATTCAATGAAAATGGATTTTCAAACAAAGAGATCAGAACTTTTTATTTTATCAAAAAGCTGATCCTGTTATACTGTCCCATTCTCAAAAGTGCCAATATAAACTGTTTATAAAGTGTCAATAGTAATATTACACTTTATACATTTTCCTGCTTTTTGCTAATTATTATTTATATTACAATGCACAGACAGTTTTGATCTGTAACTATGTACAAAGCTTCTATGGGAAAGATTACACAGTGCTGTGTAATGAAACAAAGTAGTACCTTGTCAACATATACTTGTGGATACCTTCCCATAAACTTCTGCCTTTTTAAATCCTGACTATTCTTTTCCAAAGGAATTCAAGATTCTTAGTGCTTTGCATATAATGATGGCCTTGCTAATATATTTTCATAAAAATCAACTTTTGAACAAAAACCTTTGAAGAAAATAGTAGAATCATTACATACAGCAAATCTTACTATTATCTGATCTTCCTGTAGGTCTATTTACTCATTACTTTATGAATAGATTCTCTACACTAACAGACACATGAGGTCATATTCTCTAATTTCTGATGTGTCTTAAATTTACAGTTTCTTATGTATATCTAAAAGATTTTGAATATCACTAGTAACATTCCCTTCTCTCCCACTAATTAAATCACATATTTTAGTCATTTCAACGTATCTTGGATGTCAAATATGAATACTAATAATTTTTTTTTTTTTTTTTTTCTTCTACAGCACAGGTACATTAACATTGAAGGCATACATACACATGATTATTTTTATCTCTCTTTTGAAAGATACTTCACTAAATCTATCTTGAATGCACTGAGCTAGACAAGCTTCAGTTTCTCTCTCCATCACCAAACATTGCACAAAATCATAAAGTTTTCTCAATGTAGAATATTTTCTCATCCTCTTTTCTTCTTCATCTGCAACCATGACCTAATATTTCCCCAAAACAATGAAAGCACAAAACGGGAAAGTCTTTGTCAAACTCACTGTTTGTTTTATTGAGAAATATCTTCAAAGAGGAAATTAAAAACCATGTATATTGCTAAAAAGATGAACATTTAGGGCTTTTTCCCTTCTATCAAATATTAACTAGCTGCTGTCTACATGTATATTTAATATAGATGATACAAAGTGAAACAGAAATCGTGTATTTAATTCCTGAATTTTCACAATGGTTGTGGAAACCAAGTCCAGGAGCTGTAAACTTACCAGAGTGTGATCTCTACTAAATGTATAGGTGTTACAGAAATTATGTCCACACACTGCCAGTATAAAAAGAGCTAAGACTGTGCTACCCTAGATGGTTTTCTTACCAAATTTTGTGAATGCAGGGTATTACTTGTTTCAAAGTAGTATTTAGTAGTAACCCTAACATGACTTCTTACCTATGAAAAGACTAGGATTCCTCTTATATCATAATATTGTCTCTAAATTAACATTACTTCATTGTGCAGTTATCTTGTGTGGTGTGTAGTCAATTTAGCAACCTAAGACATTTCTTCAATTATATTTGACCTAGAAAATAAAAGTCATGAAGTGATGTATCATAAAAGGCATCAACTATTGTACATTCCAATTTACATAAGCATAAATTGTTACAGAGTGGACACAGTACATAGCATGTCAGGTGGCTGTGTAAGTACATAATGGCTATAATTCTAGAAATTTTAATTTTGAAGCAAGGCATTTGCATGTAGCATTCTATAGATTTACCTAAATTAGCCTGGGAAAGAAAAGGATTATTGAGGAACAAAGAGAAAAATAAAGCAAATTTAAACAGTAATTTCTAGAGTATTTTAGATACAGAAGATAAAGTGTTACATAAGCAGAAATGGTATGGCAGTAGCATACAGAAATACTCATTCAGGTTGCTACTAAGTAATATATATAATGTGGGTGCCTTGAATGTCTCCTGGGATTATACCAAATTAGGAATAAATTATTCATTGGCATGCATTTTGGAGAATGGTTTTACATGACTTACAAGCAACAGTCCTGATTACAGAATAATATAGAGAAATGAAAGAAAAAGTCTTCATAGACATGACTCTCAGACTCTTTGGACTCGTTTTTTGAAACTCTCGTATTTTTCTTTTTTTGGCACTCACTCAGGAGCGTCTTCATTAGTCCTTATTTTCCAACAATATTAGGGATGCAATGCAGCAAATGTGGACAATGCACCCTTAACTCCACTTTGAGCTAATATTAATGTCACCTCTACTTGAATGCATTTAAACCAACAGTCAGCTTACCCGTGTAACTAATTATACTATACTTTTAAAAGACAAAGCTGTACTTGAAAAAGCTAGAGTAGTTAGAAGATACTTAAAACATCTGTCCCTACAGCAACAGAAAGACTACAATGTAACAGCTATTGACAGTGCAACAATAACAGTAAATAGCTACAAGGAAACAAAACATTTTGGTACATAGTGTCTTATTCTGTATCAAAACAATAATATTGTCTTATTCTGTATCAAAACAGTATGTAAATCAATGACTTGTTTGTTCACTCTGAAAATGTAGACCTTTATTTGACTTTTCTCACTTACAGTAGGGTTTTTACTATATTAGTTACTAACAAAAACCACTCTACTATATGTAAAAATGCAGAAATCACAGACTGAATAAAGAGGTTAAACTTCAGTAGAGCAAAAGAGTGTTTATACAATGATTACTTACCTGCCAGCTAAAGTTTGACTTTTTTTTTTTTTTTTTTTTTCAAATTCAGCAGAATCCCAGGCAACATATGCTCTTTAAAAAATTAATGTATGGCACAAGGAAATGGAGTACACCATTCTCTCCCTCTTCTAGGCACCCGCCTTGACCTATTTTGTAATAAAATGTGAAACTGCTTGCTTGTAAAACCATGACAATGGGAGAAATGAAAAGAAATTCCATTAGAAAAGGAAAGTATTTTTTCACCTTCGACAGCAGCTTTTTGTTCAAGGGAAACAAAATCAAAGGGATCATCTGATAGATATAGCCTGTTTTAAACAGATCTAGTCCATACAATTTAATACCTTAAGTTACTCATTAAGATTTCTTTGAGTAACATATACACAAAAAGATTTACTGACAAAACTATTGATAGAAAATTATTTATAAATTAAGATGGAATACTAACACTAGGAAATTCTGTTCTAGCAGTCACTATACCAGTTGTCAGAAACAAACAAACAGACTAGCCATTTGAGTAATCTGATCTAATTAGAAACATTTCTTATCATAATGCTGCTGACTTCTAAATCACTAATTGAACAATGATCTCAAAAGCATGTTCTGAAAAATAAAATATGAACCAGCATCAGTTAAGTAATTTTAGCTTACCATATTTCTAAACATTTAAAATTAACTTTGTGAGGACTTTCCAAAGATAGTTTTGAAAACTAGACTGGGAGGTGAAAATCTGATTTTTCCTCAGAGGTTTCAGAGAAAATTGGTGTATTGGAGCTCTTAAACAATGCTTACCACTGAATTCCTTAACTTGTAAAATTATAAATAACACCCACCTACCTCAGATATGTGATACTAATTACAATATTAATTTTAAAAATGATGGCAAGTTCTATTTTGGATATAAATTTAAGACACTTAAGTAAGAATTAATTACAAAATTAAAAGCTAATGAATTTTTAAAAAGGATTCTTGAAAAAGTCATACTTTTGAGGTGTAAATGTGCCCTAAACTTTTTTTTTAAAAAAAAAAAAAAAAAAAGTAACAACTTGTATGTAGACATACTCATGGACATTAATTTGTTCACCCACACTCATTTGCAAATGTGCATACATACACAAAAAGTGTCTTATTAGAAGAAATCTCACAAAAAAAAATGAAAAATAGGATGCAATTCATTCAAAGCATTAGAATATAACTACGCTTTCTATAATTTGGTCAATAGCATTATATAGATCCCCATCTCCACCTCCCCCCCCCAAAAAAAAAAAAAAAAAAGAAAGAAAAAAAGGCGGCGAGGGGAATGGTATCTAGGCTTAGGATAAAAGTGATTGCAGCTATAGAAGTATAGATATATTTTAACTTGCCTAGGTAGACCATACCTAAAAATTTCTAAAGCACTATTAGACAAAAAATTTTAGACAATTAAGTTGTATAGCCTTGGAAGCCTTGAAAGATTTTTTTAAAAACAGAAACTAATGCTCTAATCACGTTCTAATTCTCTGCTAATACTTTTTACGGTTTAACAATGTGATTCAAACAATTCTGCCCTGTCAGTTACTTATCTAGTCCAGTCAAATTATCAGAAGAGCTGATATCATAAATCCATACTAATTTGTATTAACTGTAGTCACAAAGATCAAATGTACACTAATATAGTTAATACAGATTACAGTGGGTGTACTGTAAACACATCTTGTCCTACTATCTCTTGTATTTGTTTTATGAGATTTCAAATATTATTGACAAAGATGACAGAATAAGGTAATTTGACTCTATATTAGGCTCCATATGACATTCTGAATAAGAGGCTAAAACAAGACAAATCAACATGCTGCATATTTTCAAAAAGCTATTTTTATTGAGGCAACCTATGAAGGTTTGTCATGAATTCTGTAACACTCACTATTTAAAGTCAAGAATGTATTAAAAAAATGTAAGCTTTATTTTAATACTTTCCATTTCAATCACATTCACTTAAACAGGAGTTACTACTTCACTCACTGAAGTCCTGTGGGCTGCATTGTGCCACATATGAGGCTTGATCATAGTGTTTCTTCTGGCTTTGTAACATACGAATCCATTAATATCTGCAGAATTAAGCAGTTTTATGTCTGGTAGTTAAAAACTTGCATGACTGCATTAAAGGAGGCTAAAAAGTTACCATATTTCAATGTAAAATTCTTTCTAATGAACTCTTTACATGAGTAAAGATAATAAATAAAATCTTTAGAAAGATGAAACCTTGACTGTGACTTCCCAGGTTGCTTAGCTTGGGCACTGACTAATTCAGAACCAGTTGCTCCCAGTAGCAATTTGCCTCTATCAAATCAATATTCATAAACCAATTTGTGTTATGATATATTGATAATCCCAGCTTCACCATAAGTAACTATTACAATTGCTTGATTGGATTTTCAAGGCATATATATCTTTACGTTGAATCTTTCTATGCTCTCCAATCACCTCATTAAAAAATTATGCAAGCAAATGACTAGCATTTTACTATATTTTAAATTCATTTTTATACCCTAATGACATGATATGTTAAAAATACTGGAAATGAAAAAAATTTATCATAAAACTAAGTGAAAATTGTAATCCAAATTGTGTGTAGTATTTCTTCAACTAGGATTTCCAGAGAACTTGTACATAATGAAACTTTTACAAACCAAAATGTTTGGGTTTTTCAAACAGTATCTTTTTTTTCTTCCCCCTCCCCCCAAATGTTTAAATGTTTTCCATGGAAACATTTTGCTATCATAGAGACCACAGGTGGCAACAAATTTCAGTTGAATAAATTTTATTATATTCTTTATGTTGAAAGCTTATAGTGCTCTAGAATTAATAGACTACTTTAGTGAAACAATACAGCAAATAATCCAGCTCCATTGACCCCTTTCAGTAACAGTAGAATAGAAAAAGTGTATTAGTCATTCTACTGATTGTTTTGGGTTTCCCACTTTCTCATCTATGCACATTCTCCCATCCTTCTTTTTCTATTAAAACCAAACAAACAAAAAATAAAATAATAATAATAAAACAAAAACAAACAACAACAACAAAAACAGAAACCCAACAACAACAACAAAAAAACCCCAAACAGACAGGAACAAACAAACCCCTACTCCAAAAGAACAAATCAACTTAAACATAAACAATAAAAGTCAGACACACTATTTCAACTTTTTTCTCTTTGCTATAAATCATACCCTTGTAAGTCCTTATCTTTATATGTGAGGTACTGTTCAAAACAATGACCCATATTTACATCTGTGAAATACCTAGTACATTTATGAGTAACCTGTAGAATCATGTGGATGGGTTAATTAGCATTGATAATACACAGCTGTGGGCTGGCTTCAGGGGTGGTGGGTTGGCCGATGTAGGTAAGGTGCAGCTGTGGCTGGTTCTGTTAAGGGGTTGAGAGCCCATGAAGAGGGAGCAGCTGAGGAAGGGGAGCGAGGAAGAAGCAAGAGGAGAGAGGGTGTACCCTGAGTGAGGAGGTGAGAGAAGGCAAAGGCAGCAGAGGGACTGGGGTGGGGAGTGTGCTAGTATGAGATGGTAAAAGATGTTGCAGCTGGATAGTTTTGAGAGTGCTGTGACAGTAACCAAAGTAGATAGATAAATAAATAAAATAATTCTGTATCATTTAATGAATTGTAGGGAAAAGATAACTGATCAGATCAGCTTATTCTCATCTAAATTTAGACATCTGCACTTAGATAATAATGTGTGACCTTATACCTACACTTCCATTGTACTGAGTGGAGGCCTGATCATATGGTTGTCTGGAGAGATTTCGGGCTCATCTGAAAACAGACTTCAGTATTTGATTGGTTCAGTGTTTATTCAGCCCTTGATGCCACTCACTGAATCAATTATTTTGCCAATGGGCATACTGAGAACTTAGACACCTCCCTCATATATTCCCAAACACACTGTAGACACACAAAGTTAGACAGGATTAATCCCACCCACAAGAGTTTTAAAAGAAAGAACATTGTTTTATATTAACTAAATATTTTCAGCAATACCTCTCATGTTTGTGTTGAAAGTGAATTTTAAAGTTAATGTTATTTAAATCATATTTCCTTATCCAGTGGAAAAAAAAACCCATCCAAGAACATTCACATATATTACTTCAAAAAGTAAGTTTCAATTTCATATACTGTACCAATGCTTTTACCTGAGTACTGTGTATTTTATCAGTTTTTCCACTGTGCCACAGTGCAGCTGGAGAATTTAGAGCTGAGACTGCTCTTCTAAAAGCTACTGCTGTACATGGCAGTGTTTTTTCTGTGTCTGGCCAATCCCTTCTTAACAGTTTTGCTATGTGATTTGCATGCTTTTTAAGCTTAAAACCAGTTTAGATTATATGGTACAATTTAGATGGAAAAGCTTTCATTCCTGCCAAATCTTTATTTCTTCTTCTAGATGTTTCCAGTTTAAACAAACATTTTATTATATTGTTCCACTGATCTCAGTCCTTTTCACCTTTGCTTATTAATTACAGAGATGAAAATTATGAGCAAACTACTTTTTTTCTTACACAGCTGTGTCAAGTAAAAATTAAAAATAAATAACAAATAAATAAAAAGTCATTCCTCTCTATAAATGTATATGCAAGAAAGGGGGAGGCAGAAACAACTAGTTTTCCTGCAGTTTACATGACCTTTTCAATAGAAAATGGATTTAACTCAAATCTCCAGAGCAGGCAAGAAAATTATGGTGGAGTAGGATGGAATGCAAATTTTGTAAATTGGGTGCATTGTCTTCCTTTCAGTAAACAGGAGTTAGGCTATTCCTTTTCTCACTGAAAGAAAAACAAAACAAGTAGTTGCATTTTTTCCCCATAGACTCTCAGTTCATACACAGAGTTGCTGTGGAGTAGCTGGATCCATGAGTTCACATGGTCATTTACTTTCTGTTATAACTTGGTCTTCTATATGTCCTTTTACTCAAATCATATTAATTTTTTTATCTTTGCTGATAACTAAGACAAGATACCTCACTTACTTGTGCTTCAAAATCCTTACCTATAAAAACCTAATTTATCCTGAAAAAGATCCATATATAAATACACACAAATATATATGAAATCTTAGTATTTAAAAAAAAAATAAATTACAGATCCTTAGCAAAATATGAAATCTCTGAATGTAAAGTGCCAGATAAGAGTTAGATGTTGTTATCAGCACAACTATTATTCATGCATTGTTCAAAATCTGTAGACTTTTTTCATCCAGGAATACATTAGGTATTAAATAATGCAGCTATTTGCCTCAGTCCAAACTGAAGGTAAGTGTGAAGTTCTATAGAAGGGTCGCATAATGTCATGAAGCATTAGAATTGTCTTTTAATGAACAAAAGGGAAGTGCAAATGGTATTTTTCAAGAATATAATTGCAAATCTCCCACAGTATAATGTTTCCTAAAACAAAAATATTACTTCATATATTTTTCTTCTTAAGTTTTTGTACTAATATTTTATGCCTTTATGCATTAGAAAAACTTATAAATTATTAACACTACATATTGGGCAGACAGAGATATTTATAGGAGTGAGGGCTTTAAAGATTAATTTTTCACTTTCTTGAAGAGTTTCTGAAAGTAGCAGGACTGAGTAGAATTACAAACTTTGGAAAATTCACATTTTTAGAGATTTCAACACACTAAGTGGTACAAATTCAAAATGGGATGAAGCCAATCCCTTTTCCAGCAGTAGTAAGAAAAAGATTTTTCCATCTTTTTGTATACTTTATATTTATGTGTTAAGTAATCTGGAAAGTGTATTTAAGAATTAGGAGTGTTGATGAGCACCATCAGCTGATCTGGATTATAAATAATTATTGTTTTTCCCGGGAAAATCGTAGATAAACAAAACAATTTCATTTTTTCAAGGTTTCCATGGAATGGTGCTGCTTTCACAGTAACTTTAGTTCATAGATTTGGAAAAATATTTTTATCTTTATCCCCAGATTCTGTTGACTCTGCATAGAGCAAGATAAGACATGAAGTCATCCACTTTGGCACTGACAAAATCTACTTCTAATTCTCCACCTACAGTCTTGTAGCCCACATAAGCAAGTTAAGAAAGTCCAGATGACCATAAAATTCAGCATGTATGGCCTGGTGTAGGAAACCATATTCATTTTTGCCCAGACGACGTTAAGGATCTGAAGAGGAAGAAACTCAAAGACAAGTAATTCAGATCAAACTTACAGTTCCTATAATTCTAGGGAGTTACTTCAGAAATAAGTCCCAACTGAACAAATCCCTGGGTCCCAACTCATCTAGATGACACTGATTACGTTCTGTAACAAAATAGTGTTGTGTCAGTTAAATGTACAGGCAAACAACATGTCATAACTTTTCAAAATCTGGGC
Source organism: Microhierax caerulescens (assembly GCA_035590215.1). Taxonomy (NCBI): domain Eukaryota; kingdom Metazoa; phylum Chordata; class Aves; order Falconiformes; family Falconidae; genus Microhierax; species Microhierax caerulescens. The sequence continues at coordinate 36,939,611 of JAVJGJ010000037.1, forward strand.
TGTACTCTCTAAAGTTGTAGCTTAACACAGATGAACTGTATTTTTCCTGACAAACTGTGCACTCATCTCAGGTTTCTGATCACTTTTTTTTTCTGGCAAAGATTACTTAAAAATAATCTCTAGAAATGCTTTTCCCACAAGCCTGAAGGCTTACCACTTCCTTCAAGTAGAATTCAGCATCAATTTCTTACTATGCCCAAGCAAAAAGGGACAGCAGAACTGGATAAAATATCTCGATACTTCTTCTGAAAGGGATATGTCCTTCTCATTTCTTGGACTATTTTAATAATCAAGATGTATCTTACTCAGAGAGCAGGCAGTCACTGTGTTGCTCTTCTTACAGAGACTAAAGTAAGAGACAAACAAATATTAGGTCTATGAGTGAATATTTTCAATTGCTCTGTAAAAATTGGTTAATATATGTTATGATAAACTTACTGAATTGTTATTTAGTTCCATACTTGAGAAAGCAACTACAAAAGAAAGCTACAGAAGGCTATTTATTCAGAAATACTTAATAGCTGTTAAGCAAATATACCAGCAGAAACAGTTGCTTACTGTATAACTAAGGTGAGTTCCCTGACATGCTTCTAATTGTAGGTATCAGTGTTGGAGTGTGCATCCCGCATATGCAAACTAAGGATCATTTACTAGAACCTTATGTGTCTTTATACAAACCCACCTCACTTTTCAGAGTAACAAGATCCTTATCAGAGTCCCATGAACTGAAAAATATGCAGGTGCATGGAAATAAGAGAATAATTGTGGGATATATATGGGGAACAAACTTCTTAAAGGAGTTATTCTCAAGAAAACAAGTATTTTGTATTCTTCATTATTCACTTGTAACTACCTGGTGATTACCCTTCCAAAGACTCTTTCCAGAAATGCAGGAAAATTTTATCAAGTTAGGCATTTATTTTTAAAATTGTCATAATGGAGGATTGATAGTCATATCTGAACACATTACCAATGTATTTTCCTAAACATATCTAAAAAAGGAACTTTTTAAAAGCATGCTTCAGGGGCTGGCTGAGTCTTGTTAGAATATTTCCTAGCTTGCAAGAAAATACATAGCTTGTTCAACTTGTAAGAATAGCCATATAGTGTAAAAAAATACACTTAAATACCCTGGGAATAAGTAGTTTGTCTCCAAATATCACAGAGCCAACAGCTACACAACAAAATATAGTTTTGTTAAAAGTTAGCTTAGGTTTCAGAAAGGGTATTATCTAATGAATACTCTAGGCTACCTTTCCCTTTCTGGATTTAGCTTTACTAATTAGTCCACTATCATGACCATACATCTCGTAGAACGTAAGCAATCACGGTATCACTGAGTGTAGGAAAATGCTAAGCCACTTCTGTTAAACACCTGATGTTGCCTATCTGCATGTATTTCTCCTTATGAAAGAAGGTGAAAGCAGATTTAGCTACTATGACAAATATTGCTTACATTGGGCAGCGGTACAATTGTCGCACAAACAGGTAATGTCAGAAATGTGTAGGGTGAGTTGCAAATAGATAATCAAACTTGTGTTTCACAAATGCCAAAAAATACTAGATGCAAATCTCAGTGTGGAAACAGCTGTCAAATGGTTATAATGCACAGACCAATTTTTAGAAGCACTGAAAGAAAAGGATGAGGAAAAAACTAACATCTGGCAGACCAGCAAGATGCCTCCGATTAAAATAATAGTCACACTTGATAGCTTTTTCAGCAAAAAAATATTGGAGAGATGGGAAGGGTAAGCAACCTACAGGAAAAATGCTTCCAGTGAAGTAGGAGAATTGTTCCGGTTTCAGCTGGGACAGAGTTAATTTTCTTAGTAGCTGGTGCAGTGCTGTGGTTTGGATTTGGTGTGAGAACAGTGTTGACAGCACAGGGATGGGTTTGGTTGTTGCTGGGTGATGTTTATACTTAATCAAGGACTTTTCAGTTTCTCAGGCCCTGCCAATGAGGGGGCTGGAGGGACACGGGACATTGGGAGGGGACACGGCCAGGACAGC
>JAVJGJ010000037.1:36941676-36966287 GCA_035590215.1 Microhierax caerulescens
AAGAAGAAGGAAGGGGGGAGGCATCCAGCATTATGGCATATGCCATCCCAAGTAACCATTACATGCGATGGAGCCCAGCTGTCCTGGGGATGGCTGAGCACCTGCCTGCCCACGGGAAATGGTGAATGAATTCCTTGCTTTGCTTTGCTTTGCTTGCGTTTTTGGCTTTTGCTTTACCTATTGAATTGTTCTTATCTCAACCCTTGACTTTTACATTCCTTTCCGATTCTCCTCCCCATCCCTCTGGGTGAGGGGGAGTGAGCGAGGAGCTGCGTGGTGCTTGGTTGCTGGCTGGGGTAAAACCACAACAAGAACACATGAGGAAGTGACCTGTGAGCTGTTGTGGTCAACATCCCCTATCAGTTCTTGGGAAGTAAATGTAAATTCTTTATTATTCCTCAACAAGTCACTGTTACCAAAAAACTTCTGGTAATTATACTTAAAACTGCCAGCAGGCAACGTGGAAGAACTATGAACTACTTTTTTTCTGCTAAGAACGGAAAAAAACAAAAAAATTTACTGTTATGTGGATTTATTGATCCATGGGGAGCTGACATTTCTGGAAGCCAAGTGTTAATAGTCAGTTAGAGAGACAGTTACAGATGAAAGGGGCTCTCATCCAAAATGGTAAATGATGAATGAACATTGTGGTCAACCATAGTCAGAAGCAAAGAAAAAAAACTACTGAAATTCTAAAGCAAACAAAAGGTATTTTTTTCTTTTTAGAGATTTATCTGACATATTATTTAGGTAAATAAACCTTTGGTTAGATTTAAAATAGCAAATCTTATAACTCCACATAAGAAAATTGTTGGCCAGAAGATTCACTGATCAAATTTTGCTTTGTAGCTCCAAAGAAAAAACCCAAAGCCATGCAACAAGTTCTACTCATACTTGGTTGGAACTGAAGTGACTACTATTAAGAGTAGTCAGCAATAGTGTTTACCACAGAACATACAAGTTTGGTGAGAAATCTGTAATGGCAAGGATCAACTTAATATTGTCATGTGCTATGATAAAAGTTTCTACTTCAAAACGTTCTAGTGGTTTTTTTGAGGCAAAAAGGCTTTTAGAGGCCTTAAGAAGGATCCTGATGTAAACCTAGCAGTTACTAGACTTAGGAAAATAACATATTTCGCCACTATGAGCTCTGATAACTGAAATATCCAACTTAAAGGAACCCCCAAATGAACATAAATAAATTAACTTAAAACTTAAATCACACAGAACCATGGCCTCCTCTTAAGCCTCCTCTTGGTTTTAGAAGGTGGTGCTGGCTGTTACAACTTTTATTGATGATAACAACAGACAGCAACTTAAGGTCCATTCCTTAGAAATCTCCGAGTACAATTTTGAAGGAATTCAGGAAAAAACAAGATCTTTTCCTTGCTTTAAAAAAAGTCTTTTGAATATTTGCATGATATTGCTGATGCTTATCCTTAAAGGAGTAATATAAAATACAGCTCTGAAAATTATAGGCAAGGGAGTATTAAGATTCTGTCAAGGTTAAGTTTCTTTCATTAGTGTTTGTTATTTTCAAAGTTCCATTTGATGTCTATGAGCCAAAAAGCTCTTGCATACTCTCATCAGTTTCAGCAAGATGATGTCATCAAGAAATTCATTTGTTCTATCTTCACCTCTTGGCAGGATGCTATTATGGTGGTGTATCATTCTGCTCCCTATATAAAGTTTTCCATTATTAGGCATGGTTTTCAGTTGCCTAGAGCTTTGCCCAACTCATCTGTTCAGACTGAAATTTGTCTTGTTGACTTTTTGCTCAAGGCCAAATTATGTCGGAAAGTGCAAACAAAAAGAGTATGGTTACTTCTAAGAATGATATTAATAAGTAAGTGTGTGTATGCAGAGAGAGAAAAACAATTTATCTTAAAAGTTTTGTATCTATTCTGTTGAAAAGTTCTGATGTCTCGGAGAAGGGCAGTGCCTTATTATGGCTTTTACTTATCCTGTCTTTTGCTGCCTTTGAAATACAAAATTAAGATAATTTTTCAGATAGACCTATATGGTTTCAGCACACATTGGCTTATTTGGCACAAGGTGGCCAAAAATGACAGAAATTACTTTCTTGGTAGATAAAGTGTCTGCCTGCCAAATCTCTGTCTGACCTCATCAAGTCAGACAACCCAACACACCAAGCAGGGAATCCCTTTGCAGCTGTTTCTTTTGAAAAGCATCCATATGAAAGTGGTGAATCCAATTTTACTTTTTAGGCTGGGTACCTCCTGAAATCTATTTGATTTGGGAGCCAGTTCTGATGCTGATTTTACTTCTAAAAAAATAATCACTGTGGCAAGGACAAATATTCAGCATTCACCATACATCAGAATCAAGTATGCCAGGTATCTTAATTTCTGCCTAACCTATGCATATTTTCACATTTCTAACTTTATCACTTGATATTATCCCTTCCTTTAAACATCCAGCTCATAACGATGAATTTTTATCACTTAGGGCTTGAATAGTTCAGCATTTTGATTCCTTATTATTTATCTTTCAGTGTTCGAATACAATACTCAAGTGCTTACCTGAATAAAAAAATATCTTGGCTCATAAACTTCTCTACATGAGTTTCTAAAGCCTTCAGATTCATTCACATATTTTTTTATTTTTTTTTAATTCCTTGTTCATGCACACTGCACAAACTAGTTAAGTCCAAAACAAGATCCTGAAACAAACTTCTAGTCTATTCAGTGGCAAATTCTTAATCTGCACCCTACAGACAATGTCAATATGCACCAGCTTACAAGATTTGAACTAAGAAACAGGGCCACATACTTATACAACTAAAAGGAAAGTATAAATAGAACCATTGATGTTCAGCACAGTGGTGTCTGCGTGTTTCATAAATATCAGCATCCCATAATGTGAGAATATAGCTTTATTATCATTTTACAGGTAGGCAGTTGAAGCAATTTGTTGATTTGTTGAAAAAATTGTTGAAAAAAGTTGAAGATTTGGAGACATGGAATAGAAGAAGATAAGGATGCTCACATAAAGCAAAAATAAAATTGAAATTACTTTCTATTAGAATGCTTATTTGGGATATGGGAGTACACAGATTAATTTCTCTTTCATTTTGAAGCAGTTTGAATGAGCCTCATTCCATATTATCCTGAGAGGGATTGAACTCTGTCTTTATTGCAGTCTTCTCCTTTTTGTAGGCAATTTTAGCAGTTGATCCATCAAAGACAGACAGGACAACTTGTATGTGCTCAGGCACTATTGTCTTCCCTTGCAACGTGGATGACCTTGGCTCAAATCCCCCGTCAGACAAAGGACAGAACTGAGCCTTGTTTTCTGGCACCTTTTGTTAATGCTTCTTTGTAAAGACCTTTAACCCTTCAAAGGAAATCATTATTGGCCACAGTTGTACGTGGGAAAGTTTAGCCTGCTACAGATAAGATTGTGGAATCTCAGATTAGATATTTAGAAAAGTTTATATGAAGTATCTTGCTTGACTTTGGTGGGACAGGCCACAAAAATATCTAGTTCTCCAGCTCAGTATTCAACTGCTTCATCACATGACCACTTTTTTTTTTTTTTTTTCTCCCTTCTTCATCAACTGTACAACTTCCTTCTCCAACAACACAGGAGGTAAGTCTTGCAGACAACATACATCAATGTATGTCTTTGATCAATTCCTTCATCATTCCCTTTCCTGCAACGCTAAGCAAGGACCAAAGTAAATGACCGAATTTTAGTGTACAAATAGGACATTTTCATAAGTTGTAACAAAAGCTGCCAATCTGAAGTTTCAAAAGTCGTCTTTTTTTTTTTTTAAATCTAGTAATTGTGGAGGGTGAAAAGAAAAAGCTTAACTTTGAACTTTGAAAGAACACTTTATATTTACCTACAAAACTGTTTAGCTTTAAAAACTTTTTCCAAGTTAAAAAACAAAGTAACACAAAATTTAGGCTACTTGTCAGTTTGTATTAATCACAGACACAAAACTACAGGTTTAAAAACTTTTCAGTATTCTTAAGGTAGTCATAACCTATTTTTCTTTTCTTAGTATGCTGCATCTTTTAAATATATGCTTCATTTCTTTGTCATCTGGCTCTGTCCCATGTTGGAATTGCTCCCTGCTGTTAATTAGAGGTGACTATGATTTGATTAATCTCAAACATGTGTTATATATGCACAATATGGAAAACTGTATTCTATATTTTTCTGCTTAAGGTATGCTTGAATGTAATGGAAATAAGCCAAACATTTTTTAATGACTCTGGACCTAATCTTATCACAATGAACAATATGGATATGATCAAAATAAGACATTCTAATCCATCTGAAGTGTTAAAAGTTCACAGAAATATGCACTAATCATGTACAGTATTTCTCAATATAATACAAACAAGATTTCAAATGCATCAATGCATACCATCTGCACATCATCGCTATGTGTAAATCTTAAGTTCTCCACCTCTCTCTTCATTTCAGCAAAGTTTTATCTCAGTCTGACAATTTGCTTTTCCTGGTCTCACATTGTTGGCATGGTTCCATGTAGACTTTTTTGAAGACAGTACTCATTTTTCAGACCTGAGGAGCTAGCAGTCAGCAATGGCTATAACATTTCTATATTATTTTATATAGCTCTTGGTCTTGAAAGGTCTTTAATAAGTAGAGTACAACTGTAAATTAATTTATTAGCACAGGATTATACATAAGCTTAAATTCAATTTTGAAGTTAGTAACTATATAATTATACAAGAAAGGTTTGCTATATGAGAGAATGATTAAATATTTTCTGTGTTTATAAGCATCTTTAAAGTTCACTCAAAAAAGTTTTGAATACTTTGTCACAGTAAATGCTTATGCATTTTTGTGCAAATGAAAGTATTGTGACTATTAACAAAAGTTCTCTAAGAGATTTCCTCAGGCTCTTCAAAAGAATTTATTTTAAATAAGTTAAATGTTACAATTTGAATTTTTAAAAATTACAACTATTTAATTTGCTTGCTCTATTTTTTTTTAAGTAGAACTTTTTCGTTGTTGTTGTTATAATTATTATTATACAGCCTCCAGTGGTAAGTGAACTATAATTCTAATTAATATTTCCTACAGCTGTATACAAATCAATAACTATAAGCATCCCAAAGGAAAAGCATGTTGTATGGCCCTCCAAGTTCTTAATGAATGCAAATAATCTGACCTTTCTCTGACAACTATGAATATTGTTTCACAATTTTGCCATTGAAATTGCTGTAATCAGCAATTCATACAGCAAATCCAGAGCCAATATTAGTTTTAAATAACTGTTCATTACAAGATAGTGTATTGTACAGTTCCCATATTGAACAAACTTTATGATTTTGGGAATCAGTTCCTCTAACATATTTTGTTGAATAAGGTCTTCAAAGAAAACACGAATGTTGTCTTTACTTATATGTTAGAGAAGTATTTTGTGTATCCTTGAAACTCCAATTTAAATTATTACTTTTCTATTATTTGAAATACAAATACCTTCAAACCTTGAATTATTACATTCTAACTATAACATCTTTTTTGTAAGTAGGGCAGTGAACCTGAAATGGAAGGAAGATTACAGTAAAAAATAATAAAAGCAGGATTTTGAATTTAAAAGGGGAAATACGTCCATGAAAATGAAGTATTTCTCATGCAATAATATAATAACACTGTGAATGAATGCAACAGATGAAACAATGAGCTACTGTAGTACTACTACATCTAGTATTTCTTTCTCATAAATACTTTTCTAACAGTGCTGGAAAAATTAACGTATAAATGGAAGCTATAGCACATATTTAACATCTATTTTAAAATTAAAAACCTATAAAGGTTTAGGAGGAATTGAAATTAGGAGCACTTGCAATAGATCATTCTAATTTCTTCAAAACAGTAAAAATGCCTATGAAAATGCTATTTAGAACAGATTTAAAGAACTAGTACTTATATTAAACGTGTTAATTATAGATGCATGTTGACCTCAAAAAACCCAACAGGATACAAAGGAAGGACACTATAAAATACTCTAACATTTCTATTCAGGAAAAAAAAAAATATGAAATACATATGCTCAAAAGTACCAGCCTTAACTGGGTATTATATTAATTAATATGTTTAAAAGTCTTGTTTTTAAGACAGAAGTTATTAAATTATTAGAAGTCATTTCACTAAAATTATTAGTTCTCTTTGTCCTATTTTCATGTTTTGCAATAACTTTCTGATTTAATAAGCTTTCAATGCTCAGAAATCCTAATAGAATAGCAACTAATGTCATGTTCAAATAATATGTGTGATATTTTAAAATAACAGTCCTTTCTTGATGACATTTCCTCAAGATCTTTACTCTCTTACTTGTAATTCTTTCATGCTCAGAATGAATCCCTGCTACATCTCACTCAATATTGATCTTCAAGGCATTTCTCCCAATCCTTTTCCCAGTGTGGTCACTGAACAGTATAAAAGTTCAATAGGAAGATCAGCTGCTCATCCACTTTTTGCTAAAGCAATTTGTATTATGGATTTATTTTAGCAGTCTACAGTGGCAGTTGCTGTTTTTACTATTTAAATGCTTTGATTATCTGACCTTGCTTACTTTATCTTTTTAAGTGCTGTGCATAGGCTTTAAAGTTGATCAATAAATGGGGATTCCTCCACCACATTATGTTGAAATCAATCCTGATTCAGACTATTTGTATTTCACTCTTATGAGTCCATCTGTCTTTCTTAATTTTATGTTCTCTTTTCTTAAATAATTTTACCTGCCACTGCAAATGCTTACTGTCAGGTAGATTTCCATTGCAATCAATTCAGCTTTTCCCAGTGGTAACTATAGTGTCTGGAAAGACACAAATATATAGGACCATATCCTATTCCTGGACAGTCATCTCCTATACTATTGTTGTTGTTATAAAATTTATTTATTTAAGTCATAGATACTGTGAAAGTCAATAAACACAAATGCCAACTTTGGGTATTCATTTCTTCAGTAACATTTAGAAAACAAAGAGTTCGTGGATTCTAATCTCTAGCTTTACAGTTTTATGTTTATAGTTTTATGTCCTCTAATTAAACTAAACAGCACAAGCTTATTAAAATTTTTCAGATTTTCAATTTCTCTGAAGGACGCAGATAAAGTAATAGAGTCAACCAGCCTCCAGCTGTGTCATGGTAAACTTTAAAATTTTCTGATCACCTTCAAGCACTATAACTAGTCTTAGATTTCTGCAGTGTCAAAATTGTATTCTTTGAGAAACTTTGTTATATATGGTGATTAATCTATTTAATATAAATATTTAAAGTATTTCAAGTTTTTTAACTTTTTACAAATTTCTAACTTTACCTTGCTTAACTCATAATGAAAAGGTTATCACAGGTGTAAGAAGCTTTAGCAAGGACATGTCAAAATAGAAAAGGAAGAATAAACTAAATATAAAATCTAACAATGCATTAAATGTGCTGTTCACAGAGTCCTGAACATTTAGGGGATTATCTACCTAGAACATATAAAACTTCCTGAATTACTACTTTGATCTCAGTTAAATATCTCCACAAATATTCAGAAAAAGAAATACCATTTCCCCTTTCTTTATCTAAATCACACACACAGACATTCATTTATATTTCCATTAATTAATCTAAATAAAAATTCATCCACTTCACTAATTTCCTGTAATGCTTACATCATAATTCACTCCCTAAGTTCTATAATTAAGCATCACAAATATAAAATAAAACAATAAGAGATACTTAACATTAAAAAAGTTTCCATCTTCATTCTTGCAAGTTTGTGAACAGCTTTTCACATGTTTATAAAGTAATTGGTTTCACAAAACCACTGACATTCACACGTTTGAAAGACTGAAGCCTAGAATGCCATTAAGATCTGATACTATTTTACTCAGATTTCTAGATAATACATTACTTTTCCATGCATAAAAAGAAACTTACCTGCTTCTTCAAATCTTCTAGGTCTTTACCTGGTTGAGACTATTTCTCCTTTTTCCGGGGATATTGCAGGTCCAGGGGTCACTGAGGCCTTGAGGAGCTGCTGTTCTTCCTCTTTTTTCTGATGCTGTTATTCTTACCTTAAAGTTCTCCACACTTTTCCTGATTTTTTAAGAGAAAATAGGAATTATTCAATCATTAAGTTTGTCAATGGTAAACAATGTGAAGGTTTTGTAATGGCTGGGAGCAATTCTGCCTCAGTTGTAGCTCCATAGGATACACACTGTGATGTCTCTGATGAGAGGGGGAGGGCAAAAGGGGACAGGATCACAAATACCTTAAGCATTCATATAATTAAAAGATGTTATTTTTAGCATAACTTAGAAAAAATAATGGGATGACAGAGGTTTAAAACATATAAGCATCAGTGGTGGTGGTGAATATTTGGCCTATTTTGTGAAAGCAATTATTAAACTTATATTAAAAACACGGTCCAAGTGAAAGTAAGCACATAAAGTAACTAACAGTAAACAGTCACTAAATAAAGAAAAACAGATCAGGATTTTCGCTGGCAATTGTGTATGTGCATGAAAGAGAAATGGCTTAGGTATCTAGTGTAGAAAATAATCCATACTCAAAAAAAGCAGCAAATATGCAACTGTTCCTTGCACAGTTGCACAGTGCCATTTTTGTTCTTTTCTAGAAATGAATAATTTCAGAAATGCAAAATTATGGTTTCTAAGATTTTCTTATTTAAGACTTCAGTACGTATATGTATATTTTTAAATGAATAATTAGTAATTATACCAAAATCCTGCCCTCTCAGTATTTTTTTAAAGAGTTTTAGTTAATGCAGGATGTCCCTCCTGAAAACAGAACAGTTTTTACTGATAATTCATTTCAGGTTTCCAGGGGAGCATTCTGTCTTCTCCTTTTAAAATTCCACTAACTAATAAAAGCACCAATTTCATTAGGGGGCTTGTCCTGGTTTTCCTTTAAGCACTTCTGGAATTTGTGTGTGGATGGATGGGGGTTCTTTTGCCACAACCCTAGCACTTAGAAAATAAAAATGAAAATACAAAGAAGGATAAGATTTCCTTGAAGGTGTCACACAATAGCTTCTAGTATGCGGTGAGGGGAGGGTTCAACTTATGCAATACTTACTAACATCACTTGTGAAGATTTTCCATTATATTGTGACAGCAGATAGGAAATTTAGAATAATTCACTGTGCCAAATATTATACATTTCTGCAGAGCACAGCTTAAAAAAGACAAGTCCATACTCTTTCCCTCAGGTGGGTAAATGTTAAGAGAGAAGAATCCAAGTTTCATGATGCAGCAGCACAAAGCTGGGAAGTGAAAATTATGTTGCAGCAGAGTCCTGAAAATATGACTGTAAAAGTTAATCAATAAAATGTCTATTCCTGTCTATTCACTAGAGGCCCCAGCTGCATAGCTTCACAGAATCGATACTACAAATTATTACGATTTCCAGGTTCCCACCGGACATTCCGAACAAATCTTTCAAGTGTAACAGGCTTATATTGGGGGGGCGGGGGGTGGGGGTGGGGGGTGCAGCGATGTTACCTAAGGTTTATTTCATCCAGGATAAGTATACAACAAACAAAGCTGTGACTTCTAAAAACATCCAGTTGTTTCCCTCTGAAATACACGTATTTGAGGCATCCTGTGAAATCAGCAAAAACATTTTTATTCTTTTTTAAAAATAAACATTTTTATTCTGGTAAACTAATGAGTATAATGGACTTTTTATTGGTTTTAATTCCTGGTCAACCATTTCCTTTTTTCACCACTTCCAGGAAAAATAACTTTTAACGTACAATTTCACAACAAGGAAATGAAAGCATACAGAAATTGACTTTCCCTCTCAAATGCCTCACAAGAGCTATAGCAGCATAGCAGCTCTCTGTGTAGTTTTAACTGACCGTTTCATGCTGCCCTGCATTTTTCTTTGTATGGTCCTATGCTCTTGCCTTGATACCAGCCGCATTTGCCAGATTAACTAAGTAGGGAGGTAGGGAAAGTCCGGGACTGTATGACTTTGAGTAAGTCAGCACCAAAGGGATGCTACTTTACAACACATGCAGTACCCCTCATAGTGACTGAACATAACCCTTATGACATTCCCTGCCCCAGAGGACCCAGGGGACAGAGATCCATTGTTCTTTCTGTCTCCCAAGGAACAGAACAGAGCAGATGATACCAACTGTCACTGCATGACTGTTTTCAGGTACACAGTAAGATGTTCTTTTAAAAAGGAATTTAAATATTTTAATTCTCCAACTTTGTTGTTCAGTTTTTAGCTTTATTATTTCAACTTTGCTAAAACTATTTCTTTATATCTGCACTTTTAATTTGCCAGATTCAACAAATACATTGTGGACTGTCATCCTGCATTAATGAGTCAGAGTACTTTTAAAAAGCAATGGTATCACAAATTTCAGTTTAAAACATAACCTGAGTCAATAAAAAATTATTTTTATAATCTATAGAGCCAAGCAAAGTTTCCCGTAACTCAAAGCTTATGCCTATGTACTAAAGTAACAAACTTCCAAAGTCACTGAACAAACATGGAAAATAGAACAGGAAAAGGTAGGTTTGTTAATAATTTTTGCATGTTAACAGATTCATGCAGGTTTTATTTGTTCATACAAAGTATAACATAAAACTATAAAAAAGTTCCTCTGAAAAATCTTGTAATGATTATCATTTGGCCTTCTATTCCAACATTAGCAAAACTCACTTCACTGAACTGTTGCAAAATTCTCTCAAAAGCTGTATTTCATCACACAATCAATCAGTTGCAGCTGGGAGTTTCAAACTCCCTCCCCCCCACTATCTCACACTTAGTTACCAAAATCAGTAGTCCTAAAAGTTTGTAACCATTTTGTTTTTAAAGAAGTATCTACAAGAATTGGTATAACATAGTATTTTGGTAACTGAGAGATCACTTGAAATGGTTAAGAAAACCTACTGTGGCAAAAAGATTCAAGATAGGTTAGGGAAGTAAGTCAGTGACACTGCTCTCCCTAGAGAGGTACTAGTAATATCTTTAGAGATACAACTACAGGTTGAAAACCACCAAGCTGTTTTATTTAAAGAAATGAAGACACATTACTGAAGACAATGCTTTTTCCATGAAGCTTTTCCCAGCCCTCAGCAGAAAAACTAACTAAAAACATTTGAACTACAGAAAGCATGAAGTTCTAGTCTAAAAGGCATTTACACTGAGCATACACTATCATATTTTGATTTTAGATGCAGTGTTTATTGCATCTGAACTTAGTAAACCTTCTTTCAGAGATTTGTTGAGATGGATTTTGATGCTTGCCACAAATCTGATAAAACATCTAGCTTTAAATGTTCAGACCACCACCAAATGAATGAACTTATTTTTGCTACCAAGCTATTTTGTACAAAGTATTCATCATGCTTTGTGTTATTACAAAACAGCTTAAGATTAACAGCAAATTCTGTCTGTATACTTAGTGATTGCTTAACATAACATGACTTTAGTAAGAGAAGAGTAACTGCATGCAAAAAGAATCAACTGAAGGGAATAATTTTTACCATATTCTAAATCTGGAAAAATTGCGATAATGAATCAGGTTCAATATAAAAATATAGTTAACATTAAGCTAATTTATAAAAGAAAATTGTTGAACATTGGTACTTTCTAATTAAGTCCCGAGAGTTAGCATTCAATCTAACAGACACTAAATTTGGCTGATAAAAGCAGAAGCACTTTTTTCAGTGCAAACTTTTATAGTATACAGTATGCATTTTTTTTTCTGTTTATGTTAGCAACCTCATATTTGCCTTGCTGTTGTGACTAAAAGTTCAAACACCGAATTTCCTTTAATTTGATATTGTCTTGCTTAGAGGCGGCTTCTTTAACAAAAGAAAAAAAAAAAAAAAAGACAATAAGACCCATATGTCACCTTTGGTCTCTAAATAGAGGAAGATGAGAATACCATTAATAGATAGGTAATAAATAATTACACATACTATTCTACTTCAACACTACAGAATATCTTTAATTTGAAAAGTAAAACAGACCACTAATAATGGTATTTTTTCAACAGTCAATTTTCAAACGTAGAATATATTTTAAAGTATACATTAATCAGTCATTTAGATTTAATAGTTTATTCAATACAGTTATAGAACACATTTACACTACATCTTACCTGAGCGAAATGATTAATACAATACATATTAAAAGGTTTTACTGTTGAATTTAACGTCTTCTGTTTCTTGAATACTGAAAAAGCAGTAACTCACTTGTAATCAGTAATTTCTTCTTCAGAAGTTATAATATGTTCTCTCAGGGTCTTCAGCTCTGTCTGTGATTTTCTACTGTTCTGTTCTTGGCGCACTGTTTCTGCTATTTGCTCACTTAGCTGCTCTTGAGTTGCTTTCAAGCTGGATTCCATTAGAAGAAGTTTTTCATCTTGACTGGCAAGTTCTTGGGCTGAAAGATAAAAAAAAAAAAAAAAAGAAAAAAAAAAAAAAAAAAAGAAAGCATTACATTTTAAACCCAAACCGAGTGATATTTTTGTTTGAAATGTAATGTAGTGCAACCCTCTGTAAGAGCTGGGCAAATATTGTTTTCAGGAGAGGAGCATTATTCACTTCCCAAATCTTGAAAGAAAAATATACCATAAATATATTAATGGTTTGCTTAAGTCTCTTTCATTGTATTCCAATAAACATAAATAAAGCCACTTGGATACAATATTCTGCAAACATTTAAACTGCTACCAAATCTTACTGTGTATACACACATTCAGTATTTAGTTCATTCTAAAGCAAACACTTATTGCCTTCGTATGTTACAATGTAAGTCAATCTGGAATTCAAAAGCACAGTTTTGAAATGATAGCAGCTTTTCTACCATTTCAGAATTGTAACGTGTACAGTTTAAGCTCAAAGTCTTCAATTTCGTTACAATTTTTCATGAATTGCAGAGCACATAGTACAAACCCGTTCTTTTCCAAGGTCATCCAATAGATGGCAATCTTTCCTTAGACCAAAAGAAACCATAGCAGTACAATGCTAGCTCTCAGAAAAATAAGTGATTTAAGACAAAGACATTTTCCCTTTGTTCTTTGTTGACCATTTTCCTAAAAGATATATGTACGTAGGTTTTAATTTAAATATTTGACCCGTAGTATTGCATGCATGAGTTTGTGCGGGTGTGTGGATGTATGTGTACCTGCACAGACACAAATCCACACACATGTATTTGTTTTTATACTCTTTCATAAATATATGGCTTCAGGCATATAGGCACATTTATTTACCAGGTTTAAGATATCACGGAATAAAACTAATCATTAAAACAAGTGCTTCACAACAAGCATTTTATAGGATGCATTCCCTTTATTACATAGTATTCAAATTATTTTGAAATTTGACACCAGAAAATTTAAGAAATGAAAAAGCTTTTAGTGATGGCAGTTCAGTAAGTATCATAACAGAGTTCACATGATCATAAATAAAAAAACCCTTTTTTTAAAAAATGTGCTGTAGTATAATATTAAAGAGTGATAATACACCAGGCTTCAACGAAGTCGGAAAACAGTATTTTCCAGGCTTAGATGGATAGAATCCTTTAAAGAAAAACATTTGTGCTCTGTTAACATGATTCTGTATTTATTATCTTTAACGTCTGACAACATTCACCATCTGCACAGGATCTAAATTCAGCTATCATATCTACATTTTGTGAATTCAGAATATGCAGAAGATCAATTTCTTTATATATAAAAAAAAAATGTTTTGTTCTGTTCTCATTGACAGTAGTGGAATCCCACTCCTCACAAAAGATGACATCAGTGACCGCTTCTATAAGTAAAAATACTCTATAAACTGTTTAAATTTGTGTCCCAGGAAGCTACACAACATTAACAGCTAAACGTTTAACAGACAGTACATATCACCCACATCTCATCTTTACTTAGTATCAAGAATATCTGGATCCCTGTGAACTAATGACTTAAATGGTTATTAATGTCAACACATTAAAAAAAATAGTCTGTTGAACAACTTATAACAGGTTTTCTTTCATATCTGAAACCTGAGAAATTTAGGTATAGACAACCCTAAGCTGCCAACACGCGGCAAGAAGTGTAATATATAACAAAATTGCATATTGGACCCATTCCTGTAATACATTTGTGCGTAACTTTCCTGTGGTAGATAGTCTCATTGAAATCAATATGACTACTTATTTGAATAATGTTAATTACCTATGAGCACCTAGTATTCAAACTGTTTGAAATCAGAAGGAGGGTAAATATTTTACATGTAAAGCTACCTCTTCCTTTTAAAGTTTTTTAGCAGTTGACTTTCTTTAGGTAGAAGACAATACTTTCTATGTCAAAGATGTTTATTTAAATTTCAGGACTTATTAATTCATTGTCAGTTTTATTTTAAATAGTATTATCTGTATTATCTAGAAATGGATCATTAACAACACTTCAAAAGTTCTTAGGTGTTTAAAGGTGTGATCTGTTGCCTGGAGGTGGAATTATCTTTCAAAATTTATTTTATTTGTGTCAGTTTTCATTTGTAAACAAATCCAACAACGTATATTTTATAATTGGCATACCTATTCAAACATACAAAAGGTTATCTCACCGCTACTTTCAATAGTCTGTTTTAAGTCACAATGTCCTGGCAAAAAAGGGTTAAATTATTTTAAGTTTACCTATGCCTTGGACTTGAGCCTTGGTTGATCCCAAGCCAGAGGCACTAGCAGCTGCATGCTTTATTTACAATCCCTTTGTCAGACTTACAACTGCCCCAGGCTATAACATAGTGTACCTAATGTTCAAACTGGCAGGTAATCTTATGTCAAACATACTTCTTTGATTTAAAGTGATCAATAGATTCTTGTAAAGAGGTAATTTCTCTGATGTTTCCACCTTGCCTTTCTTACAGGTGATTCACACAAAAGCCTGCTTATATGATGTACGAACAATAAACAGAAAGCTATAATCATGTTTTTTCAGATGTTTCCGGTGCACAACGATTTTGGATCAATACCCTGTGTAATACAATTATCTGCAATGATCTGGTTGTATTGAAAAAGAATTTGCAGCAGACCTCTAGGGGGTTTTATCCAGAAACACGTATCTGGCAATGTTGTGAATAGTGGAAGAGAAAATTAAGGGGTTGACACAGGCTGTCTATTATGTTCCAAATGACTTCATTAATATTTTATTTGGTAAAAGTAGTATATTTCAAGCTCTACTATACTCTGAGTTCAAAATATTAATAATGCAATTTCCTTGTTGCATTTGTTTATTTTGAAAACTAGTTCTAACACAGATGTTCAGTGTATAAGCCAAAAGTACAACCCAAAAAATATTTAAAGCAGTTTATTCCCTGTAATTGAATGATTGCTTGTTTTTTGTATCTTACTTTGCTTTGTGGTCACTATCCTCTTGAAAAAAAATCTATATTCATTAGCGCCCTACTGCTAAAGCTGTTAACTTATCTACAGCAGGGATTAATCATAGTGGTTTAAAAAGTCACCAAAAATATTAACAATGATATCAAACTTGTTAAGTTCAAATTACAGTTTGCATTGGCATTGAATGACCAGGTGTATTGGGACAGAAATAGGTGTTTCACCAACTTAATGCAAAGATTATAGAACAGAAAAATAAATAAAATAGTAAAAAGAAAAAAAAAGAAAAAAGAAAAACATCAGTTGTGTGTGTTTGTTTAGTTTCGATGAAGTTGCAGTCTATAGCTGAAATTTACCCTAAAGCAGAACAGGGAACCTCTATATTCATTTGATTACAAGTTATATGCCCCTTTGATTGAAAATTCTATTCCATTAGACAACTGTACCAAATTCACATTTCTGTAATATTACTATTTTTGTACATTATTACCTGTCTTTCTGCACTGCTTATGCACACCCTGCAGTTACTGATTTAGCTGCTGAATCTCAGTTCTCAGTATGGTGGTTTCTGTCTCCGTCTGATTCTTTTCTTTCTGTGTGTCCTGGATACTGGTTTTCAGTTTCTTGACCACACTGTCAAGGTGCTCCACCTCAGCCACTTTTGCTTTGATACTTTTACTTGCCTGCAGGAAATCAGCTTCCGACTTTCTCAGAAGGTCATCTCTTTTGCGTATTGCCTGTGAAGACAAAAAGCATTCCAATAGTGCCTTTTATGATGTACTTTTTATACTGCATCCTGCTATTTTGAGCTATAGGATACGTGAGATTATACAGCACCTCATTAGCAACTGAGTCAAGTACCCACATCTCCTCTAGGATCAAAAAGTTACAAGGACTTTAATTTAAAAAAGTCTGTTGAAGGAAAGATTCAGTTTTACAATAAATACATCATTAATCAATACTTGTAAGTTCAAAGGCAAGAAGAAATATTCCATGTAATTCTGAGAGAAAAGTGGGAAATGAAGTTTGATCTAAATGAATGCTTTTCCTTTAAAAAAAAAAAAAAAAAAAAAAGATTTGATGAATAAAAAAGAAAAAAGGAGGGGGGATATTTAACCTCTTGGTGCCAACTGCTACAGAGCTCTTTCATTTGGCACTCAAGCAAATGCTGTAGGTTAATGTGGCCATAGGGATATCTCAAAGCCATAGAAAAAAAAAAAGCTACCATGCTACCTTTTTTTCCATCATTGTTTAAACTTCTTAACTGAGTAAAACTATGGTATTTAGACTCTGTTTTAACATCTTTTGAAGGTGCCACATGCAAGTTAGACTCTGGATTTAGAAAAACCCTTTCCTTTAAGATGCAGTGCCACGGGCTTGATTTTTATCTGCACAATTCTTAGGCAAATGCTGCAAGTTTATAGGTAGAAGTTTAATATCAATCACTATTGAGTATTCATAAGTGACGGTGCTTTACTGGCTTGATGCCACACCTTGATTCTCTATCATGCTCCATCATGCTTCTTTTAATCTGAATATTTAGTACTCTTTCATGTCTTAATTACAGCAAATTGCGCACAGTTGGCACCATTTCTTGAAATTAATCCCAGAGTACTTTGTTTCTGTCAAGCACAGTCAAAGCCTTAGAGAATAATAGTAAATGTTATTGCAGATCTAAATTTAAATGACTGTCTATGTATTTAACTTAAGCCTTTAATTATTCGTGCTGTACTGTTTTTGGTTCAAATGTTAAACATTCTTTATTGAGAATGTAAAATTGTTTCAGACAGCTTGAAACCAGTGATGTTAACATGACAACAATTATTTGTATTAACATATTTTTTCAGGTGTATAAAACTTAATAGACAGCATATAATATCCTGCCACAGTAATATGTTTCCATTTCTTTCTATTTATTCAGTAAATAATAAAAAGGTTCTAATTATGAAGAAGAGATTGTTGGGGGGTTAATTCGCTTCTGTTGTAATTTTTTTGTTTAATAAAATAATAGAAATAAAAAAGCCAACCAGAAATTAAACAATCAACAATTTTTCTTAGTTGATTTCTAAGCTGTCTGCAGACAGCCTGTATCTTCTACATCTCTTCTTAGAACCCACACAGAAAATTAGGGGAATGTTGATTTTTCTTATTTTCAGTATACTAGTAAAAAAAAAATAATGAAATGGACAGAAACAATCAAGAGTATCCCAAATTTTTTGCTTCTTTTCATTGCTAATTGAAATTATGTATTTGGCAAAGTTCTCAAATAAGTACAATTACTGCTCACTGTATAGTTTAGTGATAGGGATGTTATGCTCTTAATAAAACCCAAATCTTTTCACCTTATGAACATTTTTTGTGCTGGAAGCATTCACAGAGAAAGGTAAAAAGATTAAATAAAACTCCTAGGCCTATGTACCTTTTATCCCAAGAAAAACTACGACAAGGTAGATTTCTGACATTGAAAATGAGTATGAATGGGATTTGCAGTTAAAACTGGCAAATGCATTTATAAAAATATCTACAAACGTAATAGAAGAAGTCATATTACTGTATTCATTTTATTTTTATCAGTATGCATTTTGACAGCATTGCTATCACAGACTCACATATCTTGAATTTAGAGAAACACCAGAGAAATATGTACTTACAAAATTTGTGATAAAGTATTTTTTCTCTAGAATTCATAACAAATATGTACGAAGCAGTGCATGCCTAGCTCCTTCACATGCTATCTTGCAATGTGATTTCTAAAGAGATAGCTGTTTTGCTCGTTCTCATAGCAAAAGCATACCTGATCTTTTTGACTATAAAGTTTCCTGGCATCTGTAAGGTCTCTTTCAAGCTGTGTTATCTGCTGTTCTAGCTGAGCAAGTTCCACTTTGTGTTTCTGCTGGGAAGCTATTACATCCAGATGCAGTGACTGTAAGGTCTTGTCTAGTTTTTCAATTTCAGGAACAGAACTTTTTTTTTTTTTTCCCTCTGTTGGTCAAGTATATTAGCAGCTTCAGCTTTTTGTTCCAGTACGATCTGCTCACATTCTTCAGCTCTGGAGGATTTTTCATTGTATTGATTTTTCAACATCACAAGCTCATGTTTTAAATTAGAAATTATTGTGCATTATACCAGATGCCCTGATTCAGTTATCTATCATTTAAGAAACATAAACTATAGCTCCATTTCTAGATTTTAAATGCTGAACATGTCATTACTTGTGATTTGTATTTTATTTTCAGTGAACAGACATATTTGAAAAGATTTATTAAATTTATATGTAAAATAAATTTCTCATCTGTAATCCTAAAAAGCAGAGTTATATCTTCATTACCTGTAAAAACACAGTTAGATAATAGTCCTATTATTCTGACTCCAAAAAGTCTATAGAACTACTTGATTAATTTTATTTAATTCTGGTTCAGCTAGCTAATTTCTGTGAATCCTCAATATATTTACTTATCTTTTCTCAGGATTCAAGTGCATAAAACTTCACATGAGATGTCCATAATTGGATTGGTATCTGCCAGATCAGACTGAAGTTGAAATAAGGCATTCTCTTTTTCAGAAATCTTTAAAAAATACAGGGCATATTCTGATATTCATGATACATAAGATAATCCAATAATTAAATATGGTTAAAAAATATAACACAGACTTCTGATTAAAAAACAAAAACAAACAAACAAAAAAAAAAAACAACTCCAAAAAACAACACTTCATTTTGAAGACAGACAATTTTGCCCTTGAGCCTTTGGATTTTATAGGCATAATGTTTGTAGTAGTCTTTGGGAATTTCTGTTTCTTAGGTCATTTTTATGATCCCTCTGTGATAAAGGCAGCTCTTCTGTCAGCTGGTGAATTATTTTCAAATGTCTGGTGTTACTTGTGTTTATTTTAATTTATGTATTTGTGAATTCAGTTTTAAGGGTCTCAAAGTTGTTCACTTTTAGTGGTTTGGTAGTCAACAGTGTGTCCACTCAAGGTCATGTATTAGCACAATATATAAAAGCTTTATATGTCAGTGAGAATAGAGCCCATAAGTAAGCACATACATAAGCATATTGCAGGTAATTCATTGTCATGTTTAACCCTGGTCCAAATCAAACTCTTGAGTTACTATGAATGTAAATGAGACTTTGAATGCCCCAGCTGTGGGGCTCCTTAAATAAGAAATAACTTTCATTTCTCTAAATGTTAATTGATTAAATACTTAGAAGCAATTGCTTTACTTATTCATCTTAAGTTTTTAATATTGATATTATTTTTCTTTACAATAAGCGCAACTGTCCTGTTCCACTATTTATTAAACATAAAAGTGAAAAATTATAATAAAATATGTAAACGTTATACCTCTGCTAAAAGATTTGCCATTTCACAACTTCATAGTTAATACTGGGTGCCTGATAAAAAGGACAACATTAAAGGAAATTCAACCAGCCATTGAATTAGGTATCCCAGATGGCCGATTTGTATGCAATTTAGAGAAGAAAACAAGTTTCAAGACAACCCGAAATTACTCTCACATATTTTCCTTAAGTTCAATAATTGATTTTTTGGCAAACGGAAGGACATCTTTCCTATGGGAGACCTCTTCAGATCTTTTCAAACCTGGGGCCTCAGCATTACAGTTTCTAAGAATTCAGAATTACCTTTGTCTTTTATGACCACTTCCTAAGAGCAATAGCTAGCTATGTCCTAAAGCCTCTCCTGGGCTCATCTGTTTTCTAGGTAGCAGTTTGGTTATTTCCCCAACAACCTGTGTGGTAAATGTCCCTCAGAAAGCACTTTTTTTTTTTTTTTCTTCCCAGAGAGGGAAGTTCCAAGTTATTTGGTCATTTCTTTGAGATGTCATTTCTTTGATTTCTTTTGAAATCTACCTCACTGAATTCCCTTTGTTAAAAGAACACACAGAGCTATGTGACAGAGAGTATATATAAAAAAAAAAATTTAAGACTAATGCCCATTTATTGTTTTTTTCTTCAGAAGTGAAAACTTGTTAGGATCTAAGACAGCATGTGGTATTCCATTTATCCCTGAAGGTGGTTTGAACTTGCTTTTAATAGCCTTGGGAAAAAAAAAAAATAAAATCACTCATGAGTATTTAAAAAATATCCAGTTATGTGTCATAAGTGTAAAATATAATTCTTCATACTCAAAATCACAAACTAGTAATTTTTAAGTTGAGAATGGTAATTATATGTGTTCTCCACAGAACGAAGAATTTCATCAATTGTTTCTTCTGTCCTAAAGCTTCTCATCTACCTGATATTTATTATTTAGGCATACATTTAATGTAGAATTAAACATATCAGGTGCATGAAATGTCTATGCACCCTGATAGGCTGGTCCAGTATTCAGTAACATGCACTGTTAAAAGAAAATGCCTTGTTTCTGATACAAATTTTTCTAGCTTTCTCTCTTCATCTCATCTTTGATACTGATTGTTTTCTGTTAGATTAAGAGGACGTCTAGTATCATTAATTTTCTACTTCTGTAGTTGCTAAAGATTGTGTAAAAATAAAACTATATATTTTTCCAAATATAAATGCGTGAGATTTATATATATTTATATATATATATATATTTGTGACTCACAAATATAAAGTGAGACTTTCTTATGTCTCACTGTGAGTTAGCTTTCTGGCCTCAGATCTTCTGAAACCATCAACACTTGCTGTACTGTATTTCAAAGTATCAAACCCACTAAATAACAATATTGAAGTAACAGCATCCTCTGTCTTTATGCAAGAAGTGGTAAAATTTCTATTAAAAATTACAAGAGTTATAGATCAAAACCTTGCTAGCACTGTATCCTAATGAAAGTACATACTGATTTTATTATCCAGCATGATTCCTAAGTCATTTTTACTATCATTTTCTAAAATTGGTCTCTTACTCTGTAAGCATGACATTTTTTGAAATTTCAACGTAAACTCACAACACTCTGCAGTTTGGGAGAAAAAAAAAAAAAAAAAAAAAAAAAAAGTATGTTTCAAACATATCCCTCTTTCCGTAAGATTTAGATCAGTCAGTGAGGAAAACCTGAATTTGCCATTTATCACTTCAGCATTTTTGTTTCTTCTACAAATTTTATCAGCAAGAATTTTGTCTTCTTCCAGACCATTGACAATGTACAAAATCAGATCTTTTTTGCAACTTCACTACAAATGTTCCATTAGGTGAAACTTGCAAATTTATCGTATTTGATGTCTCAGCTCACTGTTACTGTATTTGATGCATCCCACACTGGCCGAGTATAGTCAAAAAAAGGTCTTCTTGATGGGCTGAAAATAATTTTCCTTGCTCTCCCTTACTGGAAGTCCTTTTTATGCATGGTGACAATTCCTCACCTCCCCACCAAAGAGCATGGAGATTTTTCTGAAATAGATCTTTTGGTCTGCTTGCTACTTTCCTCACAGTGGTGATTCCTTCATACTTACCTGAGGTATGAAAAACATTGTTCCATATGCATGGACAGCTAGCTGGAACACAATTAACATTGATGCTCCTTGAATGTATTTCTGATAGCTTTTCAGTGATTATCTGGCAAGATGTCAGATGCTTGACGAGACCAAAAACTCTTATCTAGAGAGCATTTCAGTAAACTTGATTTTGACACAAAACACAAAATAAAGTTTGGATCATATATGAAAGATTATTCAGCTGAAAAATCCTCTTGCTCCCCACCCCCCAACAGCTCCAAGCAAACTTCCTGATCTGATTCATCCTGTGGTTGCAGAAACAGCAGTGTCTGAACAGCACGTGGAAGAAGCTGAAGAAAAAGAGAAAAAAAAAAAAAAAGAGCAAGAGAAATGAACGTAAGTTTGTCTAAGACATAAATGTCACCTGGTTACTCAGAAAACCACAGCCTTATTCAGCTTCTCTTTTGACACAGACCAAACGTTTTAACATTTGCAGACATCTGCATCATGATGGCTCTTATCTTCCTCCTCGGATGAACAAAAGAATATCAGAGCTTGGTCTTTTTCCCCCTAAGTTAATAATATTTTCTGAATCCTGAGGGTTTTTTTCCTCTGTATTTAGCTTTATTCATCAGCTGTTTGCAGTCTCCTGTCTCCTGCCATTAATTTCCATGTTTTCACCTTAACTAAGGTGATTTCTAAACTAATAGATCTCTCTTTTGTGATTGGAGGAGTGTGAATTTGGGACATATAGTAAAGTTTCCTTAAACAATTCCCACTTACTATTTGCAGTACTAGTCAGCCTATATCCGTGGAGAATCCAATGACTAGATAGAAAATAGCAGGCGGGAAAGTAATTCTGGTTTCTAAAATGATTCTAACAATTTCTTAATAAATAATTATTTTGTTAAAGATAGTTTATGCTGTACACACAAACAAAATTAAAGGTAAAAAGGTTCTGCAATATTTCAGTTTGTGGTGTCATAGAAAATAGAAAGGAAACAGAAGAAAATAAAAAGCTGAATGCTGTCAGGTACCTTCTGCAAGAAAAGTCAAGATTATTGTCTTGCTTGTTGTTCTCTATAAGCATCCATGCTTACTATGCAAGACATAAATCTGGTAAAGCCTTAGTTTTCCATGCAATCTACTAAATAAAATAAAAAATAAAATAAAGGAAGAATTAAGGAAGCATCAAAATAGAATACTCAGATTAATTTCCACCTGATATGTACTGAGCTAGAATTATACCATTTATTTAAATTCTCACCTTGTAGTTTAGTTTATGATGATGAATCTGTTGAGCTGTAAGTATAAAGACTGTATATACCAAACTTCAGTTAGATGGGAGTTTTTTGGAGGGTCTTCCACCTTCTAGTGGTTAATCTGAAGTTGTGTGATGTGAAAGGTTTTTCTGAAACCGATTAATAACTGCTGTTTGTGTGAGCCTAATACTTTTGAATTATAGCATCAATGGTAGTACTAGTAAATTGTGCTCCAAGTGGGTGTATTAGTTCTGCTGCACAGGATTTCTAACAAACTCTGGAAAATACCTTCTCTCTTTAAAAAAAAATAAAATAATATATCTTCAGAGTATTTAATGAGAAGTTTCCATCAAATAGGATTTATCATAAATTTGGCATAGAGGCTTCTGTTAGGCAAGTTTTGAAGACCTGTTGCAAAGATCTTGTTAAACATCTTCATTAATGATCTAGATGATGGGGAAGAGTGTACCCCCAGCAAGTTTGCTGATGACACAAAACAGAGGAGTGGCTGATATACCAGAGGGTTGCGCTGTCACCCAGAGGGACCTTGACATGCTGGAGAAATGAGCTGGCAGGAGCCTCATGAAGATCAACCAGGGGAAGTACAAATTCCTGCACCGAGAGAGAAATAACCACATTCACCAATATATGCTGGTGGCTGAACTTCTGGAAACCAGTTTTGAAGAAAAGGCTCTGGGAGTCCTGCTGGACGCTAAGCTGAACACAAACCAGCAGCATACCCTTGCAGCAAAGAATGGGAATGGTGTCCTCAGGTGAGTCAGGCAAAGGACTGCCACGTCGAGGGACGTGATCCTTCCCTTTTGTTCAGTGCTGGTGAGACCACAGCTGGAATACTGTGTGCAGTTCTGGGTTCCCCAGTACAAGAGAGACACAGACATGCATAGGAGCACCTAACAAAGGGCCACGAAGATAATTGCAGGACTAAAGCATCTTTCCTATGAGCTGGGGCTGTTCAGCCTGAAAAAGAGAAGGCTCAGGAGGGTCTTACCCATGACTATAAATACCTGAATGGAGGGTGTAAAGAAGAGGACAGAGCCAGATTCTTTTCAGTGGTGCCCAGGGACAAGGGGCAATGGGCACACACTGGAATACAGGAGGTTTCCACTGAATGTCAGGAAGCTCTATTTCACTGTGAACATGACCAAGCACTGGCACAAGCTACCCGGGGAGGTTGCAGAGTCTCCCTCCTTATAGATATTCAAAAGCCATTTGTACATGGTCCTGGGCACCCTGCTTGAGCAGCAGGGTTGGACCAGATGACCTACACAGGTCCCTTCCAATCCCAATCATTCTGTGTCTGTAAAAGCATCACAAAACATATGCACATGATATAATGTACGAAGGGTCTCATGCTTGAACACAACTGAGTTACCACAGCCTAACAGAGTACCCCTATCAATTAATATACCACAAAGGATCATAAGTGTGACCTTTGCTTGCTCCAGTTGGAAGTAGTATGGAGAGGACTGTATGAAAAGTTTATTTATAAAAAAGTTTGTATCTATTTGTAAAAAGTGATGTTTGATAAAAGCACGAG
>JAVJGJ010000037.1:36978566-37006629 GCA_035590215.1 Microhierax caerulescens
CTAAGCATGTAAAATTTTCCAGTTGACTCTAACTATTATCAGAGTTCTTACTTATTTTAATGGGCACAAACTGAGACCCAGGCTTTGGAAACTCTTGTTTTACATACAGTTATTCAATTTACTTAAAAAAAAAAAAATGTAGCCACTTTATATTGCTAGTGTATTATATGTATCAATCAGTGCTAGCACCACAAGATACGCCTGTTAAACATGCTCCGTCTCCAACTGTGTTGTGACAATGGAATAACCCTGATAAAAGTGTTCTTTCCATTCACCTTTTGAACTAAAAGCTTTCAAGCTTGTACTCAGCCTGAAGGTGAAAGTTCTCAAAAAATATATTGTCTCTGGTATTTTCAGTTAATTAATAAGAATAGTACTATGCAGATATGTACTTTAAAACATGTTTTAATGCAGACAGGCTAGAAGACAGCATTAAGACTGACCAAGTATTCAGACAAAACTCCTGTTCTCTCAGCTACTTTATGTTCATTTGGATAAGCTGTAACATGGTATTGATTTGCTGCTATTAAAGCCACTGGCAACATTGTTATTGATATTTAAGGTGGGTACAGCTGAAAAATCTGAGTATTTACTACATCTTGTGAAAAGTATCCTAATGGAAATAAAAAATTCCTCCACAATGTGCAAGTATCAGAACAGGTCACTACTGAAATCCTGTGTGAAATATTTCTGTATATTTCTTAGAGAGGAAAATCATAATTTAAAATATTTACTCAACCAGATTACTTTGTTTCTGTCATAGATAATAAATTGTGTCCTATGCATCTTAAAGAGACATACTAGGGACTACATTAGGAAATAATTTTAGAATATGTTAGGTGAATACACGTTTTGGGTTTTGGCTACTTAATTTTACCAGGACAGTTTTGGTGTCCAAGAGCACACGGATTCCCATAGTTTCAAGGTGAATATTTATTTTCCTCTGATGTACTGGCCTTAAAAATCTCTCAGAATATTACAGGGCAACTTAAAAATGTAAACATTGGGTGATGAGTAACTTCAGAGTACACCTTGTGAGTTTTATGCTAAGAGTAAATATTTAACATCTATGATATTATTAGAATATCATCTATTAAAGGTATTTTATTGATCTTGACTTAGTAGTGCATTATCCCAAAGTATTCATTCTTGCTTATGTTTTAAACGTTTTTTTCAATAGTTTGCCTTATCTCAAAACAAGAGATATAGAAAAATTGCATCAGTTGGAAAAGATATGATTATGGCTACTGAGAAAAAACAGCAAGCAAACAAGTTCTAATTTCATACCACTGCTATGGAAGAGGTAGGGTTTAGCCATTTTTCCTTGAACTGAAATAACGTTAATGCATATTGTCCATAATAGCTTAATCACACTCCTTTCTTGCAAATGCAGATGTGACTGCTTCTCTTCAAATACATGAGTGGTCCCTCAGAAGGCAATAAGGCTATTCAACTGCTTAAGTGCCTGTGTATTTACAGGACTGGAGCCTAAATTTTCACACAAAAATCTCCTTCTGTATTGGTAAAAGGCACAACAGAACACACAGTGAAATTGAATGAAAGCATGATGTTTCAGAGTCACCCACGAAGTCTTTAAGATCATATACAAGACATAGCATATTCAGGTGCATCAAAGGGACAATGCTGCAATGCATTAATTCTCTTCACTCTACTGGCATCAGGCACAAACATATATTTTCTCCTATAGTTTGTGTTAAATTTACCCACCATCCTCATACTTGTAGAGGAGAACTTGACCAGAAAATCTATTGATATGTTTACCCATTAAAAAGAAACAAACCAACACCCAAGCTTTCCTTTGACCAAGGAAACAAAAACATACACAGTTGTCTAGTGACACAACGGCACAATCTTCAGCTCGTAATTGAAAAGGGGGTGGGCATGAAGACCTTGTAGGTGCCTGGGATATATTATCCCCGAGACATTTTTGATAATGTAATTGGGACCAGTGCTGTGCATTTGAAAAAGCAAAATAAATTACTCTTTGTTAGTTGTTTTCATGACTACCAGGGACCAATCATTTCTAGTGGGGATGGTTTTTACTACCCAGAGAAAGTAGGAATTGCATTAGAGGCTTTAAAATTATCCTCAATTTCCCTTCAATTTGGTGACAGAATTTTAACAAGTTGCTTCTAGGAACCCTTGAGAGCTTCCCTCAGCATCTCATTCTGTTAAAACCTTAGATATATGCCTGCAAGTACTATGGAATTTAAAATACAGTTATAAGCATTTTAAAATTGGTCTTGGTACGTCACCACTATTAAAATTTCTATTAGTTTTTTATTATATGTAATTCCCCTGTAGCACCATGGCTTTGCATAATAACAAATCTCCTCCTCTCTATTATAGGTTGTATGGGATAAAGTTGAGAACAGTAATGTAATGTAAAACTCTCTGTTCAGTTGTTTGCAACTTTCTCAAAAGTTTTCTTTTTTATTTGTTGCTGCTGTTGGTTTTACTTAAGCTTTCACCCTGTTCTGTATCATATTTAATAGATGCATTTTTGTAAACCATCCTAGCTGTAATGTCCTGGATAACAGACCTTTGTGAAAGTTGCAGCTACTTGTTCTCATCCAGCTCCAAAGCATGGAGTTTTCCAGCACAGTATATAAATTTTTCCTCTCCCAGTCTGCTGTCTTTCATGACTTTCAGGACAAACATGGCTTCAAACAGGCCATAACCTCCCTAGTTTAGTCTCCTAAGCCAGAGAATTTCCATCAGGTTTCTGTACATTTTCTATTTAAGAGGGAAATGAGGCAAATACCTGTGTCAGAGAAATTTGTTGTAGATAGCAGTATGTTTATGGTGTTCTGTAGAAATGTGCAGAGGTCCATGTTCCTGAGCTGTGAGTTTTGCTAGTTAAGTATTTCTCATTTTTGCTCAGACTGGTGTAAGAACAAATTTCCACAGAATAATTTTTACAGCTATGAACTAGCAACAAAAATCTCTAATGCTTTCTTTCAGTTTAGTGCAGGAACAGCACTCATGTTCACTTTATGAAGGCTGAATTATTGTAGCAATCTCCTCACATTTCTTTATAATACTAATAAATATGTGGGAGTCTACTATGGAAGGAATATCATGCTGGCTCTGATGAGGTTAAATATGGTTAGTGAGAAGAGAAGGTCCACAGCATAGGTTGGTATATAATTAGAGTAGAAAAATACCCAAGGAAAAGAGGTTGTAGGGACAAACGTTATGTACTGAGCAGAGGTCCTTGATGAATGTTTAAAGTCTTGTAAAAGAAAATAAAACTCACTGTTATGCTGGAAAATAAAATGCAGGTTTATGATGTTGGCATAATAATATTCCTGAGGGTAAAAGAATTTCAGATTCTAGTAAATTGTGAAGTTGAGGGGGAAAAAAAAAATCAAAGCACACAGGTTTCAGTATCATTAAAAATACAATATTTGTAAAGCAGATATAAAAGATTGGGTATGTGAGTGGATCAAAAAGGAGCTAACAAAGCAATAATAGTTTGGCTGGAGGATTTGAAGGATGAAGAGAGAGTTCTTACTAAACTTACTAAACTTTCCTTGAAAGAAAAAAAAAGGAAGTCAAGTGTAAAGGAAATCAGATATTATTTTTTCCTGATCCCTTGCCAAACACCCCATTGAAGAGGCAGACCTTTATTCCAGTAAAGAAAGTTTTCTTGCCAAAAATGTGGATATGGCTACTTTGTTCCCAGCCAAGCTGAGGATGAATTATGAAAATAAACCTTATATCTACTGGGACCCTCAGTTGTCTGAAGATCTGTTGCAACATGTTGAAAGTGACTTAATTCAGGAAGATCTGGATTCTAGCTCAGGCTCAGAGGGAACTTGAGGACTTTATGGTTTCCTTTTTTTTCTATCAAGTTTTATAGCCCACATTTGTAGTAAAATAATGTTGTTTGAAGTTTGTATGTTTCATGGGAGTGGTGCCTTGAAGAAGTTATTTCAGTTAAATGGCACCAGATGGAGTGTTTAGTTTGTGACAGGATTCCAGTGTTTAGTTTGAAATTATGTTCTTTATTTGATGGCTTTATGGTATCAACAGCTATTTTGTTGGCATATATTCTTGTTCTGCCCCTTGGAAAAATTGGATAAGATGCATCTTGAACAGATTAAAAAAAAAAACCAAACCTATACTTATTTATTAGCATAGAGGATTTTCTTCACTATGAGGTTTTGTTACTTCATATCAGAATATGAATTAATATTTTAATTCAATAGTATGTCTTGGTTCTTTTTTTGGCTATATGACAAACCATTAATATACATAGGCAGGACAGAATTAATCATCAAAAGCACAAATAATAATTAGTATTTAGTGTGAGAGTAAAAAATATTTCTGTACTAATACTACTTAACTCTAATTTTTATTTTTTAATTTGCCATCTTCCTTTATGCTGGTGTCATCTGTATTTTAGAACCACTACTTCTTCACAAAAATAAAAGCTCAAAGAAGACAGGAAGGAGATCAACGCAGATAAATGGTAAGGGAATGAGTTTGCTACTAATTGTGTCAATGACTTTTAATGACTCTTCGTCCAAAAGTAATGGGGGAGAGAGGGAAGGTGGCTGTGGAATGGAAATTACCATCCAAAGAACAGGAATAAAAAAGGCGTCACAAGCTCTTTTAGGAGAGAGAGGTTATCTCTGTAAGGGGGCAGCCCTTCAGAAACAGAAAGCACAGCAGTAAAAATGAAAGTGTGAGAAATTTTATTTTCCTTGAAGGAGACTGGGCTCCTCAGCCCACAGTCTTTTAGCAGTGGCAAAGACTCTAAAGAGGAAGATAAACATGTGGGAGGTTTTATCTTCCTTAGAAAAAAATGACAGAATCCAAGGACGTATAATAGAAAGACTCTGAAAAAGAGACAGAAGTAAGATCTCTCATTTTGTGTACATTAGCAAATACATCCTCTAAATATGTATACTATCTATGATTAGAGGGGTTGTGCTAAAGAAAAGGGAAAAAAAAAAAGATAAAGTAAAGAAATATTTTAAACTTTCAAATTATCTCCAGTGGTTATTATAAAAGCAAACCCAGTCGCAGGTGGGTGGAACATCACGAGCATGTGAGCAGATAGAAAAAGTCTGACAGAAAAGTTGGTGGGAAAGTTTGAGACACCTCATCACCCACTTTAGGGCCTAGGAGAGGTAGCCTATAGAACAGCTCATCCAGAGGAAAGGTCCGTACGGTGAAACGCCATCACACAGAGAGATTTTAGCTTCTTAGACACACATATCTGTCTATAGGTAGTGTGCCTACATAATTTTTAAAACTCAGACTTAACCTAGAAGGCACTTAGACATTCCTCAAAGTCTTGCTCCATGTCAGCCATGTCTTTAAAAACAAAAGCAATATCTTGATGTGTAACCAGAAACACTTGGAGAGCAAGAGGAAATTCTGGAACACACATACTCCCCGAAAGCAAAACTCTTCAGCAAGAAAACCACAGACTCCTGCCTAGAGCTCAGCTCAGATTTCCAAATAATTTGAGGGGTGGCACACTACAAAAAGTAAGATTTATACGAATTCCTTCATACATTTTAAATATATGACTGAATTGTAAAAACAGCTAACTCATGTCTTCTCTTTGGGGAACAAAGACATTAAAGAGACATTGTCAAGCCTTCCCCACCCACCACCACCCCAATAAAATGGTTTGAAATATATCCATTATTATTAACTGTTTTTATACCTCCATTAGAGAAAAAAAAAAAAATACACTGCCTTTGAAAACCTGAATGAATTCAAACTGTTAGCTAACAGGTAAAAGGAAAAGATTTAATGTTATGAAGGAATTGCTACTGCCATAGCCTCTTGGAAAAAAGTCAGATAAATAATCACAGTTATGACAAGAATATAAAGTCCTAGATCTTTCTAATTTCCCCTACCTTAACTTTAACAGCCTTAGTGTTCAGTAAAGGACAAGGCAAGTCTGTATTTTTTGTACTGGTTTTCCCACAGGTCTGTAAAAACCAAACAACCCCCCCAAAACTAACCTATGAACCAAAAAAATCCCAACAAACCCCACATAAAAGACCAAGATGATGAAAAACTCTGTAGTTCCAACAAAGAAAACCCTGGGTTTCAATAATCACATCTAGGTAGTTAAAGTTCTCATCTTAAGGATATTTGATTCATTTGTTGCTCATCTTCCCAATGAAGTCTTGACCTTCCACTTAATTTATTTTCAAAGGGATGGGTTTTTTTAAACCATGCATGAATCCTTAATCACTGAAAAGTTATGACAATGGATCTCTCTATATGTAGTGATTAAATAGTTCAAGAAATACCCAAGTATCAACCCAAGTGTTCATTGCAGTGAGCATATTTAACAACATAACTTGTGCAACACTCCCTGCCTCTGCCATGCCTTTTTGCAGAGACCGTTTGCTCTCCAGCTTATGAATGCACAGGCAACTTTCCCTTTCAGTCAATGTCACACAGCATTTGTTTGAAAATTCTAGTGAGCCATAAATCATTAGTAGCCCACATGCCACATCTGGAAGACCCTTTAGGTCAATCATGTCATAATACTTCCAGTTATTCTAGAGGAAAAAGGGTTAATTTTTTCCTAAAAGTTATCTGCATGTGAACATTATACCTGCATATGTAGCTTTATTTTTAAATGCTATTGTGACTTTTGCCACTACTTATTCTGCTTTTTATTTCTTTACTTTTGGCAATCCGATCATATTGCATTTCCTAATCTTTTGGCTAGACCTGTATTCATGTGCCCCATAGTGTTTTCATCTTTTCGTGTCCTTGGAATCTTTGTGAAATATTCAAGCTTTTCATTTGAGAAATGATTTTTCATTTTTTGGTGATGTAATGAAGCCCTTAGAGAAGTTCTTTACTGCCGAGTCATTACAAAATTTTATTAGCACTTACGCAATGATCGTTCATACAAAAATGTATATAATTTTATATTTAAATATATATATATCATGTGCATATAAATGAAAAGAGCAGAAGTGGAACAAATAACACTGCTTACTCTTTACTATTTCATCCTTAAATAGCTCAGCTGTTTTCCCTTTTTTCTTCTAAGTAATCACCTTTCCCATCTGAAACAAATTAACTCCTGGGGAGGATATGTTCTGAGAGCTTTCATATGGTCCTTGTTACCAGGGAAACTACTTCTTTTGTCAGTATGTGTTCTGAAGCTCACAGACAGTGTAGATTGCTTTGTAACATTGGATGACAAGAGACAGCAAGGGCCAACTAGTTTGCATGTGGTTTCTGAGTGAAAAATATAATTAGAGACACTCACAGCACCAGCCAACATTACACATCCCGGACAGCTCTTCAAAACAGAGGTGTGCAAAATAGTGTGGTTTATCGATGTATTCAGCTTACTGTAGGTTAATGAAACAAATATTGCCCTGGGGGCAGGTGTGGGTGTGTGTGTGGGATACAGTGCAGAGCATCTGTTGGTGCTGGGGAGTCCTCTGCTGGGAGGGACAGTGTGCCAGGCGCGTTCTGGGCACCACAGGGTCCAGGTTCGGTGTGCTGGAATAAGCTGCTAGAGGAAATCACTTCCCTTTGAGCAAGTTCTTCTTGGGTAGGTGCATCTCATCTTGAAAGTGATTCATAACTTTTTTTTTTTTTTGTCACTGCACCGTGTATATTTTTCTATGGTATTAAGCCTAGGTTTCCACATCCCAATGGAATATAGTACCTGAGAGCATACCTTTCTAATGCAAAACGTTTTTGGTTTTGTTTGTTTGGGTTTTTTTTTAACATATGGTTTGCTTTTTTATTTTCAGCAAACAAACCCAACAGGTGCAGCAGGAAAGTCAGTCAGAGCTATGGTTGTACCTAATAATAATTGCCACTCTTTCAGAAGTTTCTCTGGTTTACAGTTTTGATCTGTAATGTGCTAAATGCTCACATTGGATTGAGGGAGATATTTGGATTTAAAATGACTAGCAAACAGGATACAGAGTTGAGCTAATAGTGAGAAACAATGCCATTTATGGCTTCTGAACATCTCAGCAAGGCTTCTGCTTTCAAAAGTCTGTTAACAACAAGGTTCAATGTTTATTGCGTGCCTTTACCAGTTTGCTTTTTTAACCATGTTACTTTGTCTAGAATTTTATGCAGAGGAGCTGGTTTGTTTTAGAAGTGAAGAAAGACTAGACTAATGGATCTAGAGCATTGTTGGTTTGGAGATTTTTTGTTTGTTTTGTTTTGGTTTGATTTTTAAAGAAAAAAGAAAAAAACTCATCTGGTTAATCCATTTTCATTCTTTGGAAGACTAAAACAATAAAACCAGGAACACTGGCTGAAGAGGTGGAAATATCAGCTTATTTTTAATCATAATCATTCCACCATCATTGCAGTAGTCCTGACGAGTTGAAGTTCAGTCTTTCTTGAAAGCCATGTATGAATATAACTGATGTTTCAGTCAGCAGTACCTAACTACGAATATTGGTTAGGAGAACAGATCACAAAAAATGTAACACATTGACAATACACACCAAACAGTATTTGGAAAGAATCTGTACTATTAATCTGAGCAGATAACCAGGCAGTGGCCATTTAACAAGATGAATACAATCAGGAAAGATAGATATTAGACAGGAGGCTAAGTGAAAGAGCTGGGATTACAGAAATGGGAGGAGAAGTGAACAAAAGTACTGCTCTTACTTGGCAACAGATGCATTAAATACTAACACAAAGGTAAGGTTCTTTGCTTGGAAGCAGACAATCTAAACAGAGTTTCTATACATATGATGGGAGCTAGTCCAAGAAAACCAGCACAACTGGATGGCAAATGTATGAAAGCATTTGGTACAATGGGGCATAAACTATTTTCTTGAAATTGTTTATGATTTTCAACACAACACTTTTCCGTATCAGGTTTATGTTTCTCAAAGGTACATTCAATGGACCTGATGCCAGAAAAAATACGCTCACATCTCATAACCATATACACAAGAAGAATTTTAGACAAACTCTCATTTGCATCTGATTTCGATGGGACATAAGCATACACTTCAGTGTTTTGTGAAAATGGAGATTGTCTCACTTCCTGCTAAAATAGCAGACATGGAGAATAAACCACAAAACCTCTTCCCCTTGAGACACTGGGCAAAAATCCAAAGTAAAAGAGACTAGACTGTGTGAGAAGTTCAGGTGAGCTCTTCTCTGGATTCTGCAAAAACTGTTTATTCAGGTCAAGTCTGTAGCTAGCAGGTCCTGCAGGAGTTCTGCAAAAGCAGAGCATTTAGACCCTGAGGGAAGAGAGAATGCTTTTCCCAGTCTCTTTCAACAGTGGTCTCCCTTGTCAATTAAAAGGATGGCAGCTACTGTCAGCTAGGAGAGTCAGTCAAGCCCTTAGTGTAAAATGCCTGAAGGGAGGACGCAGATTAAAGCAGTGTAAGAAAAACAGATGTTAGAGCATGAACTAAAGATGTTCTGAAATTCAAAGAGGTTGTTCTGCCTTAATGTGTTTAATTACAGAATTCCTTGTTGCTGTCATTAAAATTGAACCCTGCTGTTAGCTCATTCATCTATGCTCCAATTTCCATTAAAAAATTTCAGTTCTCTTAAGGGTGGCAGGACCACCTAGATTTCCAGTCCCTGAGATGTTACATCAATAGGGGAAAAAATATTCTCTTTACAATTCTGAACTGTTCAGTGGTAAATGTAAAAAGAAAGTCTAGTGCTTAAATTCCAGGACTAGGGATTAGATGGTCTAGATCTTACTACATTAGATAGATTTGTGATGAAAAATTAGCTCCCTTGAAAACCTTGAAAGTTTTGCTATTAACTTCAAAAGACCCATGATTTCTCCCTTGCTGTTAAAGTTGGAGTTAGTAATTCAGGTCAGCCTTTTGAAAAGGCCTCAGAACTACAGATCTTAAGCGAGTACAGAACATCCCAAATATGAAGCATCCAGCACTGGTGAGCCCCTTTATGCAAATTCTGTACCTAATTTTTTCTTCCTCGATTTTTCCATGTAGAAAATAAGAAAAATAATTTGGGGTTTTATAGAGTTTTTCTTATTGATATTATATCATTAATCTATGAAAAAAACCCAGCATTAAAAAATTAAAAGGCACTAAAACCTGCATGTGATTAATCTTCTTGCTCTTCCTTTCTTCCTTTCTTCCTGAGTTAGGTCAAAACCATATTTTCAGTTTTCTGTGTAATCTTCCAGTTTTCAAATTTGATCATTCTGGGGTAGAATGAAAAAGGGGAGCATTTTTGTGAAACATATTCCTTTTAAAACATTTGAAAACTACACTGAAGACTTCTTGTCAGTAAAATTGAGACCATTTTTTAAGGAACATAAAAATAGAATCTTTTAGTTTTTTAATGAACCTTGTAAAACCAAAAGGTTTTCACATTTTCATGAAAACATTTTAGAATCCTAGAATCATTCAGATTGGAAAAGACCTTCAAGATCATCGAGTCCAACCATTAACCCAGGACTGCCAAGTCCACCACTAAGCCATGTCCCTAAACACCACATCTACAGGTCTTTTAAACACCTCCAGGGATGGTGACTCAACCACTTCCCTGGGCAGCCTGTTCCAATGCTCCACAACCCTTTCAGTGAGGAGATTTTTCCTAATAACTGATGTAAACCTCTCTCGGTGCAATTTGAGTCTGTTTCCTCTTGTTTTATAACCTGTTACTTGGGAGAAGAGACCAGCATCCACCTGCCCACAACCTCCTTTCTGGTAGCTGTAGAGAATGATGAGGCCTCCCTCCCCTAAGCCTCCTTTTCTCCAGGCTGAACAACCCCAGCTCCCTCAGCCACTCCTGATAAGACTCATTCTCCAGGCCAGGGGTCCTCAAACTTTTTAACTAGGGGGCCGGCGCGCAGATTCAGTGGCAGGTATCATCTGCGGCTGCTTGGTTCCCCCCCAACCCCCAGCAGGGGGGTTCTGTAAATACCGGGGAGGGGTGGACTGAGGACCCTGGGGGGCCGTATCCAGCCCGCGGGCCGTAGTTTGAGGACCCCTGGTATAGACCCTCCACCAGCTTCGCTGCCCGTCTCTGGACACGCTCCAGCCCCTCAATGTCCCTCCTGCCGTGAGGGACCCAAACCTGAACACAGCATTCGAGGGGCGGCCTCACCAGTGCCCAGTGCAGGGGACGGTCACTGCCCTGGTCCCGCTGCCCACACGGTTTCTGACACAAGCCAGGGGGCTGTTGGCCACCTTGGCCACCTGGGCACACTGCTGGCTCATGTTCCCTGGCTGTCGACCAGCACCCCCAGGCCCTTTCCCCCCAGGCCCTTCCCAGCCGCTCTGCCCCAGCCTGTAGCGCTGCGTGGGGTTGGTGTGACCCAAGTGCAGGGCCCGGCACTGAGCCTGGTTGAACCTCATACAACTGGCCCATTGGACCATCACTCAAGCCTGTCCATAAGCCTCTGCAGAGCCTCCTGCCCTCCAGCAGATCAGCAGTTCCAGCCATTGTGGTGTCATTTTCACACTTACTGAGGGTGCACTCAATCACCTCATCCAAACTACTGATAAAGTTATTAAACTACACTGACCCCAACACCAAGCCCTGGAGAACATCACTTTGTGACCAACTGCCAGCTGGATTTAATTCCAGTCACCACCACTCTTTAAGCTTGGCCATCCAGCCAGTTTTTCACCCAGTGAAGATTGCAGCCATAAGCAGCCAGCTTCACCAGGAGAATGCTGTGGAGAATGGTGTCAAAGGCTTTCCTAAAATCTAAGTAAACAATATCCACAGCCTTTGCCTTTTCCACTAAGTGGGTCACCTTGTCACAGAAGGAGATCAGGTTCATCAATCAGGACCTGCCTTTCATAACCCCATGCTGGCTGGGCCTCATCACCTGGCTGTCCTGTATGTATTGCGTGATGGCACTCAGGATGATCTGCTCCATCACCTCCGGCACTGACATCAGGCTGACAGGCCTGTAGTTCCCTGAATCCTCCTTCTGGCCCTTCCTGTGGATGGGTGTCACAGGTGTCACATTTGCAAACCTCCAGTCCACTGGGACTTGCTAGGTTAACCAGGACTGCTGATAAATGATTGAAAGTGGTTCAGTGAGCACTTCCACCAGCTCCCTCAGCACCCTCAGGTGGATCCCTAGGGAAAGTAGTTTTCCATTATTTGTTGTCAGATAAAACAGCCTGATTGATGTTTCTGTAAGTATTTCTGCAAATTCAATAATTACTGCAGTAACCTATCAAAATCATGAATAATATATCTATTTCCAAACCTAATTTTTGGTGAGATTACAGTAATAAATTCTTTGCTTTAGAGTTCCTGTGTGTATATTCATCTGCTATAAAATCTAAATGTTTGCATTCTTAGTTGAACAATACCAAATTTCAATTGCTAAAAGTCACTCATTTTTGCCTTTTAAAGAGTTTGTTGGTTACTACTATCCGGCAAGTGGTTTCTACAAGAAGTTTTAGTACTGTACCACTGTACTTTCACAATAGTGGTACTCTTGATAATTCATATTTTAATATATTTAAAACTTCCTTTAAGAAAAAAGGCAACAAAAAAAAAACCCAAAAACCACAATCCCCCAAAACTGCAGATTGCAATTTCTTGTGTTTTTAAATGTAAAAGATTGTTCACATAATATTTTTAAAGAAAGACTTAGAAATAGATTTGAGCTAAAATATTGCAAATTGTTCCTGCCATTAGTACAGTACTGGAAAGAACCCAGCAGTTTCCACTTCCCAACCTAAAAGGTCTTGTATCTAAAGACTACCACACTATGTTTGAGATGCATGTCAAATTTAATTTTCATTACTCAGTCCAACAGAAGTCTGACTTCAAACATTACTTTGTAGAAATAGCAAAGGAAATTTATACCTTTTTGACTCTCAACCAATACAATGTAAATAGCAGAATTTTACAAGCAAAGAAATCAGAAATTACAAGGTTATTTCCTTCTAAGTCCTTACAATTAATTATTTTTGAGAAGAGATTAATCTGGGATTTTGCTTAATTATAATCCCTTAAAAAGTCTCCTTTTAAACCCTATTAAAAACTAGAGCTCATTTCCAAGAATGGAAGGTTCCCTCTGCAATGTCTAAGAAAAAATGTCCTAAAGAGTAGAAAATTCAGAAAATAGTTCAGTGATAAAAATATTTTTTCTGTTAAAGTTTTATATCATCCTGAATCCGTAAAATGACTTGGTTTTTTAAATGTAAAAATGAGAATGCCATTATAATCAAATATGCATGACAAGGAGTTAAATTATATGATGTTTTTTACTTTGAGGCTTGACTTAAAATTGCTTTTCAGTGACAAAGCAGATGAAGATGAAGTTGCCAATGTTCAATTGCTCTATTGATAGGTGGCAACTCAATACATTCTGATTGCATACTTAGATCCATAAGTACATTTTGTTTCATTTGCATTATCCAGTGTGGCTTAATTAAATTCCAAAAATAATCTACTTTCACATATTCATTTTAGTTCAAGTTTGTGTATACATTGACTGAGCATTCTGTGTGCATTTAGCATATACCACTGGGAAAAACCTGCTTAGTTCATGTAATTTCAATCAAATCAGGATCAAACTGATTCATTGATTTCTTAAAGATAGCTAATTAACTGTCAGCCAGTGACTTTACATTGAAATGAGTATCAACAGCAAAACAACCGATAGACCACAATACTACAAAATATTATTATACATGCACAAATTTCTAAACACCCTTCCCTGAAACGCAAGTTGGTTTCCCCCATGCTGGCCATGGGTGATATGGAGGTGGTGTCTGGGGGAACCTTCAGGGGCACCATGCTGCCAGGTCCAGGCAGAACCCCCAGTGCCACTGGGCCACATCTGGCAGGGTCATACCAGCTCCACTGCTGCCCTGTTCCCCTTTTCCCACATATACCACAAGCTTTCAAGCTTCTTTTCTCCTGTACTTCTTTCTTTTCAAGCTGACTCCTCTGTTTCAAAAGTCTCTGTAGCTCTTTATCATTTAGTCCAGTTGATGGACAGTCACCCTGCTCTTCATCAGTATCAGTATGGGTTGAATAGTTTGGGTGTCCCACTCACCCACCCTGTTACTCTCATTTTCCTGCCTTACCAGCTGCTGTTATCCCAGCCATTTTGCCAGGGTTGGGCTATGCAGGCAACCGCAATAACAAGCTGTGCCCCCTAGAAAATAATTATTTTGAACAGCCCACCTGACAGAGATCAATTTTCAGCTCAAGCTGGTAGAAGTTGCTCTGACTGCTATTTGCACACTGAGGCTGTAATGGTAACCGACAGCAGAACTGAAAATTAAGGATTAAAACCAAAATGCTTCTAGTGCTTGGACAAAAATGAGAATGGAAACGGTCTGAGTTGTACACAAAGAAAAAAGGAGAAGAAAGGGGATTATTAAGAATGAGTGTTGAAGTATCTACCAATAAAACACTATTAGTGATTTTTTTAAAAAATACAACTACTGCATAATGCCATTGTAATTGAGGGTGTTTTGTCCATCATCATAAGAGATAAAGACCGTTTAATTTTTGAGCTGGAGACTAATGGCAACCTAAGAAGCCATGATTTTCAAGCACTTTCAATATGGTCAAAGAAAAAGAGAATCATAAAGAGTAATAAATATAATTAGTACTTCAAAGAGATGCATCTCTAAAAGCTAATGGATAATTACAATTTTTGAAAAATTGAAGGAAAAACTGAGGTAGAAAAGCATTGAATTAAGTGTACAGCCAGAAATTACTTATAAAGTCCACAATCATGAAACACTAAAAATCTGGACATACTCCCTTGTCTGTAATTGTAAAGTGAATTGCACTGTAAAGAAACATAATAGGTAGATATCCCTTCAGGTTAGCCAGCAATACCAGATGCCTCAGGCAAAGATTGATGGGGTAAGGTGGGGAACAAATACATTTATACTTATACATTCCCTGGTGACTAGCTTGCTTGGTCCCCATAGCTAGAAGATTCAGCAGCAAATGCTCATCTGACTCAAGAGCAGAACTAGTAGATAGATTTCTATCCCCAGAGATGCATGCAAGCTGACTGTGGGTAAGATTACTAGAAGTGATTGCTTAAGCGAGAGAGGAGTGAAATGATTCTCCCTTCTCAAGTGACAAAGAAAATGAAGACCTAGACCCCTCTCAGGGAGATCAGAGAATGTGAGTGGCTCAGAAAGCACTGTAGGAGGTTGCTCCTGCACTGTAGGAGTCTTTGCTACATATTTTAACAAGAGTAAATCTTTTGGGACATTATGTAAATTTATGCAACACTGCCTAGGATGATGAGTAGACAGTCTGTATGAGAAGTGGTGAGAAAGACCAATGAAGTCTATAACAGATGCTGAGCCACAGGTAGGTCAGAAGTGGTAGGAGAGGAACTACAACCCAGGCAGGGGCATGGGACAGAACCTTAACTCCAAACCAATGTCTTTAAGCCTGTATCTTTTCCCCAGGACAACATCCAGGAAACAGGAAATATCAAATATATAAAATACAGCTTGGAAGACTATAGGTTTTCTGAGGTTTTCAAAGCTTCTGTGAAAGAATTAGGAGACAAAAAGAAGAAAACAATCTAATTTTTAATAGCAAAGGTGAAGAGAAGACACAAACCAAAACATGAATGACAGGTCGCTAGGAGGCTTGCTAGTGTGAGAGCTGGGAACTATTACAGAACCATAAAATAATATAATTATTTAGGCTGGAAAAAAAACCCAACAAACTTAAGATTGAGTCCAACCATTAACCTAACACTACCAAGTACACCAGACTTATTATCTTGGCAAATCTTCACACAGAAAGAAATTCAACAGTGATTCTATGATACACTCTTTGGCTTACCTCAGTGAACAATAATGACCTGTAGCTTGGTTAGATACTTGACAGGACTCTGGCAATGTTGGACCTCTAGCTACGGTAGCTCTATGAAAGGAAGCAAATTACTTTGGGTGCAGGGCACCAGGTTTCCTAATGCTTTGCTCAAACAGGTCTGAAACAAAACAGAAGTTTATGGTATTCCCTCAGTGTTAGACAAAGGGCGTTATATATGTTTATGTAGCATATACATGGTGGTCACTTTTTTAATACATCCTACATGTGATACAAATCAAACTGGAGTCTATTATTTAATAGATAATAGTATCTGTAAGCCTAAATATGTATTTATATATCTACCTCTTTCTTATCCCTGTGTTCAATCTAATCCATCCATAATGGTCTAATAGCACAGTGAAATGACAAGCAGTACTAAGTAGCTAGTATCAGCCAGCTATTTTTGTCCCTCTACTATGTTTAATAAATGCTCTTTAATACTATTGTTAATGACTTCAGATCAGGGTAATATTCAAATAAGGTATGGAGTATTGTATTCTTCATTCTTAAAAAGCAGCTTAGTATGGTGATAAATATTTAGCAGACTGTAGAAAACTGCCTTCCAAAAACACAACAATGTTGATGTGCTCCTGGTAGATTGCAGCTATTAGAAACAGAAACTGCCATTTCTTACTCAGTTCTGAATTAAGAGAACGTCAGACAATGGAAGGTCATTGCTTCTCATAGATACCACTCTCCCACTCAAGATAATGTTACTTCCAGATCTTCCAGCTTTTGCAATCGTACATAAGACAGTGAAAGCAAAATTAAAAAAAAAAAAAAAAAAAAAAAAAAAAAAGATGCTTTCCAGGGTCAGACCATCAAGACCAGTTTTTTTGTCTCCAACAGTGATAATAGGAAAAGGTATACAGGGAAAATGCATGAGACTGGACACTTTCTGTGTTCTATGTTCTTCATCAGCATCCATAATTATTGTTAGAGGCACAAGAGGTATATCTCTGCTCAGTGCTTTTAGTATTTATTTATGGACCTGTTGTTCAGATACTAGTCTTAAACCCTTTTTGAATTGACTGATACTCTGCCTCTACACAATCCCATGGCAGCAAATTGCAGAAGTTCACTATCTACTTCCTTTTAACTGTTTTAAACTGTCCACCTGCTAGTTTCATTGAACAGTTTCTATTTGTACTGTAAGATTTAATGAATAACAGTTCTGCATTCAGTTTATTCACTGCTTCTACAATTCTGTAAATCTCAGTTATGAGCCATCATCCCTCATCTTCTCCTTTGCAAACTGAAGAGCCAAACCTTTTTTGGTCTCTCTTCATAAGGCAGGTGCTCCATCCCCTTAATCATTTTAGATGCCCTTCCATGTACTTTCTCTAATTCCACGATATTTTTCTTGAAACAGTGAGACCAGAACTGTGCATAGTACTGTGTGACATACAACACTAAAAGGTTTTCTTTTATAAAGATTGTCTACAGAAAAAAAACCAAAAAACCAAACCCCACCCACAAAACAAAACAAAAAAAAACCAATAAACACACACAGAAAGGAAAAAAGTTGGAAATTGTTAAATATAAATGTACTTTTCAGTACTTTATTTTTAAATCTTTACTGTCATTTTTCTCTCTATCTTTAGAAATAATTCAAAAAGGCTTTACTCAATGGTGATCACTTATACGGGAATTTCTGTAAGACAGACCAAAGTACTTTGTACTGAAAATCCTAGACCTTGTTTAATTGCTTATTATACAGAGCTGGGATCATGTTAACGTCTTTGACTTGCAGCATCCATTTACCGTACTGAAATTAACACATCCCACTCCAGAATACCTGATGTGATGTTTATAAGGAGAAACAAAAACAAAAAACAAAAAAAAAAAGGAAGCAGTTTTCTCTTTCCTGAAACACCTTTCCTGAAATATGAAGATAGAGATTTAATGCCTTTCTGTGCTAAAGAACTTTCATTAAGCTGTCCCAGTAAAAAAGCTCAGTTAATTTAGAAAATATGGAATCGCCTGTTGGAGCTGTTTCTGTGCTCCACATTGTGTAATGTACCACTGAGACAAAGAGGAGAGACAGCAGTTCAGATCCATTAAATCAAACTTGGGTTGCATAGCCCTGAGGACTGTTCAGCCACTAGGCTGCAGGGTAAAAGAAGAAACGACACCTCCAGCAACTTATATATCAAATATTGAGGAATGGAAAGTATTTCATGAATTCAAACCAATTCCATTGATAGCTGTGAGTAGCATTTTTTGGCAAGTGAATTATTTTTTAATACCTCATTCAGCTCTAATGATTCCACTCCAGAAGGCTAAACTGCTGTGAAAAATGTGGTGAAATGTCTATCTCTTGATA
Source organism: Microhierax caerulescens (assembly GCA_035590215.1). Taxonomy (NCBI): domain Eukaryota; kingdom Metazoa; phylum Chordata; class Aves; order Falconiformes; family Falconidae; genus Microhierax; species Microhierax caerulescens. Next base: position 36,996,727 of record JAVJGJ010000037.1, read on the forward strand.
TCTTCCAAGTCAAACTAAAAGCTTTACAATGAACTGAGATTTAGAAATGTTCCAGCTATATGCAGAGGGAAAGGCATGCCAGACCAATTGATTTCTTGGCTGCTTAGAGGGAGAAAGAGACAGGCTGAGGTAAAAGAAATGGGAAAAAAACGTAGAAGGAAGACGGCTGGGATGGAGACAACAGAAAGATCTTTAGCACACTGCCTTGTAAAACATAAACTACAGCCCAGGACTCCCTAGTATTATCCACGTCCTTTTTGATTCAAGAAATAACGTGAAAACTGGGGTTAAATAGTCATATACTCCTATACTACAGGGCTAAGTACCACTACAGTGGTCAATCCATATGTTTCAAGATTCACTATTTATATTATTCTAAAGAAAGCTTCACTTGCTGAAAAGCTTCGTTGGCTTTAAAGATAGCTGCTAATGGGGTCCAGAAGAGTCAGTAAGGTTCTAGCTATCTTTGCTGCTTTAATACTTTGGGAATTGCTTTAAAAACTATGATGATAAAAGAATATCAAGTCAAACAGTCTGAGGCTAAGAAATGCAACAGCTAGGTTTGGCCATGCAGTGTTAATCTGCTTGTATGTGTATTTTTACAGTCTCTGAGTACATAATTAACTTCCACACAGGACCTTTGCCTGCCCGTTCCATGAGCAATATTGAACTTCTGCACTGACTTAGTAGCTTTGAATATTTGCCTCCTTCTAGCATCTCATATGAAATTAATTTACAAGCTATAAAAGAATTCTGATCTGCATTTATTTAAGCCCCATTTGAGAGATTTTTTTCAAATTTCTAGGTGGTTTTAACATTTTAAAGAATATAATTATAAACTTTTAGAAGATTATAATCATATATTCTTGGGACAAAATTTTAAACCCATTACTAGCTATTACTAAAATATCTAATTCAGAGGCAGATCCAGCTTCAGCCTACACAGAAGGCTACATAGTCACTGACAGCTGCACCATGTGCTCACGAGTGCAACACGTGGTCCTACTGATTAAAACTCTTCTATTTTTCACCCCAGTAAATTTTATTAGCATAAAGGTATGAGATCCATTTCTGATTAAAGTCTTAGGTGAACACACTAACAGAAAAACTGCATAAACAATAGCATATGGAAATGTAAGCTTTTACAAATGAAATTTAAAATTCTTAAAGTATCTAAACCAGCTAATTCAAAATAAACATTTCTATAACATGATTACCATCAAACAAAATGTTTCAATATTATAACTTTTCCTTGTGATATTTAATTTACATGCAGGAAGATCTGAGAAAAGTCATATTTTTGAGAAAAGAAGTGAACTTTCATATTAAAGTAGTAACTTTACTTTTAATATTTTACCATTAGAATACTCTTTCACTTTCAGAGTCATCTGCCTGGCTACTGTATTTACGGTGATTCAGCATACTGGTAAAGCTGAGTGAATACAGACAGAAACATCTGCTAGACAACATGATGAAGATTGATCGTAGAAAGAAAGACTAAAGTAAGCTAAGAAAGTCAGAAAACACTAAACAAGCTTCAATGAAAGAAATACTAAACAGGAAGGATTTTATTTTCTTCCTTCTAATGGGCAATGTACAATGTAAAATATATTCTGAATTAGTTTTCAGGGACAAATAGTAGCAGTTAGCAACATGAAAACTGTGAGTCTTCCATTTAACCCTTTCAGAGTTTGTATTTTCATGAACTGCTAGTAACATTACTTATTTAACATTTGATTCTTCAATGTGCTAGGCATAATGATCACTTGCATGCATAGGTAATTTTAAGCATGTGAGCAGCCCACATGAAACCATCATCGTGGTTTTCATGAGCATGTGATGAATCGCATTGAATCCAGACAAGGATGTTCAGAACCCCGTACAATCAAGTTAAGGGCTTTTCACGAAGTAAAAAGACAATGAAGACACCCTGAAGAGTTTACAACTATCAGTTTAAGGAATATTAATGTTTCTATTCTAAACATTTCCCATGAATGTCTGTGAGCACATTTTCTTCAATATATCTTCATCTTCTTTTACTAATTCTTTGGTTATTTTAGTGCTGTTATATATCTGACTTGCTCTATTTTTTATAGACCCATAAAGAAAGGCAGTTGGGTCTTGTGGGAGTGGGGGGAGAGAAGGGGGAGCAGAGGAGAAGAGGGGATGGTGGTGATAAAATGTAATTCCTCTGAACACCTGCTGAGTTTAATTGCACTACAGCTGGTGCTGATTGTAAGTGGGTAAGGGAGGAGTAAGGGGGGGTTACTGACTGATTGGCTGTCGTTACATCCAGTTTTATTGTCTTTTTTTCCCCTTTCAGTATTATTCTTACAAGTTAAAAGAGACTCTGAGTCTGAGGGATTAGGGACCTAAACCAAAGAGGAATCTTATGATCTGTGAGCAGAATAAGATGTGGTGTTTCCTGGATGAAGACATCTGAAGAGAGCATATGTGAACCTCAAGAGCAAGACTGATGATCCCAACAGACAAATTGCCACAGTATGCAGCATTCACTAGAATGAAAGGTTTATAGGTGAGATATTTAAAGAGGTCACCACGCCCAGAGCATGTGGGTCTGCAATGAAATAGAAGACAGTGCTTGAGATGAAGGAGCTGTGGTCATTCAAAAGGGATAGCAAACCATGCAGAGAAATTTTCAAGCAGGTTCTCATTCTGCAAGAACTTAAAGATAACAAAGTATGGTGGATTTAAAAAGTATAGCATCAAGGCACTGTGGAACAAACCCCTGTTCACAAAACTGACAGAAATGGGCACTGAAAAATGGACTGCTGTAATCTGATAATTGCTGGGGACAAGCTGCTTAAATATAAAGAAGTATGATGCACATAGTTGTGATTTAAAGATTTTATTTTAGAATATGACAAAAGAGGTGACAGAACACTACAGGTGGTAACTCCCTTGGAAAACAAAACAAAGACTCCCAAACAACCCCCATATCCAAATTTTTTATCAGTTTGTAAGCAGTTGCAAAGGTAAAAATGAGATCTAAAGTAACAGAAAAACAGATTGACAGGTGTACTTCAAAATTCTGTGGAATTTGTACAGAACTTAAATGCTAACAGTCACAGTAAATAATCTTGGTAAAATATTAGGGCGTTATCATTCAGTGCTAAAAGATGTGGGAGGTCAAATTTGCTTTAAAATTTGGAACATGAAAATGCAGGATTTTTCAATTTCAGAACTGTAGTAAGCAAAACATTAGTTAAGCATATCAGTTCAATTTTTATATATTGAATTACTTCATACATATTTTTCACTACCTGAATAATAAACTGGCTATGCTTAAAATAAATCCTTTTCAGGAAATGTTTACCCACTGTAGATTATTTAAGTGTGTATTAAGTGGAATATGGCCTTAATTATAAGTGCCTATGAAATAGTATGAACATTCAAGCTGGGAAGATGCAAATGTTTGTGTTATATCACAATAAGAAAGCATATTGACACACAACACTGCTAATTAATGACAGAATAAAAAAGGGCACAGGAAAAAGATGGGGTAATGATTGCCTGGATTAGAGCTACAAACAACACCTACAATCCTGGAAGAAGAGTGACCTAGAGCTGGCTTTCTCACCGCTGGAAAAATTTACACACAGAAGAGGGAGACCTTTGCTTCCTGCTAAGCAGCCAGAAAAGACAGAGAGGAAGGAACTACTTAGCTGTTACATTTTTGCTCTCTAAAATTCATCCTACCTGGTACTTCAATATCTAGCCGACCTTCATAACAGTGTTAGTCTCTCTCCATATGTCACCATGTATCCAGCTGTATTTTTAGCAATCTCAGATCTCATTGGTGTTATGAAGCCTTTGCGGTATTTCCTTCTGATTTGCTTCACAAATGTTTACAGAAATGAGTTAATTCACCAAAGTACTCTGAAGACATTCTCTCAAAAATTACTTTACATAGGATGGGATCTCAGGAACTTAACTCTAGTTTCACATACATGTATATGTAGACCCACATAACACTGTTAATTAAAAAGCTGACACAGTTTATAGCTGACCCCATCATAGTATTCCTTGTTTAAATATTTATATCCCGACTACAAGGTAGACAAGAGATGTACAAAATGCAAAATTTTCTTATCAAGTAATGCTAATTTTAATTCAAATTTTTAAAAAGTTTATATGCTTACTTAACAGATTAAAGTTATTGAACAATTTCTAGCTCCATCTTCATGAAGGTTACCATCACAAATGTTACTTCTCTGCTCTGATAATAAAACAATTAGCTTAATTTTTAATTAATTAGATTTCTTTCTTAAAGTATAAAATTATTGTTGAGGTTATTAGATTAAATGTTTCAGGTGCTGCCACTTATTTGCATTTTGCATTTTGTAATTTCTTAACCTGCAGACTGACTGATTACTTTATTTCTCCTTTTCATATAACTGCTAGGAACAGTCCAAATTTTGATATACATAATAGCAAATGAAAATGTTTCATTTCTTGAGTATTTACCTTTCTCAGATTGTCAGTCTTGGATGAATGTGGATGCTAAACAAAAGGTTCAGGGTTTTTTGTCCAATTATATGACTCACAAGCATGTGAGCTTCTTGTTCAGACTCTTAACATAGATTCTGTTTATCTTTTCTCTTTCCATGATCAGTATAATTATAAGCCCTCTAGGCATCGCTCCCCACTTAATCTCATTTTCAAGACACAATAGATCCTAGCACCACTAGCCCACAACACAAGGAAAACTTTCTTCTTTTCATTACACACCACTTCTTCTTACTTGCTCTGTGCAAAAAATAACTGGTAAAACAAAAGAGCACTAAGGAGCACTATTTCAAGGAAGGTCTGATAAATCCTTTTTTTAATATTGACAAAAATTAAACTAACATCTAACTGTTGAGGGTATAAATGCCATAGACTGTCAGCTGTGAGGCTTGTAACTTTAAAATATGCATTGCTTAATTCTAAAATTATTATGTTATAAATGTGTGTACACAATGAAATTTAACAACACAAATATTACTTAGAGCTATTATTTTTTACACAACCAAGGCAGAATCAACCCTCTCACACAGAGACATTTATGATTGAGATACATAAATCTGAACCAGTCACATTCTTTGTACGGTCAATGAAGAAAAGTAAATATCTCTGAAAGGCAAAATGGTAGTCTAAAGGGGGGCAGCCAAAATAATCCAGAAACACCTCCTGTAGTACCACTCAATTGCCTCTCTTATTCTGTTTGAATTAAATAACTCAGATGTAGACATACACTTGGTGAGATGAACCTTCATAAAAGGTTACACACCTTTATAAAAAAAAAGAAAAAATATGTTATGTCTTATAAGAAATTATTTGTCAATATGCTCCTCTCGATCAGGTCTCTGTTTCTCCGAAACTACTGCAAACTCTAATGGTTTCTTCTTTTCACTGCATTTGCTCGTGATATACAACTGCAGTTTCCTTCCTTGATTAAGTAATTTTTTTTTCAGAAGTTTCTATCTGAAATTTAACTAGGCATTAACTGGACCACAGGTTATGTTATTATTTTTATTGCTAATCTATTTTTTAAAGTGTTACTGACATAAAAGAAGCAAAATAATTAATTTATAGCAACCATCCTTAACAGTATCCATTAAGCTTTTTAAAAGGTCTTTACTTTTCAGAAAAGACTGTAAATATATTTTTACTTCTTGAATTACCTTGACGAAGAAAAGGCAGTAGTGGGAACTGGTAACTCTTGGTTTGTTTGGGGGATTTGTGTTATTTTTAGCAAGGAGAATTTGCCAAGCATAGCAGAACCGGAAATAGAGTCTAATGAAATCTCAAGCCTCAGCGTAGGCTAATGATACTTGAAAATGACATGGTTATATCTCACCAGGAGAGCACTGGGCTTAGCCTAAATGTCGGAAGTTTGACAGGCAGGTATCATAAAGATACATCTCAGTCACCTCCAGTGAAAGAATAACTGATGAGCATTGTCAAGAATGTCCTTCATCTTTCCTTGGCAATTAAAGCAAAGAGGAGGCCCAATGTCTGCTCTGCTGTTCCTCTCACTTTCTCCTATCTACTGTCTAAGCACTTGCTGTTCCATTCTCCTGCTCAATAAAATGGTAAAGATAAGACAGGAAGAAGGAAATAGTTAAGTCTTCATTGCAGTGGTACTGACCCACTCTTTGGCATAGAAAGGGAAAAATAAAATGGTTAAATTCCAGAGTTCTTATAATCCTGTAATTTTTCATTGTTCCACTCATGCTAAAAGCTTAGGAACTCTGTAACCTGACTTTGGCAACAAAGCTGGTTCTGGTTCATAACCTAAACCTCACCATCATTTCTACCCTAAGTTGTCGAGGTGCATAAGCAGTAATGGATAATCAGCAGTAAGGTTGCTATCAGACAGAAGAGTAGGTTTAAAAACATACTAATCTCACATGGGAAGGAAACAAGACTGGGGAAGAGAAGTAACCACGAGGAATAAAGGCTAAGAAGAGGCACAGAAATGGGAACTGCCACAGAGAGGTGAGAATACCAGTCAGCTGTCTGAATCAACCACCAGCTTGTTTCAATCATCAGTCTCCCAGTGAGAGCTTGTGTGCCTGGAGCTGTGTGAAATCAGAGGCACATTGCCAGGATGGCAAGAAACCGCCTCCGTACAGACTCCTACCTCCGTTGAACGTTCCCTCCCCTTGTTGTGTTACAAAGGAATAGGTAGCTATGACAGTGGATTAGTGCCAAAGTCAAGGTGTATGCATCACCCTAGCAAACTGTGATTCATTATAGCCGGAAGCAGGACGCACAGTAAATGAGCAGCATTATTTCTGGCCAGAGCTACTCACTGGCTCATAATGAGAACAGCACCCTAGGGGAACTCAGCTGCTTTGATTTTCCAGTTTCTGCACCAGCCCGATTCCTTCCTACCCTGCTAACTATGGGCAGAGAAAAGATGATTCTTGCTCCCATGACTTCATGCTTGATTTAACCCACAAACCAAAGTGCCCCAAGGAGCTCCAAGTTTGGGTTACTAACTGTTCTTGCAATTACACATAATGTGTTCCAGTGCTTCGGTTTCCTCAATGCTAGGGAAAGGAAACCTCCACAGAGCCCATCTGCTTGATCAAGCAAGCCTGTCATGTAGACAAACATGATCTCACATAAACCCAAACAAGGCACATAGCCCTACAGACACACACGCCTTGGAGTAAGAGGAATGCAAACACATTCCTGCCTGCCATTTTACCTTCACAGGAAACGTTCCCCAGTACAGACCCTTGCCAGCAAACAGGAAAATGTAGTTGCTTTACAACAGGTAGTCAAAGCCTGAAAGCATCATCAGAGTCCCAGCAGCTTAAACTGCTGTGACAGTCTCTCCAGTTCTATTACCCACATTTCAGACACATTTCCTTTTTCTTTTCAAACGCATAAGAGAAAACAATGGTCAATTAAAAATGAGTAGATCTTACGTGCATCTGACCATCAGCTAATTTCAGCTGATCAAACACCTATTCTGTAGCTGTTTTGTAGTTACTCGGGTAATAGTTTGTTTTTCTTCTATGATACTTAAGGGTTAACTAGTCATGATAGCAAATGATAAATAGCAACAATTCAAATTTTTAATTATATTATCCATATCAACTAGTCTTTGATCATCAGTGAAAATACTTAGCAGTTACTAAAAATTCTCGGAGCACATTTTCCCAGCATGGCCTACTTTAAAGCTAGTGTTCCATTAAAATTCACTAGGTCTGGAGTTCAATGATAACTGTACTCTGCAGCCTGAGAAGGAGAGAGGATAGAAAAAAAAAAAAAAAAAAAAAAAAGAGATGCAGCATATCCTATTCAGTTAGGGACACCGTATTTGCAAACCCATGAATACATACTCAGGGTTTATAGTCCTACGACAATAACAAGCCTTGGTTTACTTTTGGTATTCAGCATCTTCTTTGTGGATATGCCATGTGAATACGCCCATACCAAACTAGTTACAGAAAGCTAACAGCTCTCAGGGCTTGCTTGCCTCTGTAGTTACAGTCATTCAAGATAAATCTGCTGGTGGTTAGATGCTTTGCAAGTCAAATTAAATCTGGATAGGTTTCTGTTAAACTTACCTTCCTCATGCTGTAGTTCTAACAGTACTGCTGGGCATTTCACATTTACTGTATAGCTTTATACCATAATCTTTTTCCAGATTTTGATTTTAAAAGTCTTCAACATTAAATACTCCAGAGCAAGCACTCCCCACTTGCTGGATGAATGCTTTTGTCACCACTGAGCATTTCACCAGCTGCCCATTGATGACCAATGGCCTCCTGTTCCTGACCATGTCACCTGATGGGTTAATGAGAATTCTCTGCTGTTAATCCTACGGATTTCACAATCACACACACTGACATAGCTGAAGACTTCCAGTGAGGTATGTATATTTTTTCTTGCAGTGTTGCTGAGATACAAAATATTTGTGATACTGTTCGTATTCTTTAAAATAACCTGTAATTTCCTTCCGAGAAGAGAATGCTAGGGTAATTTGGGGATTTTGGGAAGTTTGATCCTGAAAGTTTAAAAACCCCACTGGAAAGGATTCTTGGACACAATAATTACTTGCTATTTACAGAACTCAGGATACTGAAATATGAAAAGCGTTTGTGGGTTGAGTGCAAAATTAGGACTGATTACTCTTAAGTCTTTTTAGGCTCTGAAGAATCCACACTTGGATTCTTGGGTATTAATGGAACAATATGTAAAAACCATAAGAGTTATAATTGAACAAAAATTAACAGAGACTGTACAGAACTGTAAATGTAAAACTGGAACTGTAGGTGAATCTACACACAAATATATACAATGTGGGAGGTAGAGGCATGAACGTGCATCCATCAGACAACTACAATTATCAGTAAACCACCTGTGTTTTTGCATTAGTCACACAGATTTTTTAAAAAAAAAAACAAAACAACTATTAGAAGTAAGTATTCCAAATGTGTATCTTTAAAGTAAACCATACTCAGAGAAAAAATGTAATAAGAGGACAGAAAGGAATCATATAAGGCCTCCTATTTAATGTATAAATAAATAAAACCCTTAAAAAACAACAAAAAAAAAAAACAAAAAACAAGATAGGGCCTGGAAATAATGTTTCCACAAAGTAGGGATGCTTATTTTTCTTGACACACTTAAAATATATAAGCATGAATAAACAAAGACTGTTATGTTATGAAACAATGTCCAGGGAATCATGTTTGGTAAATAAATTGGGGCGGCGGGGGGACACACGACTAAAGCTAAATTCCACATCTATTCAGTGACATATGCAGGCAAGTGGTAGAACAGAGGACTTGTTTCACAGAGAACAGACCTCGAATATGGCTTAAATTTGAAGTCGTCAGCTTCATGCTGGGGATGCAATCAACTCATGAGTTCCCAGTAACTGTGTCTGAGGTTTGGTTGTGTTTTCATATTATGATACCATCGCAACTTTGAAAAGAATTTAGGAGATTTCCATATTACTGCATTGCCTTTGTTTGTGCTCAAGTACAATGCATATCTCCTGAAGAGATTATTATCTGTAAGAAATACCACCTCAAAGGCATCAAGCATGTTTAAAAAGCCCTTCAGATGTACAGTTTCCTTAATTAGTTATTTACCAACGCATAACTGGAAAAGATGTATGGGAACAATAAAATAAATTATTCAAGCTTTTTCTAAGATTTCCATCTCAACAGATTTTCAGCATTAGGACTTGTAACAGTTCAGCATCAATGGAGGAAGGGGCAAGAGTTTCTGTTGCACAACAATAATCATAGCCTCTGACAAAGTCAGGAGGGAAAAAAAGAACAAGTATTCTGATAATCTTCGGTTATGACAAACATACTACACAAACAGATAAGCATGCCAATAGCCTATCTCATCATGTTGATATATTAC
>JAVJGJ010000037.1:37006636-37064169 GCA_035590215.1 Microhierax caerulescens
CAAAAGGAAGTTTAAAAAAACCTTGTGTATGCAGATTTTTAAAAAGGAAAGCCCTTGATTCATACTGATTCCAGGCAATCAGTTCAAGACTTTTTTTGCTGCTTGAAAAAAAGGCTGCCAGAAGTTACCTCTCCAAATGTAATAAACAGAACACACACTACATCCAGTGCTGAGAGGCTATTCAAGGACATCCTGGAAAACAACAGTTGGTGCAGGTAAGAGACAAAAATTATTCAACAGTTTGTTTAACTCATAAAAATAAAATATTGAGATTTCACTTCAATACGCTTTACAGGGCTTTCACAGAGACAGCACTGAGAACTAAAGCACAATGTGAGAAAGGCATACCAAGGCCCAACAGTAGGAAGCTGAAAACAAGCAACTTCACATTAAAAGGAGGGTACATTTTTTTATACTACAATGGCACTTACTCAGTGAAATAAGCTAACAGTAGAAGCGGTACATCTGTTCAGCAATTCGACTGCAGACCTTTCTGGAAAAATATGTTTCTGCAAATAGAAGTTATTGGGTCAATGACACAAGTAACTGGGTGAAATTCTATGGCTTATGCTACAAAGGAAGTCAGACTAAGTGATTGAATAGTCCCTTCTGAACTTCAGATCTGTTTGTCTACAAAAAATATGCATCTGAATATGTAATTTATGCAATAAGGGCCCACTTTTTTAACTGACTTTTTTAACTGAAGGAGTTTCACAATAAAACTGTTCCACTATCTCCACTTCATCTAGCCAAGTAAGTGTTGGATATGACCTCATTACTAATTTATTTAGTAGCTGGTTTTGCCTCTTTTACTTATGTTGAATATAGACAGTCATTTCATATGTGAAGGGGTTTATATGCCTGATACCTCTATTGCCAAGTATTTTTTTAAATAAGTTATAAATGATTTTTAAATAAGTCATAAATGTTAGCTTTGCTGCATTTTTATGTATTAATCACATATCAACACTTTAAACATTTTAACAATGGAAGTCTTCAATATAAAATTTCTGAAGTAGAGTTGTATATACCTTTTATGACATGCTTCTAAAAAATACGTAGGCTTGACAAGTTGAGCATTGTCAGCAGGGAATACTTGATGACTTGGTCCAGACTGTGGCCTCAGAGCTGAACTTCTCCATTTCCTTTCTCCCCTATTAGTAGAGATTTTTAAACAGTACAGAAAAAGTGACTAATAAACATATATTTCAGCTTTAAATGTTTATAGTTTTCCATTTTATCATATTTTATGGGACAATTTTTTATATTTTATTTCTTCTCCTTTGTCATATTTTCCTCTCATAACCACTCTAGTTAACTATTTTCTGTTTATTTTCTTTTCTTTAGGTCTCAAACTCTCTGTTGGCTTTTACCCTGGCAACATGCCCTAACCCTTACAATCTTTTTAAATAAATGGAGATGTTAAGGTCCTGTCAGTTCTCTGTATACTCAATAAAAAAAATCTAGAACTTGTTTCAGAAGAAACTTTGGTGAAAGTTTCAAAGTGAAGTCCTTCTTATTAGAGTTTTTTCATTTCTTTTAGGTGCCTTTATTTTACCTTTATTCTCATAATATGCATCTTCATTTCAGTAATGGTTCTTCGTAAGAGAGGTATGAACAGTACACCTGCTTTTTCTTGTTTAGTTGTTAGAAGAAAAGGGTCCTGGTCTACGCATAGGTTACCTAGGGGACATCTCCATTTAAAAAGCAGTACCCTACTGGAATAAATTTGGGTTCCTTTCAAAGTATTGTTGAATGTTTTATACCTAGTGCATATCATTTCCTTTTCTTTGTCATACAGCTTATTAGACTGTTTTCAAACAAAATGTTCATTCCATGCTTTATTATCTTCATGTACAGTTCTCCTTATCCTGATTAGTAGCTGTTCAACCTGGTTCTCATCAGTGCTTTTCTGTAATAGAAGAGATGACAGAAGTTTATGGACCTCTGTCCTAAGTGACTGTATCTTCTTCCTAGCCTGATGCCCTATATTCTCCAAATAAATAAATAAAGCACAAACTGAATCTTAACTGGATTATACCTTTCTATTTTCTTATGAGTTCAGACCACTTATGCTGAAGTTGTGGTCACTGAGAAATAATTAAGCACTCCACCTGTCATAACAAAATAGTCACCAATGAAAGTATAGGTATAATAGCATAATAGTATAATTAATAAGCCATCTTTAAGACCAAGATTTTTAGTTATCAATACCTAACTCTTTCACAAACTACTTCCTGCATCAAGGTCTCTTGCCAGGGTAATGAGACGCTCCATCATGAGGTTATATATAATTCTGTCAAAATAATCTTAGAAAGTATATAATTTTGAATCACTGTTGGAAGCAAAGACATGAGCAACTGCAAATGTGTTCTTCTAAATTGGGAATGTAATATAGAATTAAATGCAAATGACTACGTTAATGCAACATTATGATTGAGATATGACACAAACAAATGTCATTAAATTCCAAGTATGGTTCCCACAGCAACCATAATTCTGCTGCTTTGCACTTTCTGTATATATTATATTGTATTTCTATGCCAGATACTGTGCAGTATTAACTTCACTGTATTTTCGTATATTCACGGTGTGACTGAATGATGGTTGTTCTGGGAACCAAAACTGAGTTTCCTATTTTTGTTAATGTAAAACCTCCACGATAATGTTGCATTTATTTGTTTTTTCTATGTTCAATTTCCTTTGTTTTTGCTGTTTTGTGGTTTCTGAGTTTCTGTTTTGTTTTTAAGAATGTGGTATATTATTTCATTGTATCTGGCCTGGTTAAAAGTCACTACTTTTGCAGATAAGTATATATTTGAGCTACAATCAAGCAGAGTCATGAATACGTTTAAATTAATTTTATTTCACTAGATTTTCATCAACTTGAGTTATTTTGCACTTTTGGACTTCTCCTTGCCAATTTCACAGCTTGAGCCTTAGTTTCAAACCAAGAAGACAGAGGTCTTGGGCAGGGGGAGGGGGGAAGAAAGAAAGAAAAATGTCATCTGTTGGGTCTCTACTTCCACCATGTTAACCTACATATAAGGAAAGATCAGCAGGAACTCAGTAGGCTACCTAGTGAGGCAATGACACCAATTTAAATTTGACAGGTTCATTAAGGTGCAAATTTTGGACTGAGTGCCTAATTAACATTCCCACATTCGAATGAGTAACAACTTAAGAGAACAAGAAATTTCTTGCATTGGCCAGCTTCTTTATTTTTATCAATTTGTTTTAATATATGTGTGTCCATATATACATTAACCGAAGAGAGAGTCTAACCATAGCACACATTACGTTCAGTACTTGCTAGTACCAAATCAGAACTCACACTACTGTGAGAAGACTCAACAGGAAAAAAGACCAGCAGTTTTAAATAGAGGCTTTTTTTTTTTTTTTTTTCCCCAGAAGATTCCTGTTAAAATATCGACTTCTAACAGCATGAGAAAGAAGCAACTGAAATATTTTTTGGAATTCCATGGAAGACACATACACAAAATCCTTTAAAAGATGGGGGGGGAAAGGGGGCTACTGTCATTTCTACTTTTTCAGACCTTTAGGTTTTCCGGATAACACAGGGATTGACAATTCATGAAACGATAGTTTATTTTTTTTACTACTATCAACATTTGGAATCACTAGCTTTTATTGGTATTTCTATAAAATTGGGGCATGCCTATACTTGACATTTATTTCTTGAACAACTTTGAAACTGAATGTACCTCATCAAAATTAGAGGAAGGATTCTAAAATTTGTAAATGGCATCTTTCAGTATTTTCTCCATATATATTCCTGGTACATCTTGATATGTAAGTAGCGTTAGGAATTTTCTCCTAAGATCTACTCATGAAGACTATAATTCTGTTTGATTTAATTTTGCTGAAATTTCTGGGATCCAAGCTCATGCTAATGTTGTTTTATAAGTAGAGGAGGACACACTGGACAATATCTATCTTGGAGTCCTTGCTTAAAATGTTCTGAAATGCTTGTTCCTGTTTTTCCATTTAATGGCTTACCTATGAAAAAAAGCTAGAGAGAGAAAAAAGGTGTTTCACAAACTGTGCTAATTCATTATTTATATTTGTCAAAGTAGGGAATCTAACTCGGTGTAAGGTATTAGTGAATACATAGTAAAAAGTACAGGTAAACTAAATCACAAGGTTTTGAAGACTGTAGCAAGACATATATTTGAAAACAAATTACTGAGATATTATGAATGTCACTTTGGTTTATCCAATTCAGGACTCTGAGCATTCTTTTAATAATTCTGTTCTGAATAGCTTTTCAAGTCGAATAAAATTGCCTATGCTTTATTTCAAATTGTTGCCCATGGCAGACCTTGAACAATATTTCTAAAAGCAATGAATGAGATATATAATATGATTTAAATAAATAATTATGTTCAGCTGAAAGCACACCTAACTTTCAGCACTAAAAACAGTGATAGATTCTTCTAAACTGATAGAATTATATTGCATGTTATAACATCTTTGATTAAATTCAGCAAGTGAGCTAAGATACTATAAAACATGCATTTGTGTTCTCCCTATGTAAGTTTTCATTTGTGTTCCAAGACTGATGTCAGTCTATTATTATGCTTTATCTCAGGGGGTGGGGGGGTTCTTTAATGAAGAGATGCTGTTCTTCTGTAACATTTACATATATTTGTTCTTGTCCTTTTCCCTTCATCTTCTATGTGCTTATACACTGAAGCACAACTGAAGTTAACAAAAGGATTACTTACTCATAACGTGCAGAGTATTGGGACAGATCTAGCAACAGTTCTTGCCTAGAATTACAAGTTTCTTTGCTTTGTCTAACAAATGGGAGAAAGAAATGAATCTATATAGAAAAGGGAAATATATTCAGGACTTTCCAATGACAGGTGAAACGGTAGCTTGGCAACATTTTTTCCATTCAGTACAAAACTAACAACAAATCTGTAATTCTTACTTAACACCAGTAGCATTGGAATAAAAGATTATATGACCAAAGAGTAAGCTCTGGTTACAAACAGAAATGCCTGTGGGTTAAAGCTAAACCCTGTAACACAGAAATATGTACCTGGTGGCACACATTTAACAACACGGTTTCAATACACACCTTGAAAGATCAAGACTAAAACAGACCAGAATTTAATCATTACAAAATAAATATAAAACAGAGATGTGCTGTAATGTTTGGATTTCATCAATATCAAATTGGAGCTGCAACAATTCAAACCCATACATCCAAATGCACTGTAGGATTTTAAAACATTATTTGAAGAAAACATAAAATACACATTAAAAATGGGGAAAATATAGCATAGAAATTAATGCAATACAAATATGAAAAGGTAAAGTATATGTTGAAAGAGATACAGCATTTTGAAATCATTTAGTTCATGTAAATGAGATGTTGGTGTCAATGAACATTTAAGAATGAATGAGCTGTTCAGGAGATTCAAACACAAATGCACCTTGAGCATTATAAAAGGTTTCAATTTTGCTATTTTCTAAACACAGAAAAATGTATTCCCCCAATTCAGAATATTGAATGTCTTATGAAAAGTGAAAGGTCATTTGTAACTGTCCAAAGGATTGATGGAGTTGAGATACCTCCTTGACCTTCACCCTGCACTCATAAAGAATAGTCTCAGATGACAGAGCATCAGGCAAGTTTTCAGAAAATGTCTTTTCTTATTTTATATTGCATAGCAGGCTTGTTACCTGATATTTTTCATAATTGTACGTCAAGATTTAATTACTTCTTGTCTTCCCTCATTAAAAGTAAACTGTCATCTAATACCACTCAGCTATGTTTGTGATTTGCACTAATTCAAGCATTGCTGTCTGCTTTTTGCCATTTTTTTCCATCTCAGTTTCTACAATAATTGCTTTGGAGGCCTACACAAACAATGTCAAGGTCAAACCTTACAAATATAGAAATTCTTTTCCAATTATTTATTGTCAGTTAAGGATGCACATTATAAAAAACTGGTTCAGAGGAGTTTCTTTTTTTTTTTTTCTTCATATTATAATCTTCATGTAATGCAAGTGGGAATGCAAGCTTAACTTAAGATGTTAAAATGATAAACTTCAACCAAGACTTGTGAAAACACAAAGCATATCACATTTTAATCCTTCTACCACATTTTCAATCATGTAGTATATTAGGGAAATTGTATACAAAACATACTATTAACCATACTGTGGAATAAAATAAAATTTACTCAAAAGTAAATCCTTTTGTTGTTATATTCTTTCATCGTACCAACACGGAGAGTCAAGGACATATAGTTTAACGGTCCACTTACCAAGAAACAAGAAGGCAAAGAATTCATTTATCAAGCTTGAGTATAAAGTGTCAGTCTCCCTACTTCCTTGCAGAAAGCATGAGAGTGCCAGGCAGCAAAAGAGTAAAATGAGAAGAAAGGTGCAAGGAAACAAAAAATCAAAAAAATTGCTGAAGAGGATGGAGATATGTTGGGATAAAATAGATAATGACCAAAAAAAGAGAGAGAGAGGGAGAGAGAGACTATTGTTCCTTTGCTAATTATTTTCTCACTCGTTATAGAGGTACTAAAATGAATATAGTACATTGTCTAAAACCAAAACTTGTTAATGTTCTTTTGCGGAACTGAAGCAAATGATCACTGAAAAGTCAGAGATTTATCTTTTACTTGACTTGTTACTTGTTCTATGAATGTAATTGAAAGCTACCATACTGTTACCTAGCTGTAGAAGTAGTTTGGATCCACAGGAAGGGAAACAAGGACCATGGTAATCAGGTGTATTTGACTAAGTTTACTCTAATTTTTCAAATGCCAAATCCTTCACTATTTCCCATTTCAAAATGCTTCCCTGATGCTCTCATAAAAAGATCTGTGAAGATGTCATATGATGGCACCTGTTTTCAGAGAATCCCAAAAACCCCGTGTAACTTTTTTGTACGTGGACCATCACAAACTTCTTTTTTTTTTTTTTTCATGAAAAGCAGTTTTAGCATTTGAGTTTTGTTCCTTAATTTGTTAATTTTGCTGTATTTAAAACAAATTACTAATAATTTTTAGACCATTCTTCCACATTGTGATAAGATTTAACTTCCTCTTTTCCCTCAAGAAACTCAAACCGATTTCTCCCATCTCAAATCCTTGACTATAAACCAATAATCACTGGTGGAAGACAGAATAGTGAGGGTCATCCTGCAATTCAAGAGAGGTTAATTCTGAATGGTTACTTCAGTAAAACTCACTCAAATATTTGTTGTTCTCAGAATATACAAACAAACAAACAAACAAAAAGACAAAACCAAGCCAACCAAATAAAAAAAATAAAAAAAACCCCAAGCAAACAAAAAACCAAACCAAACAAACAAAAAAAACAACCTTCTGCAAGGCAAAAAAAGAGGTTTTGGGTTACTTCAGGAAGATGCAGGACTATAAACTGTTCAGATTAGTCTCTTCATGTAACTTTTCCATTACAGCTCAGATGTTAGATCACTAAAAAAGAACAGGAAACAGTGAAAGGATAAAGCATGTAGGATCCCCAAATAAAGAAGCAGAAATTACTATAATGATTTGAAGTGGGAAGGAATAAAATCTAAAACAACAGCAGTTTCTATATGCATTCAATATGTTTCCACTAGCAGAAGTAGCATCTAGTACTAGTATATATGGTCTAGGAAAACTATCTGGATCCACAGTGTCCAGGAGTCTAAACCAACATCATCTGTTACTGCTATACAGTTTCCTCAACCCCTGTGTTTCTGACTGAAAAGGTATGCAGATTTTTCTTTATCTTTTTTTTTTTTTTTCCCTTCCCAGGCATACTTTGTGCTTCCAGGGTCTTAAGTAGCTTTTAATCAAGTCCCACAAGATTTGCTATATGGGGTCCCAAATTAAAAACATTTGAAATATAAAACATGTTGGTTTACTATGTCTCTGGTCATATGAGTGGAACCAGCTCAAGGTGACAAATTGGGGTTTTTTTTCCTCAGTCATGTATGGAAATGATGACTTTTTATTATCTATGGACAAATGCTTTGACTTAAAGAACAGCTGATTTTTTATTACCTTTTGTCATTGGCTATGAAATCACAGCTAATACATTTCACAGATTGCAATAATACCCTTGAGAAACCATGTGCTATCTGTCAAACACGTAATTTTAAAGTCCAATAATATGTAATATGTTTACACTGGTTATTGAAGTGCAGTTCTTTCTCAGCATAGGTATTTATTGAAAAAGAAAGAAGTGTAGCATCTCAAAACTAACAGAATTTAATATATTTCTCTAAATAGAAATATAAATGTAAGAAGGTGTATTTATATAATATGCAGCAAAATATGCTTCTGTAATGTAAGAAAACTGTGGAGATTGCCACAACTGTTAGATTTTAAGGACAGATGATATTATCAGAATTTACCTAAAACTTGTTAAAGACAAAGAAGGCCTTGGAGAGTCCTGTGCAGTGTAATAACCTAT
This sequence comes from Microhierax caerulescens, assembly GCA_035590215.1. Taxonomy (NCBI): domain Eukaryota; kingdom Metazoa; phylum Chordata; class Aves; order Falconiformes; family Falconidae; genus Microhierax; species Microhierax caerulescens. The sequence goes on from JAVJGJ010000037.1 coordinate 37,015,109, forward strand.
CGGAGAAATATTTAATTGTATAATATGCATGGGTCAGTGTATATGCAGAAGACTTGTAACAAATAATTTTGTTCTTCTGGCTCTTCTGATCAACTTCAGTTCTTCCACATTTTTAGTTTTTTATTTTTAGACAGGTCATGGATACCTAGAGCTGGAAAAATGTACCTTTACAGAAGAACTGAATGTAACTGAATCCTTCCATTCCATGAAAGATTATAACAGGAACTAGTGGGAGATAATGACTTATCTATTTTTTAAGGTACTAACAAATAACAAATTCATGTTTATGTATTACTGTACCTTTTGATACACTACAAATATATACAACACCAGGTGAAATTATAAACAACTAGCAGTTTTTAACTTCTTCTTACAGCTGTTTCTTTTATTATTATTATTATTATTTTGAATATGTCCAATATAGTCTTAACTATTAGAGAAGTACTTTTCCTTTAATTTTATTTGTCCTAGTACTCATGAAAAGAGTTGGCTTAGGCTCTCCAGCAGTGTAGTTAAAGCTGGATTTTGTTATCAAAAGAATGGGGCAGTATGGGAGAAGAGTGAGAATGTGGCTCATTCTTGTGAAACAAAGAATGTAGTAGAGAGGTAAGGGAGGGAGCTCTGGTGACTCAGAGTGAGCGGTGTGGTCAGGCAGAAGAAAGAAGCAGAGGCAACAATCTGCTGCTTCTGCATCCACTGTTCATTAGATGCTGTCCTCATTTCTGTACACCTCAGTTATCCCTTAAGAGCATCTACCACTCACCTCAACTTACAATATGCTGACCTATGTAAACAGCGTACTCATGGCCATATGAAACTTTCATTGCTCTACACATAAGGGCAGTCCTTTACCTAGGCTTATTCTAGAAAATACTATATGATTGCCTATTAAAATAAATGCAAGTTTAATGACTTTTTATTACCAACATCATGTAAGGATAATAACAAAATGTCCAAAATGTTTGCTTCAGACTCACAATCCTTTTGAACTAGTAGAGGAAAATTAGTAGTATGTAACAATCTATCTCTTTTCAAGATTGCACTTAATCATCTTGGTTTATCCCTAAATGGTCAAAAGTATATATGAATTTGTGTACTACATCTGTTGGCTATCTTATAATGCAGATAACATACTTATTTTACTGGTTAAGATTGCATTTACATTATTTTTACACTGCAGTACCACCTGAATTTCAGTGTTTTTAATTTTTCAAAGTGTCTTGAAAAGCACCCCATAGCTTTACAGATGTCTTATAAGGATGCTTGATGTAGCACATCCTTATTACCTCATTTGTGGACTTTCCATACCTGAAACACTAGCCATAAAATTAATTGCTTCTGTACTCCATTAACAAACATGATAGACTTTTTTTTTACCTTGATGTTAACCGTTACGCATTTATTTCACTAATATATTTTAAGAGGAATTGTAACAGTAAGCAGTATCAGCTAACTGTGTAGTAGTGTTGGAAAACAATCACCACAGAAGTGCATTAATCCTGTGCTGGAAGATTCATCTCTAGGTACAAGAGAGTAGCTCAGTTTCTTTGACCATTTATCACTCTGAAATGATCAGCGAGAATGCCAATTAGAAGTACCATTTATCACTGTGGCTTAAATTGTGATGTTTACACCTTCCTAGCAGAAACTGGACTGAAAAAAAAATTTTCTTAAGATTGCTTACTTGTATATATATCAAGATTAAAAGATTTGGTTAGGCATTTTGTTCACTTAGCTCAGAATCCTGCCTTCAGTATCAGTCTGTGTTGAATACTTCATAAATGTGTGCAGAAACATTTAAAGACACAGAAAAGGCAATGTTTCCATTAAATCTCAATGGAAGATTAAAATACTGCCTCACCCCACAAATGCAAACAGTATATATTTCATTCATACACAGTATAACAATGTAAGATGGAAAAGGCGTAGATCCAGGCACGTTTTACAATAGGTACTGTCATACACACTCTCATCTGTAGGTAATATCTCCCCAGATCAATATAAACCTATGTCCTCAGCTTCAACAGTCTTTCTAAATCTTTTGGCAAAAGAAAGCACCAAATGACACCAAATAAACAAATTCATATTGTAACAGAGACTAAGATGGGCCTGGTAGCATAGCTAGTGGTGAACATAGACTGACTCCTGAGAAACTTTCCCTACATTCCAAGGGCTTAGGTGTGATGACATTTCTGTTCAGAAAGCCTCTAGGTTCAAACAGACCATGAGTGCAAGGAAAGTTTCAAAAAGCCAATTCATAAAAACGAGTTTAAATTATATTATAAAAGTTGTTAAGTTACAGTATAGTGCCTTAATACTCACAGTGCAGAATGTAGATCAAACTGCAGAACACCACAAATGAACTTTAATGGCATGCAAGGTTATGATATACGAGTACTTCTTACAGAAATTCAGTAAGATTTTATAAAACTTTTTGTTACTATCATGTGTTTAAGCACTTTATACAATTAAAGCCTATAGCAGTTACGTATTTGCACAATTATGAGTATTTAGTCAAACAGCCAGTACAACTTGTTATTACCAACCGTACTTATGGCCTAAGCATTACAAGACTAAAAGGCATTGCAGGAGGACTATTTAGTACAGTTTAGTCCACATTGTCCTCTATGTGTTAGTATCTGAATTTTATGTCAGCTTGTATAATTTATTTTCAATTTAAACTCAAACTGCATACTTGAAACTACATTGGGAAGGTCTGAAAATACATTCCTTTGCTCTGTTAGGTTTTGCACTGGATTGCACCTGCAAGTGAGTATTAAATAAAGCAAATTCCACAAGTTCTGCTCAGCGAAGTTTTCTTCCATTTTATTTAACAGGATGAGGTTCAGCTAAGTACCACCTTTAGGAAACTTCAGGTTCAGGTTAGTTTTTGCTGTTCGGTGATAGAAATATTCTTCAAGAGCTAATTCATAGTATTTAATTTACTTCAATTATCAGTACTATATTAAGATGATTATCATTTAACTTGCAGTACATTTAATTTATATATTTAATGTATATGAAACTTTAAAACGAGAGCCTAACAGCCTTCAAATTATGAGTTAAAATCAAATGACATGATCTTCTCTTTCACTGTGACTACATCTCCAACAGCTTCTCTGAAGTTGTTCTGAAATATTCTCTTGCAATATTTCCTATTAGGCATCATACATCACCTACAGACTCAACATAGCAACCTTTCAGGATTTCCCAGCTCCAGAATTTCAAGACTCTATAACTCTATAGGTAGAAGACTACAAAAGGACTAAAAATAAAATGGGCACTTAAGCTTTTAAACCCCTTTCCAGCTTATGGAAACAGATAAGGAAAAAAAAAAAATTCAAAAACTGTGCTAGGAAAAAAAAGCCTTTACTAGGAAAAGTTAGCCCAATGCCTGCAAAAAAGATCTGAATCAGCAAGGCACTAAGCCAATGAGAAATTCTCAAAGCCATGGACAAGATAACAAGGGAACTGGAAGCCTGCTGATGGAAGAACCAGGCCAGGTTGGGGGCTTTTTTGGAAGTGCAGAGATTTTAACTTCGAAGGCTTGGTTGGAGTAAAGAGATACAGGGATTGGATCAAGCCCAGGAAACTGCTCTAAAATGAAGTGACTAATTGTTTAAGCAAATCAATGCCTTCACATAGTTAGACTTCACCACTATGCTGCCAGACACCCACTCTCAGTCAGTCAAGCTGATTGACATGAAGACAAGTAGGATGCAAAGAATTTTGTGAGAATACATGAGGAAGTATTCCAGTTTCTTAGATATTTGTATTAGCCTATTTCTGAGGCTTTCCCCTCAGTTATACCACTATATGCATCGCAGGGGTTGATTTTACTGTATTGTCTCAAATGTACTGACCTTTCTATTCCTTCTTACTAGTTAGTAACGTCAGTAACGTCACAAGTGAAAACGCATTATGTACTGAACTCAGAATTTATTTCAACATGCCATGAAAACAGATAGTTTGGGAGGAACTAGAATTAATAAATTTTATTTCCCACAGATTTGTGCCTTGTGGCAGATAAACACTGGTATCTAAGGTGCTACAGCCCCCCCTCTTTTTCTTCATACTTAAGCACTATTTGCATAAAATCTGTAGGAATGTGGGACTGAGACCTTATATATGACTATTCCATCAAATTCCAATGAAATCGGTTAGCATCCAGTGATACCAAGTCACTATTACCTAACTAGGAAAGATTTTATACTGCCTGAAAAGCTATATACAAATTAAATAGTACTACACATTTTAAAATTTCTCTGATAAATTATTAAAATACAAGTAATCTTTAATGGTTAATTCTGTATCCATTCATGGTGGAACTGAAATTGTGAGGCTTACTGTCATATTGTACAATTCTGGTCTTCAGTTTTAAAAATCTTTAACCTTTTTTCTTATTTCTAGTTGCTTAGTACTATGAAGTTAGCATATTCATCCAATAATCAAATGAAAGTAAAATTCAAATCCTACGTACATAACTAACTGACATATACAGAATAGTCTGTATGGCAATTTTTTTTTTTAATGAGTTAATACTCATAGCTTTTGTAACCTGTCTTTTTCTTAATCAGGTACATGACTCCATAAACTTTCTTTGCTTTCAAAGGCAAACATAACTAATAATTTCTGTAAAGGTCTTGAGCCCCTCCAGCATCTGGTTTTGGTTTACTATAAAAACTGTGTCTCTGATCTCATGTGTTGAACTACTGTATGTTTGCCACTGTCTATTTCCTGTGAAAAAATACACTGAACAATAATAGCTTTTGTTCCTAACCTTCCAGTCGCTAGAACAGCTGAACAAATAATTTCCATGCTTTCATTTGAAATAACTTATTCCGTGTATATGTTTGTGTAGGATCATTTGGGTTATTGGATGTTTCATCATTTAAAAATCAAATATTAGAAATTTAAATTACTGAAAACTACATCTAATAGTTTCCTTATGCTTTTAGCAATTCCTTTGACAAAATTTCCTTCCAAAATACCTTCCACTCTACATATAGCTTTGTGTGAATGGAAGGAACTAGGGGAAAAAAAAAAAAAAAAGAAAACAAAAAACCTCCAAAACATCATGAAGAGGCATGTAAGCATCATGAAAAAAAAACCCTACTCGATAAGTCACAGGTGCCAACTTATAGGCTCTGCTTAGATATAGATAATTCTGGTATGTTAGCTAAATCACGATTAGCACACTGTAAGATTGTCAAAATTAAATAGTGGTTTCTTCCTTAAATCATAAAGAACACATATTTATATCTGTACACAGACACATACGCTTGAGTGGCTCCTTTCCTGTTCATGCAAACCATCTACTTCCCTTCAGAGTGCAGGAAAAGACCTGGCCCTTGTAAACTGCTCAGGCTTGCAAACGTCCTTGCCTTCCTCACTATTTTCTGCCCCTCCTCTCCCCAGTCCTTTCACTTGTACTGTGGAGATCCCTTCCTTTCTCTTCTTTTAAACAGAAACCTTTACAGTCATGATGCACTCTGTGTGCATGCACTAGATTGTGACCCATTTTACTTCCAGGGTTATACCTCTTTATCAAGTCACGGATTCTTACAGTGCAGTTTCACAAGTAATTACTTTTTTTCATATTGTTAATTTACTCGATACTGTCAGGTCCTGCTATGTCTTTGCCCTTTTTTTATTAAAACTTTTTATTGAAGCCAGTGCAAACTTGGCGTTGCACCCAAATCTTTAAAATTACGTTAAATTCCCAGATTAAGATCAGCTTACATTTTAGGTTTTCATAATTTTCAATGCCAGTCTTGGGTAGCTTCATCCCACCTTAAATCTGAAAAATATTTTTTTAAAACATTAAATTAATACTTATATTTCTAGGTTTTATGTCCACTGTAATTATATAGTCCTATTTTATATATATTTTATTTGCATTTAATACATAGGAATTAAACTATTTCACTTACTGGTTGTGATACCTTTCACACTCTACATGTTACCTTTATTAAGAAAAAAATATATAATTTTTTAAAATTTATATCACACACATAAAGATGTATGTTTTATTTGGAAGGTAAACATATTACTATTTATTTACTACTTGATTAGGATTTCTCATGTCTCTAAATTGGGATATTGACATACAGTCTATTAGGTATTCAGAATGTAGTTCAAATTTAAAAGAAAAAAAATTTTAAGACTATCTAAAAAAGGTTAATTTTAAAAAAAAACCTTTATGACTACAGTTTATATTTTAGCTGTTAGTACGATAAAGGAGTTTTATATTAATATTAATATGAATAAGTAGACATGCATGTAACTGAAGTGATTCCCACATCCCAAGACCCCATGATCTTAAAAATGTTACTGAATCAAAGAAACCACTAGTTTAACATTAATTGGTAATTCTAAGAAAAATTGTAATTTGAGGTGGAAGTAGTTGGAAAAATAATCTAAGCAGTTTCAAGATGAAGCTTGCATAGTTTTAAGACACATCTGCAACATCAAGGAGTGATGCAGTAACTTAAGATATGCCTTTCAGGGTATTTTCCTAAAGTAAAGAAAATATAAACCAATATTTGAAAAATACCACTGTTCTTCTTTTTGCCTTGACTGAAAACTTCTGAATATAGAAGATAGGTCTTTTATAAACTGTGTAGACACATTTCAGTCAGGTTTAGCTGAACAACTCCTTCTTGCCTGGCAAATTGACTGTGTGCTATCTTCACAAAGGACAACTTGAAAACACATTCAGTACTTGACTGATACAACAAAGATCAAGGCTTATGCTATTGTGAATTAAAAATAACACCTTTTTTTCCCCTCAAAGTTGCTACACTATTTGAAGGAGTCTACATATTTTTAGCATCTCACTCTACTCAGTAGTTAGTTTCAGAACTCAGCCTTTAAGATTTTTATAGCTGTCGTCTTTTCCCTGCAAACTGCGATGTAATAATCCAATCTTTAAACTTAATACATATTATTTCTTCATTGATATGTGAAAACAAAAAGAATGCATTGAAATTATTTCAGACCTTGAAATCTATACAAACAGCATATATAGGTTTTACAGTGGAATACAAACTGCACATAATTTATATTTTAAATACATAACACATTTTACCCAAGTCTATGTAAAGTTTATATCCAGTATATATATGAATGTATTCAGTATATGCAACCATAAAAATAGCAAAGATCTATTTTCCTGAGATGATATACTGTGGTGGGGTAACCTTATTGAACAGCTGAACTCCTATCCACTGCTCACTCACTCTCCCTTTCAGTGGAACAGGGGAGAAAACAGAAAAAACAAAAAAAAATATTGTCAAGATAAAGACAGGGAGATCGGTTATGAATTACTGTCACAGACAAAACAGGCTCACCTTGGGGAAAATTAATTTATGGAAAATTAAACCAGATTTGGGTAGTGAGGAACAAAAAAGACAAACATGAAAACACTGCTTTTCTGTCCCCACTTTCCCAGGCTCAGTTTGTTCCTTCATTGTCCACTCCATTATGTCCACTGAGAAGTAACAGAATGTGAATGGGAGGTGGAGAGCTATGGTCAGCACATAACAGCTTCTCTCTACTTCTCCTTGCTCCTAACACTTTTCCCCCACTTTAATGTGGGTCCTTTCCACAGGCTGCAGTCCTTCAAGAGAAAATCTGCATCTGCTCCAGTGTGGACTGCCTAGGCCACAGTGCCTTCAGGGAAGAGCCATCTGCTCCACAATGCAGTGTGCATATCTGCGCCAGCACCTGGAGCACCTACATCTCCTCCCTTCTTTCTTTTCCTTCCTTTTCTCCCTCTCTGACCTTGATGTCCCCTTTACAATTTTTCTCTTCCCCTTCTGCCAGGGCAGTGCTTTTGTCCTTTCTTAAATATGTTTTAACAGAAGCTCTACCAGCTTGCCCAGCAGGCTCAGCTATGTCCATCAAATCACTGTGTCCAGCATGGGGCACTCTCTGCAGCCTCCCGGCTGCCAGCACCTTTATACCTATACCCAATACAAAGGAATAAGAGTTTCAGTGCTTACCTACCTCCTTCTGACAATGCAACAAAATATTTAAATATTCCAGGATGAAAGAAATTTTAACAGTGCCATATAGGAAATATTTTAATTAAAAAAAAAAATGTTCCCTAGATAAGATGGAAAAGACCTAAATTTTCTATACATGTTTCTATTTTTGGAAGGAGAATTACAAAACCCTAAATGAGAGTGACAAGAAAATTCCTTCTGTTCCATCTGTTACAGATATATTAGATGACAGCTGTTGAATTTAAGTTTTATTAATTGTCAAAACTGAGTAACTTTTACTTAAGGAAATTTTATTTTTTTAAGACTTTTCTAAATAATTAATCTTAAATATAAATTAATCATTATTACTAATCAAACTCAGAATTCTGAGGAAGCTTCCAGGGGACTAGAAAAAAGAAAATAGCTTACCAATATTTTTTAAAAGTCAATGGGATAAACATGCTAAGTCTGTGTCAGTTAGCCTCATACTGAACCCAAGCAAAATAATGTATAAACTAGCAGAATCAATAAAAATGTAAAGTATAGAAGCATTACTAATCACACTCTATAAAAAGTAAATGAAAAATAGTTTGTCATACATTTTATAACTTTTTAAAAGTTTGTTTGATAAACATAAATGTACCGATTCAACATTTTAAGATATATATAAATAATCCATAATATAAAAGAGGGTTTGGCATTGTTTAAAATACAGAAGCAGCAACCTATGCTGTTATTTTTAAAGACATCCCACAGATACCTGTTCTTGTCTCAGTACTATTCAATAATATGAAAGAAGATAGTTCCTAAAGTTCAGATGTGGCATAAAAACAGTGGAGTTGTAATCACAGTGGTATGATTAGCATGGCTGATTTAGTAGTGTGGGTGCATTTGAAAAAGGTGCACTTTAGTAATGGCCCAAGCTATACTCAGCCAGACAGAATGCTGAAAGTGATCTCAAGCACAAGATGGGATGCTGGAGAAGTTGCTCTCATTTTCTAACTTGTTTCTCAGTTATATTTGGGAATGGAGGACAACTGCAAGTGAAAAACAACTATAACAGAAGAGTCACAATAGTATAATGGTGTTTCAAGTAGTTTAAAACATAAAAAATAAAGTAATTTAGAAGATAAAATGATGTTTTAGTGGATAGTAATTGAATTTCAAAGTATGATTCAGAACCTTTGCTATTGTAGAAAGGAGTAAGCCAAATGCCTATCCTCTGAGGCACATTCTCATAGGAGAATCTTCAACAGAATAACTTGGCTTGTATGTTTAAAGCAGAACTATAAGATTACCAAATATGTTGTTCAATTATTCTTGAGGACTTTGTGACTGAAATAATGGAATGAAACAAGGTGAAAGTACAAGTCAAATTTGTAGAAAATTATTTGTAAGTGATTTAAAACACAGTATCTTACAGAACCAAATGCTCCTTCCAAAAAGCCAACTAAGATTTTATATGCATATAAATAGTTATAAAAAAATATTTTAAATTCTTCAGTATGTACTTATTCATAATTACATATTTACGTGTGCTTATATGTCAAAATTAAATACCTTAAGGATTCGTGTTTTTTTCTGTTAATGTTTAGAAACATTTGAATGATTTTCATATTCTAGAATGAAGTCAGTTCTTTCATTTTCTTTTGGCCCTCAACTATCTATTGTGAAATTGGGAAGTGTTACCTTTAGGCCAATTTGCAACGAGACGAAATATTGAGTAATAACAAATGTTCACCTGTCAATGTAAAAATATTGTAGAAATTGTCAGGTTGTGTGCAGCAGTTTTATTATTTATGTTGTAGACCTATATTATGAAATCATAATATATATTCGTGTAAGTAAGGGAAAACTTACATCAACCTTGCAACATACACATATATTACAATACTGCCTAAATATCTTAATTCAGGATTATGATTCTATTGTATGATCTGCTGTACAAATATAGAGATAGAAAAGGCCTATCCCTCCTCCCAGTCCAAAATTTCTAATCTAACTGTATGTGTATAAGGATTTACTTATCTTATTGCAGTTCATCATGAGGAAGCCCAGAAGTACTTTTATATCAATTATAAATTATTAGCAAAAAGTGAAATATGAAATCCTGTCACTTCAAGATCAATTTACCACAGTTTACCACAGTAAATTAATTTTAATTAATTTACCAAAGTTAATTAACCACATAGTTTAAACTGGGATAAAATATAAGTAACACTTTTAAATGAGACTCTTAGCTGCTTAATCTGCCTATAATTTTTTCTTTCTCCATATCTCTGTTAAATAAGAACTCTACTTCAAGCTGGAAGCACCCACAAAATGACCACTGAGAAAAGCAAAACAAGACAAAAGCCATCCTCTTTTATGTCATCTTGTATCAGAATAAACTTGCTTAGAATTATGTATATATACATATAATTTCACAGATGTACTAGAAATTTGGATAATTTGACAAGAAAAAATATAGTATTATCTTGTAATTTGACTTAGGAAATAGGCATTTTATGGACAATATTTAAATATAAAATATACACTGTGTTTAAAGGTGCCAAAAACATGGACAGTTAAAGAGAAATCTTGATGTTAAGTGATGATGGGAGTTCATATTACCTTATGGAGAAAAAATAAATTAAAAGAAAGAAAATGTGTTATATTAAAAATTGGTAGAATCGAAAGGAATTCACACATATTCATAGGTAAACCCAGAGGCAGCCGTAGAGTTTATATACATTTTCATGCATACGTCAGAAAGTCTTACACTACAGTATAACAACATACCTTTCTGATGCCCACAGAATGTCGTTGCTGGTGTTCAAAAATAATAAAAATCTTTGCCTTAACTTTAGGTACTGCTGAGCAATGCATGGCTAATCCAGGAAAAAAAAAAAAAAAAAAAAAAAAAAAAAAAAAAGAAGAAAAAACCCCACAATAATACAAGAAAACCCAATATAATACAGAGATGAGGCAAACCATGGGGAAAGAGGAAAACAACAGTGGGAAGTGATGAAAGACAAGTAGATAAAAATCTGAAGAATGGCTTTGAAGAAATTAATGAGAGAAATATAAAGCCTTTGGAAAGGCTGCAGGCAGAAGAACTGCTAAAGATATTCTTTCTCTATGCCTAGAACAGACTTGTAATAGTCAGTATAAATTTATTTGTGTGTAGTCCATATCTATTAGATTTTTTTACACCCTTAGTTAAGAAGACCTTAATCTCTTTTCCTTTCTAGCTTATAATTTTCTCCCACTACACATTTTGGTAGTTGACAATATCACCTCTCCTCTTCTCTTAACAAAGGATCTCCATTTCCATACAGATTCAAGAAGTTCTTCTCTATGTCTGTTCTGAATTTCAAACCTTTTGTCAATATAAATTGAGATTGTGCTTAGCATTTCAGACATGTCTCATCAGCAAAAGAAGATTGAAAATTCAGAGCGGATTCTACCTATGCATGACATGGCATTCACTTAAACATAACTTTTGCTGGAGTTTATAATTTTTTCAAAAGGAAACTCAGCCATTGTGGAGCTTTTGTATATACACCAATGCTGAATCAGTGGATCTAGTGGTTACTCTGCAATTCTTAAGGTAGTGGACTTGGTTCACCACAGGCAACACATATGTAGGATACAAATGCCCAGAAATACTGGTGAATGCTTGCTGGCATAATATGTCTTTTATTATTATGATAAAGTTGTCATGTGTAATTACACACAGGATGAACTACGACTATAGAAACAAATTAAATATTGGCAGGTAATGGCTTTGAGTGCTTGACTGTAGTTTTCCATTTTTTTCAATAGGCAATCAGAAATACACATTCTGTTCATGCTCAGTAGATAAAATGATGTCTCTGCCATTGCAGATGAAGGTCCAGCATTATGAGCATGGGATGTAGTTAGGAATTGGTCTCCAAAAGCGAAGCTTATATCTTGTTAAACTAGTAGTGATTTTCCTGAAGAAGGAGGTTCCATGGTCACCAAGAATATCTCCGTCAAAAGTGCATTACTTAAAACTCAGAGACAAATACTCCAAAAGAGAAAAGTTTCTCAGACTGCATCTGCTGGAACGCGTACAAAGAGACAAGAAATATAAAAGATGAAAAGTTTTTTTACTACTATCCTTTGTCTCTGAGATGTGCTCAGGAGTTTCAAGAATTGCAGCTCTAGATTACTGGCAGGCAGAGTGAAAAATAAGGCAGAAAAAGGAAACCAAGGACTCAAATGCTACTTCTTACAGATGAAACAACAGAGCTCATAGCAAAGACTGGTAACACTCATGACATGGGGAAAAAATGGTAACTATTCATGATATAAACCTAATTGTTCCTCAGTTCGGATATTTTTGTCTTGATTCTAGATTAACATAAAGAGAAAAGAGATAGAGGAAAGAGCTTGCAAAGTAAAGTTTGTTAGACTTCATGAATTTTGATATTGTTTATCTTTGCTTCATATTTTATGAGCTCAAAATAGGACCAAGAATCAATACCCTATATTATAAGGAGAAACCCTCTTTATGTTAAAAAAAGTACACAAAGTATATAGAAACTTATAGGAGTTTAGTTCCTTTAATTTATTCCAATTTACTAGCTCATTTTTATGTAACTAATATTGGCTTTCTAGTAGGCTATAAAATCGGCTAAACTACCATTATTTAACACCAAATGGGAATTCAAATGTTTATTAGGTTTGTTCACTCTTTTGTTTACTCTAGTGAATGTCATAAATTGGCATACTTTTCATTTATACATCATAATATACTGGTTTTAATATAAAAGCATTAACATAGGTTATGCCACTTATTCATAAATGCGTTTGTTGAGGTTGCCACTGATCAAGGAGGAGGAAGAAGGAATTCTTAGGGCTTTACACGTGAAGACTATCAAGCCTACTAGTTGAGTGCATATGTGTCAAACAGTAACCTCAGGCACTGATACGTGACTAATGTCTAAGATGCAATATAAAACTCACTGAGATAGGAATAGGGAAAATCCAAGAAAAGCTATTTCAAAACACTGAAGGCCAATGAAAAAGTTGTTGAGTAGGAATACTGGTAGAACTAAAACAAATCCATTCACATTTCCAGTCAAACAAGGTTTTAAAAGTGGCCATTTAAAGGTAAATGTTTTGGTGAAATGTTAGAAGATGTGAGTTTGGTACTTATCACTCCTACTACATAAGGCAGCGGTTGCTCAGAGCTTCTGAAAATTAGATTTATGAACAACTTAAGGTCCTATTTAATACCAATAAATCCATGTGTGGGTTTTTGGGTTTCTTTTCTTTTTTGTTTTGTTTTTTTTTTTTAAGAACAAGTTACATACTTCATATGAGGCTATTCAAACAATAGCTAAGAAATATGTCTTGATGCTTGGTGACATTGTGCATCTAATGGCAAACTTGTGGCATTAGTCACGGACAATATGTTAGTAGTACAAAGACTAAATAATGACAGATACTTTTCTCAAATAAAACCTAGATTTGTTTCTTGAAAGCTGTTTCAAATATGTTGGTGAAAGAGAGGCACAGAATTTTCAGCTTGATCAAAAATAACACCAGAATCTTTGAAGAGTTGTGGTAGTTCAACCTCTAGGGTTAGTGAACTCTGAGGTGCATTGGGTGTCTGTGGCAAGGTGTTGGCAGCGGGGGCTGCACAGCAGCCTGTGAGGGGAGGCCAGGGGCTTCCCCGTGCTGGGCACCACCAGCTGCAGACAATTCCAGCCTGTTCCACCACAGGCACAGCTGAGCCTCTCAGCCAAGCTCTGATGTCGAAAACTGTTTTAGAAAGGGCAATAAACTGGACAAGTAGAGGAATGAGAAGAGAAAGAAAAAAAAAAAAAAAAAAAAGAAAGAAGTGTGACAAACATGAGAGTGAACACCCAGATCAGGGAAGGAGGAGGAGGAGGAGGAGGAGGAGGAGGAGGTGTTCCAGGTGCTGGAGCACAGATTCACCTGCAGCCTGTGGAAAGGACCACACCAGGGCAGATAATCCACACTGTAGCCTGTGGAGGACCCACACTAAGAGTAGATTTTTACCTGAAGGTCTGTAACCTGGTAGAGAGGACCCGTGCTGGAGCAGTTCATGAAGGATGGCAGCCTGTGGAGAGGACTCATGCTGGAGCAGGGGAAAAGCGTAAGGAGGAAGGAGAAGCAGAGAGGAACCGTAGCTGACAGACTGCTGCTGTCTGCGCTGCTCGGGGTGCTGGGACTGGAGTGACTGGTGAGGTGGTAGAGGAGCTGGGAATGAAGGACTGAAGTTGAACTGGGAAAAAGGAGTGGAGGAAGGTTTCATTTTATTTTTTTCTTTTGTTATTTGCTATCAAAATCTGTTTCAATTGGCAAAAAAATAAATTAATTTTAATTTTTAATTAATTAATCTCTATACCATGTCTGTTTCACCTGTGATGTTAATTGATAATTAATCTCCCTGACTTTATATTGACCCATGAGCTTTCTCTTCATTTTATTTTCTCACCTTGTCCTGTTGAGGAGGGGGAGTGACAGAGCAGCTGGGTGGGCAGCTGGCTGCCGGCCAAGGTCATGTCACCACATAAGATATGTTGACACAAGACCATATAATCATTGTCACAGGTATATACAGTTTATATAGTAAAAATGTTTAAAAGATGGAAGTAAAGACTTTTTTAAGAACAGTTATAGTTGTTCTAACTGAAAAAGATATTTCATCATTGTCCAAGAAATTATGGCTGACCTTTAACTTATGAAACTTCTGCTTGCTAGCTCACTCCAGGAAGAAACCGTTCTGACAGTGAAAATGGCCTGAAAATTTTGTTAGTTTTTTCTATTAGTTACCTATATTCTCTGAAAACTCCACAAGGTAGGAATTTCTAACTGTGATTAGAGGAATACAAAACATTAATGAAGTTTTGTAATCTTCTTCCAGTTTCAAGCAGAGATTAGGGGGATGAAAAATGTAAGATATGATGGCACATAAACATCCTTAAAATACCAAGATTTTCTACGCAGTTCAGACTCTGTTCTTATGGGTAACCCTGCAGAAATCACTGCTCTGCTCTAGACTTCAGCTTCCCCACTTCATGAAAGTTTGGGAAGCGCTTTGAAATATAGGGAGAGAAATGTATAATATGAATTTTACATGTCACTATGTGTTATAAAATTTTGTGTGAACTTTAACCATCATCACAATCTTTTCAGGTAACTAATTTGAATAACATCATGAATCAACATTTTCAGGGATTATAGCTTTTTATCTGCTGAGCTGGAAGAATTTTCTTATCAATAATTAAAAAGACCAAAAAGTGGACTGTTTCCAATTTCTTGAAATAGGAAGATATTATTCAAATAAGCTTTAAATGTAATACTAATACTGAAAACAAACAAGAGAGACACTGTTTGTGCGATCAAAGTACTAGAGTATGTTCAACAACTGAAGAAGCACCATGAAATTTGGTCTAACCAAAGTAGTAGAAACTAAGTTAAATAAGAAGCTCAATTAACCATCTGTATGAAGTCAAAAAATAAACATGCTCATTTTTCCAGCTCTGTACATCCAAAGTTTTGAGTTAAATAAAACTGTATAGAAGGCTCAGGAGTATTCTAGGGACTTCAGACATTTGAACCATTTCTCCTAAGACTTGTCCAGGGCAAACACATTGAAAGAGAGTGGGTGTATAAAATTCCATAGCCGCCTATTATCAGTTTTTATTGATCCCTCTCAACAATCCCTGAAAAAGCTCAACCATGGACACATAGCATATGAATAAATTTCCCAGTTGAAAATACTCAGTTTACAACTGAATGTCCTGTATTTTATAGAGCTTATCATTGGCTTTCAACCTTTGAAGAGTGTATCTATAGATGGCATTACAAAGAGGCACTCACGATATCTAGATTTTTCAATTACATTCAATATCATGTTTTATCATGATACACATACACATTTACATATCCATGCTAAACCTCTTTATATTTGTCAAAATATAAGGTATTACAAAAACTTCTAAATAGGTGATGGTATTCTGTGATAGCAGTTTATGGCCAGAAAATACACAGAGTTACATAAACTCTAAAATGCATTTACAGGAAACAATTTTGTGTCAGATACTGTTATGCACAGGAATATCAGCAAAAATATTTTGCTTAATCTTCACATTATAATATTCCTGAGAGTACAGACTACATTTTCAGCTTAAGTCATTTACAAATCAGCCTGTAAGAATTTAATAAGTTATTTATAATTTATTTCAATTATAAGTGCACCTTAAGCAAGACTGTAAAGTTTGAAAAAACATTCCCATTTCATGAGGAGACTGAACAGTCATCTGAAAATGCTACGTGTATGTGACTCAACTGTAAAAGTACTGAAGCACTGAAAATGCAAATAACATAGCTGGGCAATCATCCATCACTGACATGATCAAACAGTGGGAAATACATGTTGGCTGTGCACGCTACAAAATACATCTACTTACTGTGCAGGCATTTTAAATGTATTAATTGTGTTGGACAAATGTATCCTATTTCTGCTGCACCAGAACATTTTACACAAGAGTTGTTGATTGGAGTCCGATCATATCACACCGAGATACTGCCCATGCCCTGTTTGCCAAGGCATGAAGGCAGGATACATTCAAATGTTCCTTAGAACATTGTTGGCACAGAATCATTATTGCATAAGACTCCAAAGTATAAGAGGGTCTGTCTGAATTCATCTATTTTAATAAAAAGAAGTATTTGGAGTATTCTTATGAGCTAAGAAAGATGTTTAAGAGTTAGCTATTAAGAATCCTGGGTAATTTTCAAGCTAATGCTATGACAGCAGGCATGGATATCTCAAAAACTCTACTGCAAGAATGATCCAGTATCACCAGATAGTGATTCACACAGTTTGACCCATCTGTTTGAATCTCTGTTTCATCTAAAAATGCTTTAAGCATTAGTTAGATATGTAGTGGTAAAAAAGTCTTACCCCAAGAAGGGGCAATTCAGTGGCTTTTCAGTTAAAAGAAAAAGCTGTCGGGGAATTTCAAGCAACCTATAGCTGACAACATCCTAATTTAAAATCTTTCCTGTGGTTAAAAAATAACTATATTGGTATTTTGAACACTGTCTTCAAGACCAGTTGTTGATATTTTTTTGAAATGCTATTGGAAGACAACAAAGCTGGAAGAAACTGAACCAATGAAGGTAATAGGTAAAAAGTCATCAACATATGAATTAAATATGTAGAACAAATGTGATCAAGAACAAGGTGTATTTGCAAATGAATACATTTTCCTGTTTCAGAAATGTTTTGATTAATCACTTATTACTTACAAATTATTTTAAAAATCTTATGTTGCAGTTAGGAAAAGATCTTGAGCTATTTTTAGGTCTTGTCAAAACTCTTGCTAAAAGATCAGAACCATATCATAATGACAATGAGAACAAACTAAATTTGCCAAGAACCAGGCAAATTAAGTTATCTGTGTAAATAGAGATATTTTCTCTCGCTTTATTTTTTTTTTCCTGTGAGTTAAGTTTAAGTATAATATAATTGTTAGAAACAGTTGCTTATTTATAAACATGGGAAAATCCTGACCTTTTTTTAAGTATTTTTATATTATATGACATTATATGAAATCAGAAGAGATTTAATTAGACTATTTACTTTTGTTTGATGAGTCAGTGATTTCTGTAAATGTAACACATGTAAACTATATTAATTTAATCATGCAGTAGGAACACAAAAATGTGTTGTTACTGATTAAATGATTACTGCAACATCTTGCAGACTCAGCATCAGGAAAAATTATGGTAGCAATTACAGGAAAAGCACTTGATTGCAGTAAATAGCAAAGAAAAGAAAGCAAAAAAAAAACAATAAAGCAGGAGCTGGAGAAAGTTGTAAAGCAACTCTAGAGGTAATTTGACAATGTTTTAGGATGACTTCATTGTGAGAAAAAACATACACTATTAAGGGACACAGATGACTGCAATAAAAGCTAACATATCAAAATATTTGTTGATTTTAATAATGCAACATTCATGGACTATTCATTGCACTACTAATGCCATCAGAGAGTCTGAAAGCCCTCCTATTCCGTATGTATCTTTTTCAGTTTACTGTTTTTCTAAATATTTACTTTTGTACAGTTAGAAAAAATGCAAACTGCCATTTTCATAACTTTACAGTACATGTAATGTAATCTCACAACAAAATTTTTTAGAAGCCATTTTAGGGTTTTCTTCTTCTGAATAAAAAGTGACTCTTATGATGAACAACAGCATCCTGCTTCTGTTAGAATTCTATTTTCTGAGCAACAAAGAGAGAGTTTACCAGGGAATAAGAAGGGGAGAATTATTTAGTAAATAATAAAATCACTAAAAAAACCCCAACATTTACTCATTAACATAAGAAAATACAAATAGAAGTAAACTATATACAAGATGTAAGACAATGTTGCAGGAAAGGTTGTGAAGAATACTTGATAGCTATCATCTCAATTTTAAACAAGAAAAATTGTTGTTTCATATTAGGTTGTTGGATGTCAGTTTTAAAATCTTAATGTGAAAAAACCAATTAGAAATTAAGAGGTCAAACAATCTCTTCTTTAAGTTGCATTTTGGGGAAAAAAACCAACCAAACTACAAAACAACAGTAAACCCCCACACTTCATATGCATTTATATTAAATTACAAATTCAGAAAACCATTTAAGCAGATAATTAGTTATAGGCAAGTGGTTAAATACTATTGACTTCAAGTTAAGTTCACACTTAATTGCTTTGCTGAATCAGACTCTCCAAGATGTTTAATAAATGTTGGATTCTTTTAGAAAACAGAATAAAATCATCGTAGCTTTGTGGTTCTCTTGTTTTTTGTTTCATAAATACCTGGTCTTCTGTATTTCAGTACTTTTCTCATAGTCGTTGACATGTTTATCTGCTCAACTAGTCTTTCACTTCACAGGTTAGAAATGAAGTACCGAGAAGCTATCGATATGCCTACACTGATAGATCAGTCAGATTTGAGCTAGATGCAGTCTGGCTGATGCAGGTGGAAAGTCAGTGGAGATACTCTACTGCTGCTGAAGAACACAGGATCCCAGATAGGCTAGTTTAAGCTTGTCCAGAAAACACATTTCACTTTAGGGATGTAATGGTTCAGAAGATAAAATTTGTATACCTATGTATTTGTAGCTATGTTGTACATGCACACGTGTACATATATACAATGTATAATCATATATACATGAGTACATATGTATATATCCAAATATGTATGTGTATATCTACTTATATACATACACATGCAAAACTGAAAATGAGTTAAAAAAATAGTGTCATCTTCTGGGGGCCAAAGAACAGCCCGATCGATTTATTAAGGACTGGAGTGGTTAAAGCACATGATAATATCACATACATATTGAAGACCAATACAGTAACACCCTGGGGTTTTTCTTTCTGTAATAGCCCTTCTTTCTATAATAATATGAAATGTAGACAGATTTTTTAAGCCATTATTTATTTATGAGATAGCTTAAGTCTAATGCAAAACTACTTAGGAAACCCAAATGTCTCATCTAAATTTCCAAATGAGTAGCAAGTATTATTAGAGCATTAGTCTTCTAAATCTAGACGTAACTGGCAAAAGAGAAGGAAACTAAAATCTCAGACAATATACGTCTAGCCTTTCTTTCTCTGTGAAAAAGGAAACTGTCTGGTTTAAACATGCAATTTCTTTCTATATGATTCTGTTGTGGGCCTCTGCAGAAATGAGCTCCACAGCATTAACTAATTAATCTTAACGGTAGCCATGTAAGGTAAATTGGTTTTATTATTGCCCATTTTCCAGAGGAGAAAGAGACAGATTTGTTTAAGGTAACGTAGTGAGGCTATGACAAAGGAGAGGGAAGTACTCATGGTTTGTGTTCGAAGTTCAGGCAGTCTCTGCAGTAACCTGATCTATTTAATACATCAGTGCAATATTAATGTCCATAATGCCACGTGGTCTCAGTCTGGACTGAGCTATCACATCAGGAAAAGCAACGCTGTAGAGAAAGGGCATGAAAACTCCAGCAGCCTACACTCCCATCCACACACGTTACTGTCTTCTCAAACTGTGCTTCAAAGACAAACCCTAAAGGCGCCATTCCCAATCTGATTTCAAATGCTACTAGATACCATAAATTCCATAAATTATCTTTTCCCTTGCTCTTTATAGAAGACAATTTATATTTCTTCTGAACTGGTTTCTCATATACTTTAGCTGCTTCTTGAGAGCAGTCAGAGCTGTACTCACTGCTAGATTCACTTTGCAATAGAGTTCGCTTTTGACATCATAAAAAATTGCTCATGTTGCCTGCACTACCAGTATGTCTTAAAGTTTGCCAGGACTATCTTTATCACATACTCCATCCTTCAAAACACACAGCTGAGCCTGAGGCACAGTCTGGGGCTAACAAATATGAGGAACACTTCTTTCTTCTTTTAGAAGTATCAGAAATTCTGCAAGGAAGAGGCAGCTGAAGAGTAAGCTTCCAGGGAAATTTTTAGAGCTAAAGCAAAAGGTCACCGTTCACACTGGTAGACCCAGGAGGAGCAGTGGCAGATTGCTGGCATGGAGACAGATAATGCTGAAGAACACTCAAAGCACTGTTACCAGGGCTAGTTCACTACAGGTGAAAAATTATCAGTTTATAGAAAAAAGGGACTTCTGAAAATCACCTTGTTCAACTTCTGGCTCAAAGCAGAGCTAACTACAAACAGATTATACTGCCTAGAACCTTAGTTCAGGTGAAGGGGTTGGTTGGGGCAGGGGCTGTGTCCATGACCTGTCTCTTTTTACCCACAGTCTGTGGAGTGGGACACATCTACAAGGTTGGTGGAGGGAATGACTGAGCTTCTGGAGAGGTAGCCAGTATGTCAGGATCTATGGAGGGGCAAACCAGTCTTGGAAAGTGGTGTAGCAAGAAGAGAGCCTGATCACTGAGGCACAGTGAGTAGATGGATGAACAGATTTTTCTTATTAAGTGAGAAAGAAGTCATAGAATCATAGAATCATTTAGGTTGGAAAAGGCTTTTAAGATCATCAGGTCCAACCGTTAACCCAGGACTGCCAAGTCCACTGCTAAACCATGTTGCTAAGTACCATATCTACATGTGTTTTTTTCAAACATGTTCAGGGATGGTGATTCCATCACCTCCCTGGGCAGCCTGTTCCAATGCTTGGCCATTCTTTCAGTGAAGAAATTTTTCTTAATATCCAACCTAAACCTTCCCTGGCACAATTTAAGGTTATTTCCTCTTGTCTTATCCTCTTGTCTTGTTATCTGGGAGGAGACTGACACCCACCTCAGTACACCCTCCTTTCAGGTAGTTGTAGAGAGCAATAAGGTCCCCCCTCAGCCTCCTTTTCTCCAGGCAAAACAAACAGAGTTCCCTCAGCTGCTCCTCATAGGACTTGTGCTCTAAACCCTTCACCAGCTCCACTGCCCTTCTTTTGACACACATCAAATAATTGCTGCTGCCCTATCTTTTTCTAGAACAGATTCCTTATGAGGAAGCAGCAAAAAGAACTGCAGGAAAAGCTGTTGGATACCTGGATATAGCAGTTGGTATTGTTAAGCTGTAATTCATCATAATCATGTGTGAGTGGTAAATGTGGTATTCGGAGTCAGGATGTGCAACACGAGCCAATCTTGTCCCCTTTGGAATGGGATGCAAAATAGGCTTGGGATATGTCAAACAGAAAGATGTGTTTCTACTTTTAGTACTATTTAACAAGTAATACATTTATTTTTCTGTCTGTAAATAGTATCCCTACTGTTTTCTGTGTCTGAGAGAATATGTAGATGTTTGGGTACAATGGAATGAGAATGTATACAGAATTATGAAAAGGCTTTCAATGTACTAACTTTTGCCTGCCTTTGAGCAGGCATGTAGACCTCTGGATAAATTACTGAGGAGCAGAGCTAAAGCCAAAAGCTGTGGAAATGTTTTACAAGGCAAAGAAATGGATTTTAGATGGGAGCAGATAAATTTAACTAAATGAACTTGCCTAGTTTGGAAGAGAGATTCACCTCAGTTTGGTTGTGGTTGGTATAAATCATGGTTTCACACTATCAGCTGTTGCAAACACATTTTGTCGTTACAGTCTGTTCAGCTTTCAGTGCTCAACAAATGTGGCAAAATGGTGCACCCTTTGGTATACAGTATCTTCAGTATTTCAACAGCTCCAGTCAGTTTCCACAATGAATTACCTGTCTTGTCAGATTACGTTTTTTTTATTATTATTATTATTATTATTATTAATATTATTATTAATATTAATATTAATTATTAATTATTAATTATTATTAATTTATTATTATTATTATTATTATTATTTATTATGTTTAAAGAGTTCCTGTAATAAAAAGTGCTAATGACCAAAGCTAAATTCACAAAATAATAGAATGACGGAAAAATTTAGGTTGGAAGGAACACATGGCCCCCTCCTTACAGGAGGTCTAACTAAAGCATGTTGCTCAGGGCTGTGTTCAGTCAAGTCTCAGACACCTCCAAGGATGGAGATTCCACAAACGCTTGGGACAACCAGTTTCAGGGTTTGAGAACCTTCATGGTAAAACCAGTTTTTTCCCTTTATCTAGTTGTCACTTCCCATGTTCCAACCTGTGTCCACTGCCTCCTGTCCTATCACTGCGCACTTCTGATAAGAGTCTAGCTCCATCCACTCAGGTAGTGGCAGAAAGAAACAAGGACTCGCCTAAGCCTTCTCTTGTTAAGGCAAAACAAACCTTGTTGCCTCAGACTGTCATCCATCATTGCTTTCCAGCTCCTTGACCATCTTGGTCACCCTCCACTTGACTCACTTTAGTATGCTAATATCTCTCTTGAAATGGGGATCCCAAAGCCAGACACAGAGCTTCAGATGCGCTTTCACAAGTGCCAAATGGGGTGGAAGGATCATGGCCCTGGACCTGCTGACCACATTCTTATAACAGAGCTCAGTATGCAGTCAACCCTCCTTGCTTCTGAATAGGATTCAACTTGGTGTCCACAAGGAGCCTGAATTTTTGTTTCTTCAAGCTTCTTTTCCAGCCAGCTGGCCTTCCACCAGCCTCTGCTGCTGCATGAGGTTACTCCTCCCCCAGCACAGGACTTTGTACTTGCTTGTGTTGAACTTCATGAGGTTCCTGTTAACACATTTCTCCAGCCTGACTAGGGCTTTCTGAACAGCAGCACTGCCCTCCAGTGTATTGACCACTTCTCCCTATTTGGTGCCATGAGCAAACTTGCTGAGAATACATTCTGTCCCACTATCCAGACCATTAATGCAGACGTAAAACAGTATTGGTCCCAGTTCTGAGCCCTGAAGGATACCACTTGTTACTGACCACCAGATAAACTTTGCACCACTAATCACAGCTCTTTGAGCTTGGCAGTCCAACCAGTTTTCCATCTACCTCATTATCCATTCATCCAGCACATACATCACCAATTTGGTGATAAGGAGACTTTGTAAGAGTGTGTTAAAGGCCTTGTTAAAGTCAGGTATACACCATCCACTGCCCTCTGCTTTGTCTGCAGCACCAGCCCTCATCTTATCATAGAAAACTGGTCTGGAATAATTTCTGCATGTTAAATCTGTGTTGGCTGCTCCCAAACACCTTTTTGTCATTCAGGTGTCTGAAAATGGCTTCCAAGAGGATTTATGCCATCACCTATCCACTCACTGAGGTGAGGCAGAACAGCTTATAGTACCCTGGATCTTCCTTCTTGCTGTTTTTGATGATGGGTCTGACACTCATTTTTTTCCAGTCATTGGGAACCTCCTCCAAAATTCATGAACTTTTGAAGAGATTAAACAGCCTTGCAGTGACATCAGCCAGCTCCATCAGGACCCTCAGATGCATCCCGTCTGTTCACAGTGATTTGTGTATGCCTAATTGGCTAATCCTGTCTTTGGATAATGGAGTTGGTATTTCACCCTCTTTTCTCTCTTGAAAAGATAAAAAGATAAAGTAAACTTTCAAGCATTATTAGAAAACAATGCAGCACACACTCTGATATAATGTTAATTATAGATTTTTTATGTCTTTGCCCAGTTAGGCCCAAATGCCACTGAAACAAATCTAACAACTTCTATTAGATTGTGATATTTTAAGGCTTTTGAAAACAGATACAAAGCAGCTATTAAGGCTTCAGTGTACATATTCTGTGAAACTCAAGGGCAGTGAAAAGATTTGTCAGTGAATGCATACAATTCAAAAAAAGATAGAGCCCATGGTAAAAAGAGTTGAAGAATCTAGGATACATACATATGTAGATAAAACCCACTGTGATTAACAACCAACACACTCAAATAAATAAAAAATACTCCTGGCTGGAATTAATTAATAAAGAAAAGCCAACAAAACTTAAATGGCAAGTTTGTGCTTGAAAGACAGACTACGTTAAAAGAAGAATGAAGTCTGGATATATTCATATATGCACAGTCAATAAAAACACAGTTATAGAATATCTTTTAAGAAAATATATTTTACATACCTTATTTTTCTTGTTAATAGCACTACATATTTTCATAACTTCAGTTCTTCTTTGTCCAATTTGTACTTTAAACTTGCTAGGTTCTCTTTCTTAGTTGAGCTCCTAGTTTATGATCATTAGATTTTGTTCATATTCTAATTTTGCAAGGCAAACCATGTTATCTTCATATAACACCTGTAGTTCAGAAATAAGAAAAAACTGATTACTACTAAATACTACTAAATATACTAAATAATTCTCTCCACAGGAATGTTTCAGCATTCACATTAAGGATTCAAATTTTCTTTTACAAAGACTGTACAGCTCAGTAAAGGAACATGACATTAATTACAATAAGAAAATTATAGAAAAGGAAAAAGGCATAGTATAAAATCACAAGGTAAGGTTACAGATCAAACTACAGTCAAAATAACATAAACAGAAAAATTTAATAATTATAATAAATGTTAATCAATTAACTTATTTTTATCCAAAGTTTAGGATAGGCTATTCAGGAATTTTATCAGTTTCAGTTTATTTTATTTCAATAGAAGCAATTAGAAGTACCCAAGTTCAGTCACGTGTTAACCTTCCAAATGTTTACTATAAAAATGAAAAAATTTGGGTTTAGGTGTGTCTGTCATCTTTAGAAGACAGACCTAAAACAGTAAAAAAGAATCTGGGGAAATATCCACAGATATATATATAATATTATATTAGGACAGTTGTAGTTTATCAGGTACAGTTGTGATTTTGAAAATAAACAGGTCTAAACAGAGGAAAAGTTATTTTATAAAATTACAGTTTTATAAATCAATGCATATTTTCCACACCCATAAAGAAACAATGTTAAAAAATGGACCTAAATTGTGGGTAAGATAACCATTATTTGCTCACAATCATGTGATAGAAATAAAAATTATCAGAAAAAAATCCTAAATATATATCTATTTTGTATTTTATTTTACACATAATGTTCTAGCATTTAGTTCACTAAAACAATTAACATTAGGATTCTGACAAACTCAAAAGTACTACTGTGTTTAAATAAAAAATTAGAAAACCAAAAGCCAACGTAACACTGAAGAATCCTTTAGTGAGCACTTACCCAAACTGAAGTCCTTTTATGCCAACATTATGAGCCTTCATTCATTTGTTGCTGGTAGGCAGCACTGTAGTGCCTCCTCTACAGTATATACTGTAGTGGAGCAGATGCAAAGATGTGCTCACATCACATAACTAGAAGTGATGAATTTGATACAGTCCTGTTTGCCCTTCCTTTCATTGCTTTTTCTTCTGAACCATCACAGATAATCTTTTATTCTGTCCTTAATTTTCTGATGACACTCCATAACTAGGTTTATGAATCTTTGATTCATGCAATCCTTCATCTTTCTAATGTGGCTAGGGGAAGTACCATTTTTTACACAAATCACAAGCTAACAAATTATGCCCAGAAGTCATACGGATCTTTAATTATTGTGTGATTAACACTGAAAATTAGTTGACTCTAATAAAATCTTTTGGACAAATATAATTCCTGAATCCTTTTAAAATGCAACAAATCAATACTGTTAGCATTTCAACAATGCTGAAACATCAGGGCAAGTGTCATCCACTTTGGTATTGGTGTGTTGTGTATTCCACCATTTAACTGAATGGAAAGCTCAGAAGATGTTAAACTGAATGAGGGAGCAAACACCTGGAAAATATAAGGAAGAGATAATAAAGTGTCCATTACTTTATTTGGAATGCACTTCTTAATGTTTTCAGCACACTGACAAGTGTGTCAATAGCAAAATATTTTATAACCTGAATGAGTCTCCTAAAATACTATTCCTAAATTATTTATTTTAATCTTAGTAGGAAATATTTTCACTTATTTTAATATATCTTGTAGGTTATACATCCCACTTAAGTACCAACGTGTATTAGATGTCTAAGCTTCATATCCATTGGAGAGCTAGGCAGTAAACTGAACTGAAATGTTCTGAACAGCTATTCAGCCAACCAAAGCGTCTACTTAAGAATGAGAAAAATTTGCCTAATTTCCATTAAACGTTTCTGTGTCTTCAGAGGAGCACATTCCCCATATGTTGACAACTACAGACAGACTCCCAAATTCAGAGATGAATTTAGAGATTAATCCCACCAGCATGAATTCAAAAGATTCTAAAAGTATTTAAACTATTTATATCTTTCAGGCACCAAGGCCTTTTTTCCTTCAGTTATTTATCCTGCTTATTTATCTCCTTCAGCACTCTTCCACATTCACCTTTATTCTTCAGTGTACATTTTATATAACAAACTGCAACTGTCAAAGTCTAAAACTTTGTCTAAAAATAATTTTCACAGTTGCGATGAAATGTGCATCAAAGATGTTTTGCAACTGTCTTAAGCAATCCTTGTATAATACCAAGGATGTAATTTGCCTCAACTTTAGCAAAGCTTTCAACACTGCCTCCCACAATAACTGAATTAAGTCATTATGGTCTGGATAGATGTACAGCTAGATGGATAACAACCGGTTGAATTTTTGGACTAATGGGGTAGTGGTTAGTGGGTCATCTTCTAACTGGAGGCCAGTAACCAGTGTAGCACCACAGGAGTCTGTACTGGAACCTCTCCTTTTAAATATCTTAATGTCTTAATATCTTAATCAACAACCCAGAGAAGGTAACAGAGAGGACTCTCATCGAGTTTCTTTCTAGATGACACCAAACTGAGGGGGCACATCAAAAGAGCTGAGAGCAGAAGAGCAGGGCTGCTATTCATTGGGGTCTGAACACACAGAAGAAATGGACAGACAGGAACCTTATGATACTCTACAAGGACAAAAGCTAAGTCCTGCACCAAGGAAGAACCCCTTGCACTGACAGAGGCTGGGAACTGGCTGCCTGAGTAGCAGCTCTGCTGGAAATGACCCGCAGCTTTTGGCAAGTTGAACATGATTCAGCACTGTGCCCAGGTACCAAAAAAGGTCAACAGCATCCTCGGCTGTATTAGCAGCAGCACAGGGAGAACACTGAGGGAAATTATTATCTGCCTTTGTTCAGAACTCATAGGATCACATCTGTGTCTAGTTTGGGGTTCGTCAGCAGGAAAAAATACAAAGATAAACTGGAATGAGTTCATCAGCAGGCCACTGTCAGGGAACATGGAGCTCTTGCCCTGTGAGAAAAGGCTGACAGACCTAGGCTTGTTATGACTGCGGAAGAGATGATTTGGAAATACAGCAGCCTTCCAGTAACTACAGGGAAGTTATTAAGATAGAGCCGGGCTTTTTGCAATAGTGCATGGTGAGAGGATGAAAGTCAACAGACACTTGGAACAAGGCAGCTTTGAAATGGAGAATCTTCATCAGGAGAATCAAATGCTTGAAGAGGCTGTAGTAGGCTGGGTAAAGGCCTGCATGACTTGCTCTGACCTCATAGCTGAGCCTGTTTTGAGCTGCAGGTTGAACCAGAGAACTTCTGAGGTCCCTTCCAAGTTGAATTTTCCTATAATCCAATTACTCTATATCATTCAATTTTGTTAAATACATGGCTTCTTGTGGTTGTCAGATATACTAGCATGAAGATTTTACATTTGTCAGCACGTATTGCAGTTCTTTTCTGCACTTAAGATAAAAAAACAACCATAGCACCATGTGGTTTCCATTAGAAAGTGCTGACTTTTTAATAAAGCAAAAACAAGGACGACTTGTACAGTACAGCTTCCTGTCACATTTACAAGGATTCCCTGTACAGGAGACTGTTCTCAGGTACTGGCTGTTTGTAAATGTAAAACACAGTTACTTGAGTGTCTGTTTAAATCAAGCCCATATGCTGAGATATCAGCTCCCTGAGGTCCAGAATGTATGGATACCTACTATCATTCCCAACACTGACAGACATTCCACATGTACTGTAATTAAATTTAGATGTCTAGCCTTAAATAAAGATGGTTCCTGGGCTGCAATGAAGTCCAAGATGTTACAGTATTACTTAATCCACTTTCAGTGATATGAGAACCCCAAAATGGCTCACATTACCTGCACTCTCTTAGTGTACGGAAACAACTGTTCTGGAAATAGGTGATAGATACAATAAATGTAATTTTAATTACACTAGAACCAACTTCATAAATTTTCCTGGTAACTGCTTTTCTGCCAGTCACACAAGATCCTGGATAACAAGCAGGAGAACTAACAAAGAGATATAAGAATGGTGACTTCACCTTCTGAAAGCTTCTCTTCATAAAAATGTTCTCCTCTGCATGCACAGGTTTTCAGAGAAGACACACACTTAAAAAAAAACAAAACAAAACAAGAAACTAAAAAACCTACCTAGTCAATTCCATCCTTCCACAGCTTTCTTAGACATTTAGCCAGAAGATATTTTACCACCAAAAGAGGTTATAGCTGTTCCTAGCATCAGAAAACCCAAATTGCAATGAGGAGTCTAGGACTACTAAGTCCAGTTTCAAATGTAATCATATACCTCAGGCAAAATGTCCTCTGGTAGAAATGGCTGCACATGCCACTGGGTGGAAAGATTTGTATCCTCAACAGAAGGAAGCAAATCTGATAGCCTGTATGACATGGCATAGCATTTAGAAAACAAATATCTGTCCAGAAAGCTTTCAGTTACTTTTCAGGATGTTTATTTCAGGTGGAATATGGCATTACAAGAAATGTGATGAAATATTTTTGTTGAGATGAGGGTGCCCTCCAATTAGACTGTATATAATGAACAAATACTGTGATATAGAGAAACCTCTTCTGCCTCATCTAAGATGCTCATAATTCCAGAGTATAAGTGCTGCAGATTTGAGATTTTCAAACTAGTCTTCTGAAAAGCTAGATTTTATCCAGTGTAGCAGGCTTTCTTTTTTTCTTCTTCATTTTTTTCTATAAAGAAATATCACCATTTTCATTACCATAAAAGGAATATAATCTACTCACTGATAGAGGGTTCATGAGAAAATTCTAAAAACTGTTACATTTATATGTTGTTATACATGCTATATGTAGCCTACAGAACAGCAATTAGCTTATCCCATCTCACCTAGCTAAAGCTTAAAATACAAAGATGCGAAGGAAGTGGTTAACTAATGAACAGTAGCAATACATTTATTTACTTTTGCACATATTTTTACTTACCTAGCTAAAGAATAATGGGAAATTGAAAATGGAATCATTCAAGTTGCATTGAAGAGAGAGAAATAGCCTGAGAAGACATGCTTGCAAGGGTATTAATCGTTATGACAGAAGGAAGACCTTCCTACTCAACAGCAGACACCTACTCAACAGCACAACCTCAGACACCATTAACTTCTGTTTGACTTAAGTTTGTACAGATTTTTGACAGTTGTCTCCCTAGCACCATCTGGTGTCTGCCAACTTGTAGCTTGTGAGAATGCACCAAACACAAAATGAATTCAGCTCATGGCCTCATGGGACAGAAAAATTTACAACAGGCATCTCCACAAAGGCTCAGAAGAATATTAGGCAGGCTGGAATGAGCATACATTATGTTTATGATTTTCACCAACCTAAGTTGGTGAAACATTGAACAAACACATATTTGCCCATGTCTCATGTATTCTCTCTGTTGGAATATGAAGGATGATAGGAGCCTGGATGTTCATGTTAGCTGGATTTTACATGATAAATATATCCTTCTTCATTCCAAATTTTACTTAGAAGATATGCTATCTACATTTCAGCTGAATGGTACTTTAACTATCTTCAGCTTATATGGCTCATGAAAAAAAAAAAAAATCACAGAATATACACTTTTCCAATAAAAACATATCGAAAAGATATTCAGTATAGCCTTAAGAACTGTTATACTAATTTATTTTTTTTTTACAATGCATAGCTGTCGACAGCAATATCAGGGCACAGCTGTGCAGAAAATGATTCAACCTCCATATGCTGCCACTGTGTATACTATACCGTAATTCATAAATATGAAGAGTGAAAGTATCATTATTCAATGTCCCTGAAGAAAATGAGAGCCTATGTTTTTTTAGTATTCATCCGTTTTGCAGAACGGTTTAAATTAATTTTAATGTATGCATTATTTTGTTTAAGGGAAAAAAATCCAACCTTGAAATGGTAAAATAATCAAATACTGAATCAATATGCAATAAACTGTTCTGATATCACTTTCAATTTGTTCTAGTACAATTAAAATAATATATTTTCTAAATACTTTTAGAGTCATGCACCTATTATATCTTACTATTATTACAGAATATATCACTATTTGATAGTTTCATCAAAAAATCCTAGATGGTAGTCTATCTGAATTAAGTTAAATAAAATATGGCCACTGTCTTAATTAGTCTGCAAGATTAAAATCAAATGGATCTGGGATAAAAACTGAAGTCTAAACATGCCGTATATATCATGTGTACAACAGGCCACATAGAAGTCAAAAGGTCATTATTTTTTCTGAAAATTACATATTCTCATGCAAAATCTGATAGTCTTTATTGATGGACAATGTCATAAAGCCATCACTGTGTTTATAGACATTTAATTGAAGACAGCATAAAACGATAAACTAAGAAACATGCATGGTTGACTCCTCCAATTCAAACCATAAATCATACTGATGTTCAGACAAGTCGCCCAGACACAAATTCTGATGATAGATGAACCATTTAACTTTGATTTTTGAAAGCAATGAGCTCGCTAGCAATACCTCACACTGACTAATACCACATATGGTCATATAAGAACTCATCAAAAATCCATTTTTCCCTTGTGTGGATGCTAAAATTATCTTCTAAATGATCATTATTAAAAGTGTGCAGTGTGTAACATCCTCCTAATGTTCATAGCTGGATTTAAAGTCTGCTTGCTTCAGTAAGCAATGATTTTATTGCTGTTTCTAATCTTAAATAAAGGCTCTTAAAATATAAATAAAAGAGATGAAACAATATGTAATATTAATTCATTAAAAAAAACATTATAGAAAAGCTAACAAAACAAATGAAGGGAAAGAAACTTTTTTTTTTCAAGTTTCTCAGCATAACATGATTTCTCTAGATGATAAAATATAGTGTATAGCACACAGTTATGACAAAACCTGAATCAAAGCATTCACTTCATGTATTACAGTCAGCAGGGTATGTTACAGTGTATCTTTTGGGGCTACTGAATATTAAATGCTGCTGTTACAGTAGTAGAATCCAAAAGAGTAAATAAATAAATTAACACCAGATAATATCCATGTGTTTTATAAAATTGAGTCATTAGCACATTTTCATTATAGTGTTAGCATTTGCACAGAGCTCTAAACTATGAGACAAGTGATTGTATCTGTGTAAGATAACAAACATACACAATCTTTTTGTACTTACTGAAACCATTAAATCTCTTTTTTACACTGCAGATATGAAATTATCACTAATCAGATTATACCTGGGTAATTTAAAATCTGTTAGCATCAGCCACATGGCAGATTCATGATTTATTTTATGATGTCGTATTTCTATTACTTCATTAGAAATATTTAAGAATACTGTGATTTAGCTCGTGTAAAAATTCAGTGTAACTCCAAGTTTTTTTGGAGTTATTTAACTTATTTTGCATAAGTTAATACATATATTTTTGCATTATTTTCCTCTGCTTACTAAGGTACAAGTTTCCACTCACTAGCTGAGTTTTGTAGCAACATGAATACCTAATAAATTAAGCTAACAAAATATATTTTAGTTTAATTAGGACATCAAAAGAATTTTTTCAACAAAACTGAAAGATCTTAATACATTTGCTATCAATTATTTGCAAGAAAAAAAATATATGAATTCTTATTCAAAAATTACTTTTCTAAATGTTCAGTACTCATTTTATTTGTGTCTAACCATATGAAACTTCTAATGCTTTATAATTTTTTTTTTCATATTATTGCTCCTACTAGTGGCTTCCTGAAGCTAGGAAAAGCGGCTGAATGTCTTCAGAGTATTTGAAATTAAGTTGGAACATGCAATAATAAGCAGGGGGAGGGGGGTAGGAATCAGCATTTCTCTGATAAGCAGACATGCTATGCAGCTGCTATTACAGTGTTAATGAATGAACAAGATTTCTCAACAAAACTCCTCTATTTCATTCCTTTTCAGAATACCAAGATTCACATCATTAAAGTATTTGGGGTTTTTTTAACTTGAAACTTTAATTTGAAGCTTTGCATTTAAACAAAATTCATTTGAATAAATGGGGTTTGCAAGTTTACATGTGGAGAGCTGTATCCCGATCTTATATATGTGCAAATATACAATACCACCACTGAAATCAGTTAGTCTATACACACAGGTGGAAAACTGGACAGCAAGAATAAAATGTCCTTCTTCTATTAAAGAGAAAAGAAAAATTATAAAATTATGAGAAGCATTCACTAACCACCACCACAAAGGGGACAAACAGCTAGCTGGTATTGCAGCATTCATTCAGATGCTCACAGACATTGTCTTAGCTCAGCTCTTGCCAAATCAAGTTCCTGCATGACCATGACAAGATCAGCGTGCACCTCCTCCAGTTCCTTTTTGGTATCATCCAACTGTAATAAATGAAAGAGCAGTGATATTTAGATGGATGAGTTGTGCGCCAGGAAGAGAAAACTACCAAACAAGGACCTAAAGCGATCCCCTGTCTTCACATGCTTGATTTCATTCCTTAATTAGAGCCATTAATCAATAGGTATGAGATATGAGGCTTTAGAAGGGCTTGGTGACACGACACCTTGCCACCTGTCAAAATTACAGCTTTCTGTTCATGCACCATCCCTCAAATAGTTATTTTCTGCAAGCCTGGCTGCATCCCACAATTCATTATTTACTGTATAGTTCTATCCCTGTGCAATGTCAGAAGATAACCCTTTGATGATAAGGAATGGTTTACATAAAATGGTTAAAACTCACAAACTACTTCAATACTTCCAATTAAACCTTTAAAAATATAAGGCTATTGTACTATGACTTTACCAGCAAAGAAATCTTGTATGCAAAATGTGCTCTTTGCATTTTAATTTTAAAAAAGTAGTGCTTTTTCAATATAAAAGAGCCTTTTGATATTAAAAGAGCAGATTCAAACAATTAGTTACTGTGAACTTCTATGACATGTTTATCCAAAGATCTAGATATGTTCATACTATTG
Source organism: Microhierax caerulescens (assembly GCA_035590215.1). Classification (NCBI taxonomy): domain Eukaryota; kingdom Metazoa; phylum Chordata; class Aves; order Falconiformes; family Falconidae; genus Microhierax; species Microhierax caerulescens. Next base: position 37,048,738 of record JAVJGJ010000037.1, read on the forward strand.
CATAAGTTTTATCCAGACACCAAAGTCTAGCATATCAACATAAGGGATTTTAAACCACATAAAATGACATCAGTGAAGAATAGCAGTGTGTACGTGCCGTGAATAAATTGCAGAGCAGTAACACTTCGATGCAGATTCACTGTATCATATGCATGGAAAGAAAGGCGAAGTGTTGCACGCAGATGCTCAGGTATCTGATTCAGGGGAGTAAAGGCATAGCCGCCTCAGAGCAGTGTTACCTGTACGCTTCCACTGACAAGATCCAGCCCTGGCCCCCAGGGATCACCACCTGTTCACCTGCAGCTCGGCTAAGACTAGCAACACGTTTCATGTAGGCCATTGATAACTGTCACACGGCAGCAACCCGCAGTCACAACTGACTGAGGTCAGGCTGAAACTGGTCACTCAGAGCTTGAAGGTTCTGTATTGTATTACCAGTGGTAGCCATCCAGTCACCACACTATAAATACATAATATAATTACAGTTTGCTCCTCATAAACTTCATTCACTTGGGATGCCACTAGTTTCCAATGTCTTGATGAGAGAAAGTGAAACTCGGCTGAAACTGAACCTAAAAGTCTTTCTTTCCTTGTCTTTCTTTACATTAATTTAAATTGTAATTCACTTTAGTTTGAAAATGTGTATACAGAAGAGTTGCTCCTGCAAAATGGAAAAAGGTCTATTTCACATTCCGGACAATGTCAAAATGGCTGCCTCTGTTTACTTTCTTCCTACAAATTCCCTGAAGTGACACATGGAATTATAGAGTAAAACTTCTGTTCTGTAAATAAGAACATGTTCCTGGCTGGAGGAGAGAGAATTAAGAAGGTATTTTCACACATTAGTGATGACAACATATAATTGACTTGTTGCTCTGTTTTGTTATGCTACTCAGTGGTTATGCTGTCATCAATGACTTATGAAATTAACTCACTCTCTTTGCATGTATATCCTCTTTGAATGCCTTGGATAAAGGAAAAGTGGCTTACACGACTCTGGAAATATTTGACACATATGCTGTCATCACTTTAGAAGTATGGTGAAACTAAACAACAAAAATGTGGGAAATTTGGTGGTTGTTTAGCATTATTCAGTGCAATTTTTAGAGAAACCTCCACTCTTCAAAGGATTAAACCCAAAACTAAATATGCATTTAATATTAATAATGTTGATTTGAAGTCTTTACACTCCAGAATTGTAACTGTTGGACCTCATCTCACAGAAGATTATTTTGGATTAGACTTTCTATCAATGGCCTTATGTACACACACATATATTGCTATTATTATGGAGTAACAATGGCCAAAACATAATCTAAGTTGAAAATCAGTTCCTGTTAGATATTTGAGTACATAAATACCAAAATCAAACACATAGGGAAAACAGGATGTTAAAATAAATTTAACAGAATTAAATAACCGTACAAGTTACAACAAACTAATTCTGGCAAACAAGGACAAAGCAATTACTTACCAGTAGTTGCAACTCTTCAAGTGAAAGAGCATACACATATCCTTAAATATGTCCTATCACTACCTATCTGAGTTTTTCCATTGCAGCAGTTGCAGAATTTAACACTCAAAGCCATGCTTTCTTGTTTAGTATGATGAAACATAGTATGGGATGTATTTGCCATTGTGTCAGTTTTACTTCAGCCACAGAAATGAAACTGTAGAAAGACTGGAAGACTTTGAAGGAGAACTGAAATTGGACTACAGCTGCAATTACAGGGTGTTATTCTACGTCTGCCATAGCAAAGCAGCCAGATTCCTTTTCCATCTTAACCAGAACCTCTGATCACAGTGGAAATAACAGAAATACATACACCAGTATGATGATGGAATAATGAATGTCCTCCCAAAAGAGCCTGTATGCTCATGCAAATGGGAGCACAAGAACTGATGCCTTCTTTCATGGTGGGAAGCAAGCAAATCTAAACAAGGTTGGTCATACACATCAAGACCACCAAGAACACAATTAAGTAATTTCCCATTGTCACTTTGCTACAGAACTCTACATCAATAGTGATCTTTTAAAGGTTTCTTGAGTCAGCTATCATTGATTGTATTAGGTATGAAATAGGAATGCTTTGCCTGAACTGCAAAGGTGAAGCTCTAAAATACTGAAATGCAATTTCTGTTCCTCCTGAATCCAAGGCCTACATACAACAAAGATGCCCAAACGACCTTGCCATCCTGCTACAGACACACTTGACATCATTGCTCTAGGAAGCCACGGTAGGTGTAGGGGCATTTCTTGTGAACATTGAGCTGATTCACCACCACGGCTGAGAAACCCAACAGTGTGAAAAACAGTGACCTGCTACTTGGCGAGAAAGTACAATGAGAGTAATCACATTTGGAGATAACCAAAGCAAAGATAAGCATAAGACATTAAGTATATATACACTATTGGTCCTAAGAGGGCTAGGTGCTATTTCACTGGGAGGATGAGACAACAAATAAACCAGGTTCTGCCAGGAACTAGGAAAGCTCTCATCACTAAGAATCATTCTACAAATCTCCATAGTCTCTGACAGTACAGATTCAGTTTTTGAATTTTCACTGAGACGGAGAGGTGTCAACAGAATCCATGTTTTCCTCAGAGACTAAAAAGAAAGAAATTACTGGCAAAAAACCCCTAGTCATACAAAGACCATGCAGAAGCTTGAACTGCTAATGAACCCATCAGAAATAACAACACTGAGGTGATCTTCTATGTAAAATATATGCCACCTGGAAATTTCAAATTACAGACTGGACTGTCTTGAAGAAGTCTGGAAAGTTGCCATCTCACTTGACTATCACATACAAAAGCTCATTTTAAAGTCCAGAACAACCAGTCAGCTTCTTTTTCTAAAATTAAAAAAAAAAAAAGAGAGAAAAAAAAAATAAAAAAAAAAAACCCACACAATTAACCCAGCACTGAGAGAAGTGTTGTATCTTATAGAAACCTGTATTCCACATTGTGTATCTTTTTGTTGACCAAGAGCAAGGAATTAGCACATCCTATATAGATTCTTGAAGTTGACACAAAAGTCCTACAAGCTCATGTGACAGGGCATATTCCTGCCCAGACTTTGATTGCACAGGCAGTGTGTAAGCTCCAGCTACCAGATGGATCCATGCTGTACATATGTACATATATGCACATGTATTTTCCACTAAATGGCTTCCATCCCACTCAGCCAGAGAGGGAAACAGGTTAAGGCATTTGATGCTACCTGTGTTTGTATGAGTGCTGTGTTTTCTGTCTGCATTGATCTGTGTGGCTGGCCACTCATATATGTGCATTGCGTGTACGCATACTTTGCTTGTAGTAAATAGGTGCTCAGCTGGCCGCTGGCTGGGCCTGGGGAAAACAGCTGCAGCAGCTTCACCACTACTGAGTGAATCACCATATCCAAAGTTTCTTTGTCTACAAAACCAAAACACCAAACCCCAAGGGGTTTACACAACACATACACTCATCAATCAGAATAAACTTCTTCAAGGGATTATTAACTATTTAAGTACATCTAATTAAAATCTCTATAAATGAAAATTATAATTTTTGAGAGAAGTACAACAGTCCAAATCAACGTAGAACTGAGAAAAATCAACTGTGATCTGCTGTGTAACTTTGTAAGAAAAAGCAAAGACTGTGGGATGCCACAATGAGGCAATCTCCATTCTGTTGTGTTGCATCTTCTTGTTGTGTTTCAAGGACTCCACAATTAGTTACAAAAAGGGAAAGAAACCTATATCCCAAATCCACAAGGAGTGTTTCCAGAATCTTGGTGTCAAGAGATTACATCTGCCATTGAGGCAATTTTGTTGTTGTTCTGCCGCTAAGTGAAAGAAGTGTGAACGGAAAAATGTGAAAGAAAAAGCAAAACTTTAGAAATACAGGCTCCCTGCTCATCCTAGTTACTAACTTAGCTGGCTGAAACCAAGCCAGACCTCCAACACTCTGATCTTCCCTCTGAAGCAAACTGCCCAAAACGAGTAAATCGAAAAGTCCAGCAGCAGGCATAGCATTAGAGATATGGGCATTTCTGACATATTTCTTCACATTCATCCATTTTGTCTGCAATACATAATAGCTATGACATTTATGATGAAAGGTTTTAAATGGGTTATATGAGCAAGGATGAAAAAAAAAGGAGGAAAAAGACTATATAAAAGCTAGGAAATATAGCTGTGATCTGCTTCTGGATGAGGAGACAAAAAAGCAAAAATATTTTTATTCATATTTGGACCTTGTCTGACAGTCTGTCAGGTCCATCACATGGAGCAAATGAAGTTGGTAACATGCTTTGCAGTCCTAATTCCCTCAACAATCGAAATTATTTGCTTTGCTTTTTTCTCACAGAAGGGCAAAGGTCTGCAATTTTGTCCTGGTAGGGAGATGGGACACTGCTGAGAAATACATATAGACATAGACATGTGACTACACTTGCATTAATACTGTCACCTACAGCTTGTCACCCTCTCAGCTCCATTGCAGAGATGTGGTCATTTTTTCCCCACAAATATGTAGGAGACATTTGTCCTGTATACAGATCCCTACAGCCACTGTATCTTTGCTGCCCCATTTATAACAAGGGTATGTAAAAAGAATTAAAAAACAAAAACAAAGGACAGAATCAATGTTTCCTGTTTTAAGACAAGAACAGAAAAGGCTCATTTGACTGACTATATAACAAGATATTAATTCCTTTACCAGCAAATTCGTATTTCACAGCCAAATGACAAAGTTCTGCAATACTAGAGGAAAACCATGAAGATGATCATTTAGATGGAGAAAATAATAATTCACATGTTATAAACCATTCAGATTCTTGTATTCTTACACATAATAATGTATCTTGAATTGTTGCATATATGATATTACATGTACATTCCATACAGCAACCAAATGTACAAAATATTTGATAATTCTTGCATCATATTTTGAAAAGATTCTTTTCTAGCACTTTCATCTGCCACTACTCAGACCATACAAAAAAATGGCCAGAGGAAAGAACACCACTTAGTAAGTGGCAGGATATTGAAAGGAAGAACAATCCATGACACTAAGATCTCATTTATAAGATAGACAGTTGACTCACCTGCTCTCTCAAGTGTATTATTTTTTTCTTTTAGTCGATCTATCATATGCCTAACAATGGAAAACAAAGTTTTTGGTGCCACTTAAATATTTTGGATGACTATAATATAAGAGTTGCCTGACACAAGCAAAACAGTGGGTGCTCCTCACATACCCAAGAGGTGTTATCACTTCTTGTTAGTACAGCAGCACATAGGAGAAACTTAAAATAAATGACTGCTATCAGTTCCAAATGAAAACATAAGTAGGCCATACTGTTGAAAGTACCACCATTCACAGCTGTAGCTTGTACCATGGTTCAGTCAAGCCATTCAATTTCTGCAAACGTGTATTGAGAGCCCATCCAGAAGACAAGAAGTGCTTGTTCCAAGAAATGTTCCAAGTATGTTTAAAAAAAACAAAACAAAACTGAAAGGTTTCACGAGCTATAAAAAGGTTTCAGTTCTGAAGTGACACTTAACCAGCTGAAAACTAAAGTTAATGAATTTACACCTTTCACAACTGTCATTCTTTACAGCAAGTGAAAATTTGGAGGCATTATGATCTAGGCCATACTGCATACACATCATGTGTACACAAAACCAACTCAGGCTGAGAAATTGCCCTGAAGATGTGTGTGCTCAGGTAAACTTACCCAGAGGCTGACAACCTTGGATGGTGCAGTCTATGCCTACTACTACATGTACTGGAGACAAATTTTCATGAATTTAATAATCCTAGTTATTTTTTCATTATTTATGAAAATAATATTTTTCCTAATTTTCTGGTTTCTGTTAGTATTGTAATCTAATTAAAAAATATTAGGTATTTTCAATAGTGTTTAGAACATTTATTTGATCTATCCACTTGTCAGACTGTAACAAGTAGATTTTTTCATTTCTATGAAATAAAACAAAGTTGCTATCTTGCACTGAGGCCTCTATGCCTTAACCAAGTGCATCATGGGTAGCAGTAGTGCATATTACTGCTTATTATTTAGACAATCTGCCACTAACTTATCGTGATATGGTAGAGGTCCTGAGGGGTGAGACTGGCAAAGATTGCAAAGAGCACTATATGTAATTCCATTACTTACAGCAAAGACATTACCAACTCATTTCACAGAGGGAAAGTAAGCTATACCAACTATTCTGTAAAATAATCCCATCTTGACAGTTTTAATTATATTTTAAATTTTATTTTGGTATACAAAAATGGATCTAAAAACTCTGAAATAAAATCCTGGTCCTTAAACTAATAACTTTGTAGACCTATTTTTAAAAAATGATTGAATTTAAATAGAGAGAAACATGCCATTCTCATATACTGCCACATTTTCTAGTCTTCAAAAGTAAACAAAGTCTACACCCATGTCTATTAATTTTACTTAGTATAAACATGAGCTACACAATGTCATATCTTCCTTTATAATAATTCTAGGTGTTAGGTCCTAAAAATCATATGAACTTTTTACAGTGAACTAATCAAGAAAAAAGCAGTGGGTTTACTCAGAATTTTTCTTCCACCATGTATAAATATACTTCAGTGTAATTAATGCAGTTTCCACCATAAAAAATAAATACAATAAACGTTTATTTAGGGTTCATATGCAGTATCATTTTCAAAATACTTTGCATGTTGCATTTGATAGTTTTGTTATGAGATCTTTTGTCACTCCGACTTTGTGGCTGAGCTGTATTAAAGGTTTGACGTACCTTCTTTTCAAGTTCTTTGAAATCAGATTTAAAAGTGACAAAGGCATCATGCCAGTGACCTTCCTCAGCTGTAAGCACATTCTGATTGCCCACTGAAGGCTTCCTGTGCTGCTGAACAATTGTCTTTTGGTCTTCCAGCTGTGTATTTAAATCAACAGAAAAGACAGAGATAAGAATAAGTAAAGATCTATACATGCTACAAAGAAGTTAACCTTTCTGTCATTCTGTATTGTTCCTTACCACTTAATACATATTTGCTTCTGCCAAGTTATCTTATTGTTCCATTAACTCACACATTTATGCACCAGAGAAATCTTTTTGTAGTGAGCTTTTTACTAAATCTTTACCAAGCATTTCTTGATGTATTACAAAAGTATATTAGACTTATTATCATCATTTTGCAGTATTCCTACCTACAGTATGTCAAAAAAGCGTTGCCAAAATATGTGTTTCATCTACCATATTTTGATTTTCCATCACTGAAACACGGACTTTCTAGAAGGTGTTTTCCCATCAGGAAGCAGTTTCAGATTTTCTCTGAGAAAATTTTTCACTTTAGTATTTTCAACTCCTATATCTTCATATTTGTTCTTTCAAATTCCTTTATAATATGAAACAAAAGAAACTATTCTATGTGGCAATCTCCAGTCTGCAAAGGTCATTTATTATGAAGCTTACTGTATACGCCTAATTTTATATTGCATAATAAATCTTCAGCTACCCCTATAAGTGACAACTCTGAAGGTTCAATCAGAGGTTGGATGTATCAATGTTTAATGTATCTCTTAATAAAAAATTAGCACAAGCCTTCAATGAAAATAAATGTTCTTGGTTTATGTGGTCTGCTTCACAGGGCTATTAAAATGATTTTTATTACTGTGTTAGTATTCATATAGGCATAATAACAAAGTTAACTATTAGGTTTAACACAGCAACACAGGCACTGAAACATGTTTGCCATCACAACGAAAATGTCCTCAGTCAAACACTGGCAAGCTACAAAGTACACCAGTACACCAAAATTCATTTCAAAGAAGAAAGGAATGTCTATTTATACAAAACAATCCCTCACTTTAATATAACTCAGAAATAATGCCATATTTCATTCTATATTATGGTGAAAAATGTGTGGTCAGCATGTTTTAAATAAGATAGTGACCAAAAAAGGACAATTATATAACTTAAATGTTGTATTTGACAAATTACTAAACCTTTGCTGAATACACAAGTGTTTCATTTTTGTGTAACAGATTCTGTCGTAAGGGTCTCTGATTTAATAAGCAACATTCTATGCTCAAAATAAATGGAATCAAGAAAAGAAAAAACCAAGTAATTTTGGAATTCCTAGAACAGAATCTTTATTTTTCTGTAGGTCAGTACACAATTCAATGTATATTGCTTAAGAAAGGATTTTAAGCCAAACATTTTAAAAGTACTCACCTGCTTAATTTTGATTAAAAATATTTATGCTTTTATTTGGATAATTAAAAATTGATTTATATTAATGTGAGTATTCTAAATGAATCTACTATGCAATGTTTACAAATTAACTTTCTTCTTTTGCACTTAAATTCAAGATAGTATTTTGATGAAGAGATTACTTACATTCAGCTATTTAAGACAACAAAATTTCTCATAGTTTCACTTGTGCTGGTGAATTTACTGTAAATTCCACCAGTCTGATAGATTCAATCAGTCCATTTGTTGAAATGACAGGTCGTATTTGAAGCACCAAATATTTCAAGAACCACTAAAGATATTAAAAGTGACAAAGAATGCAAAGAGCAAAAAGAAGCACATTCTGGTTGTATTGGAAAATAAAATTTCACAACCTCCTGCCCAGTCTGTGCATGTTGGAGTAAATGTGTTCAGATAACATTATGATTAAATTCGCTAAATGAAAAAATCAACAAGATATTTTAAAGTTTACCATCAGCTTGGTTAACCAAGTCTTTATTATTTGCTGATCTTTTACGAACTCCAGAAATTATTCCTTGATTTAGTGTTAATCCAAGAAATCAATTTATTCATTATTTTTTTGCAATAATTTATGTTTGCTATTTGGAATGTAAATTTTACTCTCAGAGAATGAGTAGTGTCTGTGGAACTCTGTTATCTGGGGCAGAATATGCGCTGTGGACTGGTTGTAGCTATAATTGTATTTGTCTCAGGAGTCTGTCATGGGAAGATGCTGACATCCCAAGTAATCTAGCATAGCATCTAAACATCTACTTAGTTACTAGCTTCAAAAGGGTAATTTATCTTCAAAAATAATTGATGCACAATCTTAAGCATTAAGCAGTATTTTTCATAATCAAGTTGTATATAGCTAACATACAGTTGAGAACCTATTTTGCGCATCCAAGTTTAAGAAATGCTGACATTTTTCAAATTAAATCTGAAAACAAATTCTAGCAAAATATTACATTATGGTTATCATTAACAAACACAGTTCTGAAACTTAATCTTTAAATTGTATTACATTTTGTGGATTAAAAAGTACATTTCTCAGCTATGTTCACATTGTTCAAATTAAATAAGAATGCAGTGCTTCAATAAAATTTTCCCATGAAGAGATTTTATTCTCAATGGAGTTGTCTAACAAAGGCTAATTTTACAGCTTTGATTGTTTTTTCTCTAAGACAATAAGCATGCTAAAAACCACAACTGAGCAAAAAGGAGATTGCAAGTACCATGACCATTTCTAAAAAAAAAAAGAATTACAAGTTTGGTAAACGGCATGTCAATTAGTAATATTTTGCAACAGGCTTTCCTGGAAAAATTACGCTAACTTGCTCTAAACAAGCATTCAAACCCCCCTGTAAAATCTAGAACACAGATACTGACTTCTGATCAGTAGAAGTTCAAGGATGGTAGCAAGATCTATCTTGCTAAAAATTTCCAAGGTATGTATAGTTTTAAACTTAACTGAAGCATAGATAGTGATTTATCTAAATTTATAGATGGGGGGGAAAGTAAATAATAAAAAACACTGGAATACTTAAATAATAAAAATCCATTTATTAATGCCTGGATATTGTTCCTATTAATTGAACTCAAGATCTCCAAATACAATAAAGGCAAGAGAAAGAGAAATGCTGCAGTCAGCCCAAAGTTCCTTTGGTTCTATTAAAACTCCTGAGATACGAGTAAAATACTTTGAATTGTCCATTCATGATGTTATCCTGGTTTTAAAAAACATAGAAAAAACCTCAAACCAAAAAAAAAAAAACCAGTCAGAATAATCATATGAACCGTTGGTTTCACAAGCAGACAGAGTCATGAAGCTTAACTTGCTATAAAGTTTTCTCATTCGTTACTTACTTCATCTCTTTGACTGCACTGCGGCGGGAAGGCTACAGCAAGGCCCAGCCTGTCACTGCCCTGTGCTGGTGGGTGAGCCAGACCGTGCCCACAACACGCACTGTGCAACACTGCAGTTAGAGGTAGACGGATCTGACGGACTTCAGAACTTCTCTTGTCCCATCCCCACGGAGACGAGGCTCCTGCAGCTCCACGTCCCTCCATCCAGCCAGCAGCAAGGCAGAGCACGTATTTCCGACAGGTGCGCACACGCACACCCGATGCAAACGCTACATACGTGGCCAGCCACACGGATCGCACACTGAGACGGGCCGATACCGCTACCCACGTCAACACAGCTTTTGTGTGAAGTGTGAACAGCACAGACAGTCCCACCTTCTCTCTCTTCTCCACCTGACCAGCTGAAGTTCAGCGTACACACATCACGCAGGATTGTCCCATAGGTGACCCCTAGAACCTGGTCTCCTCACGTTGCTCAGCCCCGAGGCTCTCCGCTCCCTGACTTGTGGTTCCACTCTGGAGGCTGGCACTCTGACCTTTCTCCCTACTCAGCTAGTCTGCCTTAAGCTTGACGGCTGGCTCGCATGCACACACACACAGTACGGACTCGGCAGCAGCAGGCTTTAGACACTGTCCACTTCTCAGCAGCCAGAGCCATGGGTCCCTCAGGCCATGGTCTCTCTCTCTCTCCCTCTCTCTCTCTCTCTTTCCCCCCCCGTAGTGGCTGGCACTCACACCTCTTATCATATTCATCTGTTAGTCCAGTTTGCAGTTTGCTACTATTTACATGTACAGGCTCGGGATAGGGAACACACCCACATACACGGCAGTTAGAAAGAGGATTTAATACAAACGCAGAATACGCTGAGGTGATAAAGAGCAGGGCTGTCAGAAAAGAAAAGGAAAAGCTTCTTAATCCTCTTTTCTCTCTACAGTCCCACAATTATTCCTACCCAGTCTACCTTGTTCCCTTCCTTTCCCCACTGTCATTCCTTCTCAACACATCCAATCATACAATCTACACAATCCCAAAATTCACTTTGTTGCCCTGGCATCTCACAATAAAACCCACATGTCTTAGCTGCGTGGCACTACAGGGAGAGGACCTTTGCCGAGTCATATTGGTAGATGTCGCATCAAGGACAACAATTGTTCTCCCCTGGTGGTCTAAGGAGCAGCTGGTTCAGTGTATTCCATCAGGTTACAAAGGCTTCTCTAACTTTCACATTGCTCCTCTGAGCACCACCAGGTCCCTGTGTCTAATGTGCTTAGCTTTCAGTCAGACAACCTCTCTTTCAAAGAGTCATATTCTGAGTTCCTACCTTGTGGCTGCTAGTTTTCACAAAACTTATAAAATTAATTTTGAGATTTGTCCTTCAGTTTGGAATTTGAAACCACTAGAGGATGGATTAAAAGCATAATCACATACACCTAATTTTCCAAGGAAATTAGGAAGAAAATATTAGCTATCTTCCTTCTCCCTTTACTACTCCATTGTTTTCCTTGCTGCTCATTAACTAATTAATTTCTCCCACGGACAGTAAATTGAAGGGTGATTGATTATTTTCTATCTAGTCAAGAAATTCCTTTCCACCCCATATCATTTACCTTTACTATCATCAGCCTGTTTGTATTTTCCACATCTTCCCTCACTCCCTCTCAGTTTGTTACTTCAGTAGTACATATACACTACAAACCGGATTCTTCACATTCAATCTCATGGAACACAAATCCAGAATTGCTACCTGAATTCTCTTTTGCAGCTCTACCATAGATTTTGTCAGACTTAAACCTTGAAAATACACTGAAACTAGTCAGTGTCTACTTGCCTTTTTTAGGAACAGTATTTCATCCCATCATTCTTAATTTGTTAGCTGTTCCTGCAGAGCTGGGAAACAGGTTCTGTTTTTCTTCTTCCATTTTCCCCAAGTGAAAACAGATCATGGCTTGTTGCTACCTAGTGGTGGTAATATATAAGGTAAACTAACCTTGTCAGGCCCCTTATTCTCAAACTGCTAAATGCCTAGAATACTACTGTGGAAACATATTTCAAAACAGATTATTCAGGAGAAAGAATTCTAAAACAAAGAAGAGTGCCTTGCACACTGAAGAGATTTGGATCTTTTGTGGGGCAAATGGTGATCTTGCTATCCTGAGTATCCAAAATAATTAGATCTTGACAACATTAAATTTCATGAGGACAAATGAAATAGCAGCTACGTCTGCAAAGTTTTAAGATCCTTGAGGTCTTTCTCTGACATGCATCTGCATCTTGTGCAACAGACTTCCCTTGGCTAAACTGATAAGCTGCCACAGATGTTCACCTGTGTTAGCTGCTTGCATTTTTATAATCTCTACTGAAAAAATACAATCTACATGTGCAATGTCCTCAATCACATTTTAAAAAAGTATTGTGTTAAAAATAGAGGCAAGCAGTATTTTGATGGGGTTTAGAATATCTCAATTTCATTTTGTAAAATTTCTGAACAATGTTACATATGAGATCCAAACTCAAGTCATATGCAGATTGCTTTAAATTTAATATGAAGAAATGAATATGACAAACATTGAGCATGATTCAATTTTTCTGGAACTCATCTAGTTAAAATAATGCTAAAAGATTAGGTTTTTTTCTAATGTACCATCTGTATCGACTAACAATAAACACTTTAAAAGTTTGCTACAATCATTGTGTTCAAAGTTACTCTGATCTCCATTATATATCTTATAATTCCATTCCGTAATTTTTTTTATCTGTTTTGTCATTGCTGTTGGAAATAAATAATAAATATAGTATTACTGAGATACTGTAAATATAAATATTTCTGAGATACCTTAAAATCAGAGGGGGTGTGAATAGTTCAGGGGGAGGACTTCTAACAGAGAGAAGGGAGAAAGTGTGAAAAAGAAAGCTGTGCCATTGATCTTTTAAGTCTGAAAGTAATTTAAAAGAATTCAAAATCTCTCCACTGGGACTTTAAAAGCCCTTGACAAACTCTACAGATTTTTCACACAGACCATCACAGTCCTTACCAAAGCACTGAAGTACTAATTTTTTACTGTTTTTAAATGAGTAGAGAAAGAGCACTTAGAAGATGGTAAGATGGTAGATCGTTGTGACAAATTGGAACATGGTATTAAAATAACTCCAAACATAAAAATGATGCAATCATCACAAAAAAGTTACAATACTAGCATATCTTGCTGAAAACATAAAAAATTAAGGACATTTATAATAAACACATGCTGTCATTCATTTAGTCAATTTAACTTATTAATTCTGCTACCTAGAATCATAGGAAAACCTCGGGAGGGAGGGACCATGAGCAGCCATTTGTTCAAACCTCCTGCTGAAAACAGGTCTCTAGATCAGGTTATCAAGGGCCTCCTTAAGCCAAGTCTTTAATATTTCTGGTGAGGAGTATTCCATCATTTTTCTAGGCAACCTATTCCAAATTGTACTTGTTCTAAGGTGAGTATTTTTTTAGATCAGTTTGCATTTCCCTGAAAGTCATCTGTGCCCTTTGACTCTTCTCCTGTCACTATTCACCCTTGTGAAAAGAGAACCTCTGTCTTCTCTGTACTCAACCTTTGAGGTACTGGAAAACTGTGATTAGGTTGCAGTAGCCTTTCTCTTCCACAGACTGAAAAAAATCAAATACTTTGATGTCTCTTTATATACCAAGTTCTCCAATACTGTAATCATCTTGGCAGGCCCCCCAGGGAGTCCTCTCCAAATTTTCAATTTTTCTCTGGAATTGAAGGAAACCAAAACTGATCATAATTTTACAGGTGCAGCCTAACAAGCAGCAAGATCAGTGAAATAACCACTTCTGTGGATCCTGGCCAAGATCCTGCTTATGCAGCCCAGGACACGTTTGCCTTCATCGCTGCAAGGCACACCACTGGTTGACGTTCAGCTTGCTCTCCACCAGGATCCCCACATGTGATTCTTGCTGGCCCAGTCTTTGAACCTGTTGAGGTCTCTGAATGGTGGCTCTTCCTCCTGGCATACCTACCTCTCCCCCCAATTTGATGTCATTTGCAAACTTGGTGATAGTGTATTCAATGCATTTAAAATATTCAACATTTGTTTAATGTATTATTCTTTTTAAACATTGTTGGGGTGTAGAACTTACTGAGTACAAATGTATGAAAGTCAATTTTGAGTTAAGGAAGTACTGATAAATACTTGAAATAAAAAAATATGAACAAATAAATAAAAATCTGCTATGCATTGTGGGTTCCCCATTTTGCCCCCTCTATATACTGAAATTTGATTAACACATTCCCCTCCCAGACATTCATGTTTTCAGTATCATCTGAGAAGAGGGATTAATATAATTTCAGCATATTATTTTTCAAAATGCTTCTACATCCTTAAGCAGGATTATGTATCTCATGGTGAAAGACACTTTCAGTGTTCTTCTGTCCCATTCTTTCAATTCCTTTTCCAAAAGGACTTACATACTGTGATGATATCCCAAAATATTTTGCAGCTCTCACTGACCCCTCTCCCAAGCCTTCCTTCCCATTCATTACTTGCAAAACCCTGTTGTTCCCTTAGGTTTTCTTTGCTTAGTTTTAAGATTCTTGAGTTTCCTATGTCACTTGTATTTCTAAGATAGTATCGTGCTTCTCCCCTCTGTCAAGTTGACTACTGTCAATTCAGGAACTCTGAAGAGTGTCAATATATTGTATGAGAACTGATTTCAGGATATAATTTCAACAAAAGAGAATCCAAACCAAATATAAATAAATGGTATGGTATGGTATGGTATGGTACAGTACAGTATGGTACAGATAGTCTATCAGTCAACCCACATGGTGCTAAAATGTCTTTAAAAAAGACATTATTTTGTTATTCCGTTTCTTATTTTATCTTTAAAATATCTTATTTCTTCCTCCTTCAGATTTTTGGTAGCCTTAATACAATCTCATTGCTCTTAGTAGTTCTCAATTCATTACAGAACAGTAGTGCAAGTCAAATTTAGCAGATTTTTTATTCATAGAAAAACACAGTTTGGACATACCTGCAGTGATTCATAAACTGAATTGAAAGGCACTGGTATCAGCAACAAATGTGAAAGGTTCTGAAATCCAGTAGCTATTTATTTTGGTATAACTTCAGGACAAATTTCAAGAACGAACTTATGTTTTTGTCATGGTTTAACCCCAGCCAACAACTAAGTACCATGCAGCTGCTCACCCAGTCCCTCATCCCCAGTGGAATCGGGAGGAGAATCAGAAAAAGATTAAAACCCATGGGTTGAGCTAAGACAGTTTAATAATTGAAATAAAATAATAATAATAATAAACATC
>JAVJGJ010000037.1:37069023-37090613 GCA_035590215.1 Microhierax caerulescens
GCTGTAAAACTTGATAGTCACACACTGTGCAAAGGTCTGGATACTTGTCAGGGAGACAAGAGGGAGAGGAAAGGGTGATTCATCACTTTCTTCCACTGATGCAAAATTCAGTCATTGCTGCCTGGTCAATTTATTTAAAGATCACCATAAGGTTGACTAGCAGGAAAAAGTTTACAAAAAAGATGAATCCAGGAAGAATGCAGCATAATTCAGGTTTGTAATGGAAGGAAGTATAAAGACAGCCAATGAAGGAGCAGACAAATCACTATTTCAGTCTGACATCACTGGGAAAAAGGAGGAATTTGAAATATGTTACATAAAAAGTGACATAGCAAATGACAAGTGTAAGAAATGAGAAAAAAACATGAGGATTAAGAAAAAATAAATTAATTTATTGGGATGTAAAACGAGAAGAATTAAAAATGGCATGATCAAATGATGGAGCAGGACAACAAACTTACCACTTCGGCTGGAAACATTTGCAAAGTGACATTATGATAGTAAAGGAGAAAAGAAAAGAAATAAGAGTCATGAGCATTTGGAGAGATTTCTCAGGTAACTGGGAAAAGAAGTTAAGTAAGTAAACAGTGTGGATAATTTAAGGCTGTGAGTGGGTGGATAAGAGTTTGTGATGCCAAAGAAACAAGATGGGTGAGGTGAACGAACTCCTTCAAATCAATGGAAAGAGAAAAGGGAGAGAAAAATAACATAGCAGAAAAGTGTCATTTCTGACCATACGGTATATGAAGAATTCACAGTGTAAGACCTCCTACAGAAACAGATCTAAGTGGTAGATATGAGGCTTAAAAAATGAGTCAGGTAATTGGAAGTGGCAATGAGAAATATAGGAGAGAAAAGCAGGCAAAGACCTGGGCAAATGCTAATGGGGGCGGATAAAGAGAGAGAGGTGGGATAAGAGGAGAAGGTATGAGGTACAAGAAGTGAATATAAATTAACTGGTTGAGAATGCAGATAAAACACTAAGAGACAAACAGGTGATAGGTGAGTGGTAGAACTCATAAGCCACTTACAATAGCACAATAAATGATTCAGTAAACAAGTCAACAAAACGATTATGGAAGTGATCATATAGGAGAATAACAAGTTGCACGTGTCAATGCACGTGTCAATAAGGGGAACAAAAGAGAGACTGGGCTTGGTCAGTCAGTGAATATTCAAAGCAGCTGGACAGCAGCTGAGCGCCAGATGTTGGGGCTGCCACTACAGTCTTACTGCAGTGAAGTCAAGGACCTATATCAATTTACCACAATGCATTCCGTGTTCCATGTGTGACAGTCAGTCCATACCAAAGGCTTATGGACCACATTTGAAGGAAAAGTAAGTGCTGCATTTGTAGACAATGTAGTCATCTCCAATATAGACTGGGAAAACATCAGGAAATATTTTAATAAAGTGATCACTGAGTTACAAAGTGTAGGTTTAACCATAAATCCTCAGACAAATGCTTTGCGATAAGGTAAATGATTATCACCGGCATGCACCAAGATAAAAACCTCAAATCTAAGAATCATTGCCATTTTAAAATACAGTTTATATATTATATAATATATATATTAATACAGTTACATATTATAATCTGTGTATTTAGATTTTCTTAATTTTCTACAAAATTAAAGAGAACTACATGAATAAAGACAGAAACCTAGTCCCAGGGGATGGTGATCCTTTCATTTAGTGTACCATTTTTGAAAAAATGCAGATTTTACACTAACTTTGGTCACAGAAATGTATCTTGGACAACCAAAGCCTGTAAAGCAGGTACGTTACCCCCTAAAATCTATACTTAAAAATGAGCTAAATAAAACTGTTCAGGGACTCAAACATGAATAGTCAGGGTCCTTTTTACTAAGCATACATGATGTTTTACTTTCCTTGGTATATTAATAAACAGTCTCACCTGTAGGATATTTCATTATTCTCTTTGTGTTAAAAATCTCTTTTAAAATAGAAACATTACAGAAGATTCATCAGCATGATGTAACTGTTCTACTTTTACATGCTAACATTTTTAAGCTTATTACTTTTCTCCAAAATTTGCAGCAGTATTACTAATTAACAGCTATAACTCTTTCCTGTCTTTGGTTTCTAGCTGCATTATTGTTTCTAAGCATGTCTACAGTGGATGTCAATTTGTAACCAAATACTAAATGTATAATAATAACCGCAGTTCTGCATAATAAAAATCCTTACCTGAGACAAATTTACATTTTACTTTGAACAAAATCTGTAAATATATTACTGATATTATTTAATACACTTAGTAAATCTTTATCAGGTAATGTATGTAAGCCTAAAAACTTCTTTTTCAAATAGGGCTTAACTAAAATAGCAGCCAATGGACTTTTTTTGAAAGAAAATATGTAAATAAGTTTGTAATAAAATTATCAGATTTCAGTGGAATTTTTCCTTGCATTTCTTTAAAATACTATTTGAACAACTGATCTGATTAGATAATTTCTGAAACTATTATTACTAAAATTTGGAGATGACTAATATATTGGAGATGAATAAACGACAGTTACAACAAGTCATAACAGCAGTTTTAAAAAAACAAATATTGTATAGGTGTTAATCAGACACGAGATAAAAACTATAGATTTAGATGAAAAAACAATTTCCACTGGATCATTTTTCACATAATCTAAGAACATACAAACAGAATGTTTTCAAATAACTTACTAATTTAAAAACCTGCTACAAAACATAAAAGTAAACTCCTTTTCTAAGTAGTCTCAGTCAATAGTAGGACTAATTGAAAACCTATAAATTTAGTACAGTGCAGCATGTAGTCTCTATCTTGCTCTGCCTATACATCAATAGGTCATTCTCAGTTAATTAAGTGAAGGCATAATTAGCTTAATTTATGTACTTCACAGCAGTTAATGATATCTTAGTACAGTACCTGAACATTTGGCCTGCCCATATAACTAGCTGGATATACCCGGTTCATTCTGTACCTCTTCAACTTCAGCTCTCCATTTTTTATCTCAGATTTCATTTTACACAGGTTAGTCTGGAGCCACTAAGTCTAATTTCTTGAGGCTAGAGCTGAAACAAAACCAGAACAAATTAACAGGTTAACAAAGCAATATGATTGGACTGCAGTCTGTGATAGTATTTTATGCAGAAAAATCATAAAAGACGGTGATAGTTCCAAATTAGCTTCTTGTACCATTTAAGTATATAATATTTTTAAATAGTGTAATAACAACACACAAAGGAATAATAATAGAGAAAGAGGTAGGACTGAAAAGCATATTATTTTTTTTCTATAAATTATATAGTTTAAAATTGGCTATAAAAAGCCAGAATTTTACAGAGCATACTTACAACACATTGTGTAGTACCTCAAGAAAATGATCGTCCTTTTTCCGTCACAGAGAAAGTGTTTCCTTCAGCTGTCTCTGTAGCTCATCTTCTCTTTTCTGAAGCTGCAAGTTTACACACAAAGACAAACCACAATGTCAACCAATTGGACCTCACTTAAGGAACCAAGGAGATCGATCTGTAAAGCGTAGGATGAACAGGACCCCATTTCTGAAGTACGTTGCTCAAACTGCTCTTTCATTAAAAGATGCTCTCTCTTATTGATTTTGGCTTAAGTAATGAGAAAGCTTATCCAAAAATCTTTAGCATTTGGGCTCAAGTTAAGGAAATCAATAGAGTCATTTCCCATTTGAACTGCATATGTGAGTTTTATGTACGAGAGACAAGACAAAGCCCAAATCGGATAAATCGATCACACTGTCAATAGAACATGAAGCTGACAAATGGCATTTTTAAGCAATTAAAGAGAGCTGTAAACATACAGAAGCTAATCAATTACAATGTTCTGCTATTAACAGTTTTTAATTTATACAAACACTATTAGGAATCCCAGGGAACGGGGCTAATAAAACATATTTCCTGCTACTCTTTAGGGATTATGACAATAAAGCTTTTGTTGTCTCCATATGTAAATCTTCCGATGCTTCCAGGAAGAAAAGGAAATATTTAATTAATCACTATTAATTCCTATATTACTAGATTATTAATTCCTATATTACTATTATATTACTAGAATTCCTATACTACCATGTCTACATGTGTAATAAACACAGTGGCCACAGTCCCTGACTACGTTTTTTCACCCAATCTGGAGTACAAGGACAACTGAATTGAATACAAGGGATGTCTAGTGGTCACCTAGTTGAACAACTCAATCAAAGTAGGACCACAACCAGTACTAGACTGGGTCAGCTTTGGCTTTGTCTAGAAAAGTTTAGAAAAAAAACAAGGATGGAGATTCCACCACCTAGCTTCATAAACTCTTCCAGTGCAGCATGACCCTCCTGGTGAAGCATTTTTTCTAACAGTCATGCTGAAGCTGAAACTTGTGGCTTTTGTCTTTTATTATATATATACCAAATACCACCACTAAGAAGAGTTAGCTCCATCGTCCCTGTAGTTTACCTTCAAATTTCTGCTAACGAAGAAATGCTATCAAAGGTCTCTTTAGCCTTTCTTTCAGCAGGCTAAGCCACCTCTCATTGAAGATCATGTGCTCCAGGTCTCCAACCATGTTATCTTCTTAATAGGTCTCTTTTGGACCCTTTTCAGTTTTTCAACACCCTTCCTAAACTCTAAGGCCGATATGAACAAAATATCCAGTTACAGCCCCCTCAATGTGAAGCACAAAGAAATAATAACTTTCCCTGGTATATTCTCTACACTCCTTCCAATGTAGTCCAGTTTGCCTTATTTGTGATGATGACATTCCATTCACTCTCAGCTTGCAATCCACTATAACCTCCCCTTTTAGCAGAGCTGCTACTAAGTCAACTAGTTCCAGGCTGTTCTGTTGGCTATAACTTGGCTATTCTGTCTGAAGTGCGGGACTTTGCATTTCTCACTTTAAACTTTAGTAGGTTTCTGTTGGTCTAGTCCCTAAGTTTCTCAACATTTTTCTGTCCAGCATGTCACTTAACCTTCTCGTGCAAATTTGCTGAGGGTCCATTCTATCTCATCATCCCAATCACTGATGAAAATAACTGAATAAGAAAGGCTGCAGTATTGACTGGTGTCATCTGGAAGCTAGGCCATTAATTACTATACTCAGAGTCCTAACGCTTGCTCATTTCTCAACCCATCTACCAACCCATTCATCCAACTCATTATCTCAGTTTATAAATAAAAATACAGTTCAAAAAGTGTTAAAAGTCTTGCTAAAGTTGAGTTACATTACAGGCTCTCTCTGGCCCATGTAAGCAACCATTCCAACAGAGAAGGCAACCAGATTAGTCAATCATGAACAAACTGCAATACAGCACGTTCCATCTGAATGTGAGAAAAAACTTGTTTACCTTGAGGGTGACAGAGCCCTGGCACAGGCTGCCCAGAGAGGCTGTGGGGTCTCCTTCTCTGGGGACATTCAAAACCCACCTGGATGCTCTGGGTGCAACCTGCTCAGGTGAACCTGCTTTAGCAGGGGTTGGACTAGATGATCCCCAGAGGTCCCTTCTAATCCCACCCATTGTGTGTGATTCTGTAATATCAAAATATGGTCACTGAAGAAGATTCTTATGAGATATATAGATTTAGTATAGGTTTAAATATTCCAAAGGTTTAGAAATATTGGACTCATTGATAACCTCCATCACTAATAGAAGTAAGGTATATAATGCAGTCTACTTTCTTACAGAAAACAGAAAGATGTCTACAGTGGCATGACATCCTGAACATAATATCAATGTTTAATGCAAAAATTAAAACAGTTTTCTAATCTTTATTCATGGGATGGAAATTTAACATCAACAGCTAAAGCTACAACAGAAAAAACCCAACTGCAAATGAAAAAATAATTTTGGCTACTCATTCATTTTCTCACCCTAAAAGCAGAGCAGACCCTCTGCCACACTGTGAATGAAAAGATCATGGTCTTAATTGAGGATGAAAACATTTTACTAGCTAGGTTTTAAAGTTATTCCCTCATTATACACATTTCTCTAGTCTAAAATGAGTGTAAGATGCCTGTATTTCATGCTGGTCTCCTTAAACTGGAAAAATATCAGGCACTGAACTGATATTACATCAACAAGGAAATATCATATTTCCTGGGGTATGCCCACTTACTGAAGGCACATGACCTTCTTGCACATGAGTGAAGAATAAAGATGGCAAAAATGAGCCCTAAAGAGAAGTATATAAAATACATTGTCTGTTCATTCATCGTTATATTCCGGGATTCCTCTAAAAAAAAAACCCAAAATCTGAAATAATTTGGTTTAGCCTTTTTCCCCATCAGAATCTAAAAGTATAATTGACCATGGATGGCACTGATTTTTTCTGGTTTTCTAACAGCTCTGAAATATGAAAAACTTAAAACACTATCAGCCATCCATGCAATTCCCGCTGCATGCATGACACAACCAAATTGAAAGACTGACTAAAAAGTCATATTTGTGAAAGTAGCCTTTCTCAATACACTTTCATAAGGGCGATACTGTACGAGACCAGACAACAGTAAGTAAAATTACTAATGTCAAGAAATATTGATATTTTTTAAAATCAATGACTCATCCGTTTCCAGTTTTTCAGGAGGGTGTTTTCTGGATCCAGTGAATGCCTTCTTTTAATCTGTCTTCACCTCTTTACTAGCTATTTTCTACTACCTCAAAAAAAAACCTGAGCAGTGTAAACTACTTCAGTTAGCATTGTTAAGTTCTTCCTTGAGTCTTCTCAGGAAAGAGATTGAGAAGAAAATGAGGAGTTTACAGAAAACAGAACAAAAAGAGCAGTTTAAAAAAATCATGTAGGTCCACCTCATTTACAAATCCAGCCAAGTCCAGGAGGAAACACTGGTCCTTCTCAGAATCTCAGAAGTTTCACTTCTGTCACAGGTCTTGGTTTTCTTGAGCAGGTAATTAAATCTTTTATGCCTTTCTTCCTTATCAATACATTCTTGACAAGATTTCCCTAGATGAGAAGGCTCTTCTGTAACAGTATCCATAAACACCTAGAAAGTACTCAGATGAAATAAGAAATGTATAGTCAGCTTTTTTTGAAAATGTAGTGCACAGTATATCACTTCTGAGTGCTCACATTAAGATTTCTGTAATAGTAGAATTTCACAGAAGTTCACATCAATATGGAATTTTCTATTCCCTTGCTATTATAGTCTAGAATTTTAAAGATTAACTGTGATTAAGTTTGTTAGAAAACTTCTGGAAGACAAAGAGATGAAGACAGGAATTCTTCCTCCATTTGAAATTACCAAAAGTCTCAGAGAAACCCTGAATTTAATTTTTTCTTCTTATCTCAGAAGTTGACCAAAGACTTTTGAGTTTTTTAGGTTTCTTAGTTGCCTTTGCTTAAAACAGAAAAAAAAAATGTTATGTTGTATATTTCACAATATAAGTTAATAGGCTTAGAAAAACTGCATTCTCCAGAAGAGGTTTCCAGTTTAACTGTTATAACTGTTAGCGAAGGGATAACTCCAGGTATTGGGAGCTGAATCTTTATATGGTGCTGTTAAATGAAGCATTTGTGCTTGAGAAGCCTCCGCCTGAATGCAATTCATTTTATAACATCATCTGGGGACAAAGTATAGTTCAAGATGTAAACTGAAATGGCATCTTCTGGTAACGCAGAAATATCCCTCAGCTGACTTGGAGAAAGAAATGAAGCTGAAAACCAGACCAGTATAAAATAATTGATCAGTTTGGTTTTGGTAGGAGTAGTTTTACAAATGTTTCTCAGGCTGAGAATCATCCTGTGTACGGAAATGCAGTAAGCATGTCACTGGGGGTAATTATATCTGACCTGCTTAAGGACACAATGCCAGCAATGTTATTCCAATGAACTTTTTCAAAGAAAGGAACATGGATTCAAAAGATGAGCTGTAAATCCAGGTGTGCTTTCCAAAATCTATACATTCTTGAATGTACAGATGTGCAGATTGAAACAAATATCACAGAGAAAGAAAACAGCTCAAGTATGAGAGACATGTACCTTAGTTCAGCCTCTACTGGGATACATTTTTATTTTCTGCATTTTGCTGATAATATAGGAGTGAACCCCAAAATACAAACCAGCTTAACCAGCATGGGATTAAATTGGACTTAGTTTATATGTTGTTTTTAATATTTTTGACTGGATCTGTCCACAAAATGGATCCTGATCCATTGCTGAATGACTCTAAACTTGAAAAAACCCTCTGTTTACAAATCAGGAAAAGATGTGAAATGGATCAATAACAGTAAGTTATCAATATTAATAACATAACACCTAAGGATAAATGAGCAGAAGTCAAAAGAATAAGACACAAACATGAGAACTTTTTGCATTTTTGTATAAAAGTAAAAATTATATTTTTTGTAGTAGGCAAGGGCAAAGTCCACAAACATGGGGAAAAAACACAAAGAAAGCGACTACATAAATAAATATGCCAATAAATAATACCTTTAAAAGTTCAGTTCTACTACATCCAGGGATTTTGATCTTTGCTTTGAATGAACTTTTCACTGACTGTTTTTCCTCATTTTTATGAACAAATACAAGGGGAGTTGTGAATATAAAGGTGAGCACTACGGGCAACCAAAACATTTGTTGTAGAAATAATGTGATGAAAAGCAAGGTCACCTGGGGTGGAAAATAAGTACTAATAAAACAACAGATGGAAGTCAAAGCTAGATAAGGACTGGCACTCAGACTCAAAGACAGATAGGTAAACACAGAGATTTGGGGGGAATTTAGAAAGTAAAAGGTACACCTAAGGAAAACTGACATTAAGGTGAGACAGTATGGAAAACCTGGACAAAGAAGGGATACACAGTAGATAGAAAGTGACAGCAGAAAAAGTATTTGAGTGGGGATATAATATATTGCAGCCATTCAAGGGTTATGTAAAGGTCCATTTTTTTATGTTACAGTTTGCTTCCTTCCTACTTCTATTCTAAACTCATCTCTTCTTTACATCCGCATTTCACAGACAGGTCCCTCCCCTACTGTTATTTTACAACTTACTTCTCTTTCTAAATTTATGGCTTCAAATTGCTTCCAACTGAAGTTTGTTTTTCCCTAAATTTTATAATCCAAACTAGGATTTTATCTTGAAAAGAGAAACTGTCTCAGCAAAGTCAACTGCGCAGAGTTCTCTAAGTGGAATTTGGTACTTGTATGTAGGTTATTCATCACCTGATTCAGCTCCTGTAGCCAGGAACTGAAGCAGAAGTACCCTTGCCATCATCTTACTGTTATTATGTCATATGACCATATTGTCATATGACATCCTCCTAACAGGAGAGTTGGAAGGATACAAGCTCCTTCATCTACCTAGTAAGTCTGTGCCAGCAAAACAACACATTCACACTTGAGTTATCTTTGGAAATGCACAATCTACTTTTAAACAGACCTTGAGTTTGTATTTAGATTTAAGTACTTTTCTAGAGTTTTGTATTCTCAAAATAGGCAACACTTCTCCCCTAAAGTATACAACTAATTTATGTATTTAAATACTTTATTGCACAGACTACTTGTGTAGTTATTGACAACTTTTTTCTATTAAAAATATTTAAGAAACTTAATCCTTTAGACATTTTAAATTGCATTGTTAATACTTCACATATAGGTCATCAGTGTATATGAATATACTACTAATTCATTAACATCTAAAATAAGGTTTTGTTTATGCAGTAGAAAAACCTGAATCAGTGCTTCTCAATTATTTTCCTTATAGCCTTAGGAACTAGAAAACATGTTATTTATAAAATTACTTTTTTCAGAATTCAACATTCATGTCTTTCTGAGTTATAAATACAATTCTTTTAAAAACTTGGTTAGCTGCACCACTTAAACATGAGTTTGGCAGCAGTGTTGGTGTCACAGAGATTATATGCTTGGACTTCAAGGAGGTCAATGAGATGACTGCACAGCTCATTGTAGAATAGCCTTCACTAGCTAATCCATAATGCAGTGCTGTCAAATTATGAACATGTACCTGCAGTTTTCCAAGAAAGAGAATTCAAAATGAGAAACTCCATCTGGACCATTCTTTTTGTTTGTTTGTTTGTTTTCAAAGTGCGTTCCTCATAATGAAAATAACAATGACATTCACAATTAAAGACCCTTATGGTAAGTATTAGGTGCTATTATAGAATGCAACATCTATCCACTAAATATACTTTATAAACTACATACAGATTTATCCAAAAATACTTATTCAAAAGTCCTTGCCAAATTTTTGGAAGCTGTATGAAGTATTACTGTTACATGAACTGGCAGTGCCAATTCAGCAGATCTGTAGAGAAAAACATGTAGATCATGAAAAGACAGAAGGATTATGTGAGAGAAAATGCTTTTAGAAAATTAACACTTCCCAGAAGTTTTAGATAGTAGCTTATGATAACATTTTGAATAGTTGAGGGTATTACTATACCCAAGTTTCATCTTCTCCTAAATACAGGTGATGCCATCTTACTTTAAATATACCACTATTAAATGGCTGTAACCATCCTCTTCCCACGTTCAGTGCTGCACACAGAACTCAAGAGATCAGATTTGCCATACCTGTAGCACGTGCCATAGGTTGCACGTGACCCCTAGCGTACAAAGATTCTTTTTCTCTTCCTTTTTTCTCTCCACATGGGTATGAATTCTAGTTATATAGCTGTAAGGAGAAATAGTAAGGATTTATCTTCAGGTTAAAATGCTATTTTTGTTCACTTACGTTTTTACATTTGTTGCTTGCTTTGATTTGTGCTTAATACTCTCTCCTGCTGAACAAAGGTTGCTGCCTGTTGCTGTGTTTTGTTTCTTTTCCACCAGCATATAGAGTTTGTATGCACTTAAGTACGAGCCTTACTGAGAAAAATCCCTCCACATTGAGTCAGTAATTTATATGCTGCATGTACCCGTCTAGGTAGATGCTATTTACACTTTGAAAGTTGTTGCAGTTTAACCCCAGCTGGCAACTAAGCACCACACAGCCACTTGCTCCTTCCTTCCCAGTGGGATGGGGGAGAGAACTGGAAGAGTGAGAAGAAAACTTGAGGGTCTTTTCCCACACACTTACTCACTTCTGTCTTCTTCTGTTCTAGTAAGATCAGCAAACTAACGTCTTCAGAAAGTACGCACTTCCTAATCATTGAAAAGAGAAAAAAAGAGAGAAAAAAAGAAAATCCAATGAACCCTAACATTCTGGAATTAAAAGCAGGGAATAATAAGCTTCCAATTTTATTTTTTTATTATTTTTTTAATGAGAAAATAGACACAAGGTCAGGTGATATATTGTATTTTCCTTTAGAGATCACTTATAATCATAGACATGCCAGGGATTTATTAAGACGGCAGCTCTAAACTTTCCTCAAGTTGATATATATTTCAAGTATAAATTAAGAAGATCGAAACCATACTGAAATTTTGGTATATTACCACCCAATATGCTTGAATGTGTTGAGAAAACCCACTCTTCTGCAACACTGTTTTAATAGATAGTTGTATTTATTATGTTAAAAGCTACAGTTAGAAGTATGTCCCTCTTTTATTCTTCATATTTTGAAAGGTACTTTTTCTGCAGATTCAACAATAGCAGCCTGTATCAAATTAATGTTGTTTATATGCTGTATGTGAGAGTTCAAGCACTGCTTTAAATGCATAGAGTTCTCCACAAAAACGAGATTAGCAGTTTCAGCCCTGCAATGTAACAGTATTATGAAATTATTATAGAAATCAATAACACTTTCATTTCCAGAACTAATCTGATGGTAGGATCTTGTTTATAAAGATATTAAACAAATGCATTATTCACATTTTGTAATGATTTGCAAGAAAAAGGACATTTTTTTAATTATCACATGGAACTGGTGTAATAAATGAGTGTAATTTTTATTAACAGGAGTTAATTTACATAAAACAAATGCTCATTGAATTATTGAGTATGATAATATCTACATGCCTAGTCTTGTTTGTCGTATTTTGTGCCTTTTGGCGACATCAGAATTATAACAACCTGATTGATGCACTAAATTTAATGCATAATATGACAACATACCGATAGGTATGGCTTATAATGTATAATTTAAACATGATTGCTATATATTTCACCCATATTTTCCTGGCTTTACAAAGATTTCTAATGCATCTAGAAATCTCGATTGTAATGCAGGTTGCCAGATATGAACGTCTGTTTGAATTAATGAACATTTTTATAAAAATACTCTGACTATGAATGTTTTAAAAACCTTGTCATAACATTCACCAAACTTACACATGACAGCTAGCATGTGTTACTGCATTTTCATCTTAAATATTTGATGACGGCTTCTTTAAATCCAAGATTCATAACCCAAAGGGTTTCATTTTCTTACAGCATATGTAATTCAAGAGACATTTATTAGTATAGCTCTCATTTTATGCATCAACAAAATATTTTTCAGAGAACCATTAGATGAACTCCCTGCTTTTCAGACTTTTTTCTAAAGATTTTAATTATAATTGTATGTTTTCTTTGACAATATTTGTACACAGACTATTTGCAGTGCTCCCTGCTTCCCTATCTCCAGCCCCATTGGAACTGAATGAAGAATTCTGCAATATACAATAATGCAGAGTCAGAAAATACGAAAAGCATCAACTAGAATCTCATACAAACTAGATTAAATATCTGGAAAACCTTGGTAAGCTTTTTTTAACCTCTGAACATACCCAGAGATACATTACTGTATAGAGTTACAATTCACAAAAATTTGCTAAACATAGATGTTCGTCTAATGCTATTAAACTACTATTACTGAAGCATAAAATGAAGATTTCTGTATTCATTATTGTCAACATGTAAAAAAAAAAATCAGCAATGAAAAAATATCCAATAATAAAATGTTTATAATTATTTAAGAAGCAGATCAACAAACCATTGTTGGTGCGATATATTACTATGTTAGCACTGAAGGTTGTCCACTGACAGGTCACTCTCACTTGACCTTGTATGCACAGAAAGGTAGTTCACCATGGTAACCTTGGTCTTGTGGCTTTCCATACAGTAAATCATTTCAGCCCTCTTCATGTAATTCTTTTATTGGCTGTGCAATTGAAATGTCATGCTTCGCGAACAGAGAAGCTAGTAATTTCTTATGGGTGATTAAACTACCTCTGTAATGTACGAGCATGGATGGAACTGTATGCAACTGACTTAAGCATACATTTACTTTTTTAAATTCTTGATATTTTTCAGATGCTTACAAGGAAGTTTGCTGTGAGAATAAAAAACAATTCTTTTTCACAAATGTATTCTAAACAAACACCAAACAGCATGCCTTTTAGACTACCTTCAGGTGACTACAGGAAAACAGTAGCCTAAAAAAATGAATATTTAACATTGTTTTTAAAGTTAATACCTCATTTTCAATTGAACTGAAAAATTCCAAGAGTCAAGCTGGTTTATAAAGCCCAAGTTAGACTCAGAGCAGGAGCTGATATTGTTATTTTAATTATATTAATATATATAAAGGTGAGATTTTGTAGAAAATAATCAGAAAAAAAAACCTGGAGGTGGGCAGACTCCTTCAGCTATTATTTTCATTATATTGTTTTACATTCATGATAATCTTGATATAGAATTGAACAAATAAGGCTGATTCTTTTTTTGAAGAATTACTCCTTTGAATTCAAACTATAACCTAACAGCAGAAGACAAATGGGCTTTTTAAATTAGAAAGGTGCACTCAGAAGAACTTCATATCTTCTTTTATAAAACGGCACACTTTCCTATATAACTGTAATATAAAACATTTAATGTAACTGTATTTGCATGAAGTTCACACTAGGTTTTTCTTTGTCTTTTTCTGCTTTTTGCATGTCAGATTGATATGAGTCTGAAAGACAGACATACATGTATGCAGTACACAAACTCAGATCTTTCAGAAATACAGCAAACACACAGGTACCACCATTTTTACATTCTTTTCTAAAGGAAAAAAAAAGAAGCCTTTTTTAAACAGTGAAAATATCTTATTCTTTTCATAACTTTAATTTACAGTAAACTATGATAATCTTGACTTTTTAGTTTTAGTTTCCCGATTGTACCCATACCTGCACACAATGAAAAATAACATTGTTCAGTGATTTATTAAAAATAAAAGTAAATAACTGATGACCAAAAATGCAGTGATGGATCAAGAAAACATTTGACTGCTGAGTTCTGAAATAAATCTAATAATTTAACCACCTCAATCATTGGATCAAAAAAGAACATGGAATAAGGTTATCGAGGAGAGGGTGGAAGGCTCTACCAGATGCTAGAAAATTCTTCTTCAATGTTTTTATAAGATCACAGAAACCAGTTTCTGTTGAGCTTAAGAACCCAGATCTGCTATCAGGGGATCTATTTGCAAAGGTATAGAAGTGGTAATATAGTAGACTGACACCCCATTCAGCTGGATTAATGACCTCATGATGAGAATGGCAGCTGCTAGTCAGAAAACCAAAAACAGTCCCAGTTCAAACTGAATTTTCTTTTCTCTCCTTACTACTTTCCACAGGATATTTAATGCCTTTTTTATGGCAAAGATACCAAAGCTGAGACAGTTGCATGCATACTTAAGGGAAGAGTTTCACCTAAGCGGTAGCACTATTAAGCAGTGGGACACCTCAAAAATATAAAAGAGCACATAGAAAACATACAAGATCCTTTTAATGCTTCTTTGCCCTTTAGTTACCAGCAGTACAAAATCAAGGTTGTGATTTCCTTTGCAAAATGTAGTAATGGAGGAAATCTGATCTCCTGTCTTTTTATATAGGTCTGGTATCTCATACAGTCTAAGCATTGGCCCAAGTCCCATTTCATTTTAGAAAAAAATCTCAGATAAACTTATTTTTGTGGCGGGGAGAGAGCAAACACCTTCTCAAATGAACACATGAAAAGTGCTACCTCCTGTTTGACTCAGCCAAAAAAAAGAGAATGGATTTCATTTGGAGCCATTTTATCTTATTTCTCTTCTGCTCCATTGTGGAACATTGCTGAAATTCCCTTACATCTGAGAAAAGTTCTAGTGTTAACTGCAAGTCTTCAGCATGAGATTGCAAGCTTCACCAAGATGGGCACAATGAAAAATCACAAAGAGGGAGACTGAAGTCTCTCATTCCTCTGCTGGACACCTCCTGTATTTTCCTTTGACTATTCTGTGAGACTGTGTTTTTCATAGCTCTTAAACAGAAAAAGGATTTCTAGTAGACCTTGTTCTTCTAAGTACATTTAGGGAATTCTCATTGGTCCCACAGATTTCCTCTAAATTTAAAAATAACAGCTAAACCAGTGATAATATAGCAGCAACTCCATAAAATGGCATGGTGTCATTTAAACAGGAAAAAAAAAAAAAAAAAAAGAAAAACCTAAAGGAAATACTTGTAGCATCACAATTTGTATGGTCTTACAAGGGGGAAAAAAAAGAGGTGTGTTTACCTCCCTGGTGGGAAATAAATCAAATATTTTAGATATAAACTATAAATTCAGAAGAAAAAAAAAAAAAGAATAAGGATTCTATAATGACTAGAAGTACAGACATCAGGGCTCTAGGTGGTTGCTAGATTAAAAAGTTCTTTCTTTAAAAAAAAAAAAAAAATCTGAACTTTCCACTGTGGTTGAAAATCAAGGCTAGATTTGAATTTTTTCCACATTTGTACCGGTGTCTCTATACTACATCTAAGCTCTACTGACCATACAACTTAGGCCCTGCATTCACAAAGAGCTGTGCATGATCTTAACATTAATTAGGAATATCCTGTCCATTTTACTGGTACATTAATAGAGAATCCTATTAGAATCCTAATAGAGAGTCTGTTGTCTTTTTATTGTCTTGTAAGAAACCCCTTCACTACCCCATACCGGGACAGTCTCTCAGGATATCCACATAGCCTGTTATCTAACGTTTTGACCTAGAGTCAGATGCAAACTGCATTTTGCTTCTTAAAAGAATTATTATTTCTTTCACATCATAGCAAGGAAACACAAACGGCTAAGAAATTTTCAAGATTATACTTTTAGGGCCCACTTCTCTAAGTTTATAGTTTCTTGTTCTTTAAGAAAATGCCTTGTTTTTTCCCCTGTGAAAATGCTGTCTAATGTCAGGTAGTTTGAACTGACTTTCCAGGGCAGCGTGATTTCTGTATGAATGTGAGAAGGTGGACCAATTAACTTGGAAACAGTAGGGATCTAACTACAAGCTGTTAGTTAACCTCAAAGCTCAAAGGACAGCCTGGACAACTGTACCCAACGTTGCTTGTTCACAACAGAAGCAAGACATACCCAAGAGGACTCACACTTCTTTCCATTTCTTACCTGCCACCATCCCTTAAGTAGTTAGTATTTGTAAAGCAGTTTAAAAACAACTTATTGGTGATACAGTTAGCATAAAAGTAGAAAAATAAAATTTAAAAAAAATCACTTTTACGTTCGTGCACTATGTTGGTTCAATTGGAACAAATTTAAAATATTGGCTGAATTTTTCTCCTTAGTAGCATCATAACATACCAGTTATGATAATAAACTTCAGGTGTCTCTGTGAGGAGAAAAGATTTAGAAATTGAATTTGCCAAGCTAGTGTTTTCCAGGTACCTTACTAGCTCTTTACAGTAACCTTAACTGATAAACCATTACATTTTCTAGCCTTCAAATTTAGTTTTTTATCATCTAATAACCTATAAATGCTTTGGCAACCCTCTCTGCCTCTCTAAATCATTCCTGTTTACAAATGATATCCCACTACAAGAAATTAAATACCACCGCTAGTTTCTGTACTGCATAGCACCTTAATCTTTTCAGCTATACAAAACCTGCCTGCCTACTATTGAAAACTGTCCTTGAATTCACTCAGCATACGAGTTCAACTTTATCAAATAGTTTGCCTCCGTTTCTTGGTCTATGTATGTTGGTCCTTCCTTCCCGACACAAGATTTTTCCATTCCCTGTAACCCCTCTGTGTATTTGTCTGTTTCCACTTATAGGATTTAAGGGACAGCTAAAGGGAATAGCCATGTTTCAGTGAACTGCTCCATTTTTCTTGGACGGCTCTCCTATACTTGATCCTTTACACATTATTTAATCTCCCTTCAAACAATTATATCAAATCATTTTCTAGTATTTTTCTGGAACTCCCTTCACCAACTGTTCTGAAACAATCTGCTGTTTATTTGTACATGAATATGTTGGCATCTGACAGACAGAATACATAGCATGGAACTGAGAAAACATTTGTGAAAATGCCAAAATGTTGTATGCACTAATACTGTGCCATACATGTACAGAAGTCAGTGAACATTATTGAAGGAGGAAACAATATTGTTTTACTTAACGCTGCAAGACGCTTAAAAGCTGTAAGAATACACAGAGAAAGTCTGAGCCTTAAATCACATTTATATAACTCTGCTATTCCTGAGATTCCTTATCCTCATCTATGTTACCTGAATTCAAAGTTTCTGGCATTTCTCCACTTTGGAATGCTTAACATTAGTTAAGGTGTCAGGTTATATATTAAAAAAAAAAAAAAACACAAAAAAAAAACACAAAAAAAACCCCACACACTTCAATTCTCTTTAAAAACGCATCCAATTCATTTTTACATTACTCCTCTTTTTCTTCAGTCTCTCCTAGACATACTAATTTGTGAGGCACTTTTTAGATACAGATTCCATTGTAGGGCTTTGAGTTTCCTGAAAAAGTTTGAGAGACACCTGGACTTTGAGTTTATCCTACATCAGAAAACATAAGTAGTGTTATAGTCAGCAGAGCCTCATTAGTCCCAGAAATCACAATAGCTGAGGTTTCAGGCAACTCAGAGTCTTCAGTTTGAGAAAGATCTATTATATGCTGTAAGTAACTGCCAAAGATACAGGCTGCTCTCATTGTGAATTGAAGGGTTAAAGAATGCAACATTTGGACTGCAGGCTGTTGTATCTTCAAGAGATGTCCTCCTGCAATTGCTTGTTTTATAGAACACTTGATAATTGGAGCATTAGTTGGCACTGCAAAGAGTAAAGGTCTGAGGGGAAAAAAAAGTTGGCACTGCAAGATTGGATGATATCCAGCTGCACCCTGCAGTTCTCCTTTTAGTGACGCTGCTGGGACCTATGGGAACCTTGCTCTGTAAAGGTTTATTGAGAATAGGTGCCTCTTCTTCATCGCCAGAGCTATGAAAGATGACTGCAGAGAACCAATCATGCCTACGAGTCCAGCCATTGTATACACCTGATGCTCCGTGGAAAAGAAGTTGGACAGGTAGCTAGTAATAGACTCAGAACTCACAGGGCCCTTCAGGTGTCATACCACATGGAGACCTCCTGCTGTTTGAGACCGTAAGTAACACAAAAGTATTTGCCTTCTCAATCTGTTTTCTTTGCTGTAAGAGAGACTCCTGCAGCGCTCGTAGGGATAGGAGAAATGTAAAGAGAACAAGCTATTCATCTTTTCCTATCACTATAGCATAGTAAAGAAGAACATGGGTTTCTCCATGTCTGCTCTTGAGTGTAAGGCATGCAGCTCTGCAAATGTGGAAAATGCAAATTATTTTGGGACTATTTGGTCTGCTCACAGAACATGCTATCAATTATAAGTAAAGAAAAGGAGATAGGGATCTTATTAACAACTTCTGGCTTTGGCAGAAGGAGATGATATATCCTTACCTGTTTTCCGTGACATATAACAACTTGCCCGTTTTCAAATGTCAGGATCAAAACAAAGAAATTCAACTGCAGGCTATTTGACTTTTATTTTTTACTTCCTTCCCAATACTAATAAAAATAAATAATTCAGTTCTTTCAAAGAACAGCAAAATAACTACAACAGAAAGCTAACACACAAGATCCCTGGATTAATTTTCTGCCTTTCTTTAATTACCCTTCTAACAGCACACTTCAAAGTACAAGGTGAAGTTAGCTATGTCATATGTAAAAATACTGTGAAGCTGCTATTATTAGCAATACCTAAAATAAAATCTTCCAAAAGTGTTTCATCATCATACACTGATCACAACACTTAGCCAACTCCAAAGTGTTAAGCACCACTAGCTACTTCTTTCTAATAAGGAAGAACTCTTCTTGATCTACCTAAAATGAAATTAAGTTCTGTCTAGCAAGTGACATAGGTTCTCAAGTGAAGCAGAACTACTGTATAACCTCATCAAAAGATCAATGTTGATTCAGATTCTGCTCCTTTGATCTAAATATGCCTCAAGATTAATCTCAATTGCAAAGGCAAAAGGCTTCTCTACAATTTAAGGTTAATTTTATCATTTAATCATTTGCATATGTAATCTTGTTTATTATTGTGTGAGCTCTATTTGTGCAATGTGCTCCTCTTTCTGCTTGGTTTACTATGGAGAAAACTAACAATGCAAAAAAATGACAGGGAAAAACAAAATCAGCACGGGATCATAAAATTTGACAAATCTTATGCTATCAAATGCCTCTTTTAAAACAACCCTAATACCCTTTGATCTTCATTATCACTATTTTTCTTTACAAGTACAGTACTAGATGTAAGAAGCACATATGAAGTACTTTAACCACTTCTACTCTACGCATCAATGGAGTATTTAAATGTAATGTGTCCCTCTGAATGACAACTTGCTTCTCCTTAGTACCCAGTTACTTTCTCTGAAATTAAACAATTAATAAGCCAGAAGCTATATGAGTTATAAATTATTCATCTAAATGAACATTAATCAATTATAAAGAGATACAAGAAAAAAAAAAAAAAAGACACAGCTATATGCTTTTAATATTAAATCCACTCTAGCCAAAATGTCTTTAAACAGATGTAACTGCATGACGGCAATGCAAGCAAAGCTACATTATTGCTATTTATGTTAAAATATATACTATTTGTCAAACAAAATAATGAACCCATGACCAGTTACCAATAATGCAGATGGCAAGGAAAATATTATGATTCTATGCTGTGTGTATGAATAGAAAAGTGTATCACAATTCCTCTAAATTATTAGTTTTACCAATATTTAAGAATCTTATATCTTGTATTCATACAGAAGTTAAAATACAGACCTAAATTTTCCCAAGTTCATTGGAAAATATTCAGTGTTCACACAAACATGTCAAATAGTTTTCCTGACACTTACTAGAAGAAAGTAAGACAATGGGCACAGTCAAATTTTGGCTTAGTCATGGCATACAAGAGATATGTGAGAAGCATAGAACGATTCTTGTTTCTTGATTTAAGTAAGATTTATTCCAGATGTGGACATCTGTAGCCAGAAGGAGGCCAAAACTCTTCTTTTGCAGAAGCTGTTCTTTGTGAATAATGTGTGCAGTCATTTATAGGAGCTTTGGAAAAGTTGCATATCTAAATGCTTCTGGAACTGAAGTACCAGGATGCCACCACAATATAGCAGATGTAACAATAAGGTCAAAACCGGCAGGCAGAGATACCCTCTATCTAGCAGTGCAAGAATACCTACACCCTTATTATGCATCCAGTATCTCACAGATGAGCCATCATTCTTTAATTTTCTATCTCATTCTCCATACTTTATCTGTTATTTATGTAAATTTGTAATTATATCCATGCAGAATTGCTGCAGTAAAGCTACAATCTATAAAACGTAAGCAAGCCAACTCCTGACAGTTTGTTTCATTAATCATTCATATTCAGGTCTACAATTTCCCATTTTGCCCATGTCATTTTATGGATTAATCTATCTAATTTTAACTGCTTGAATCTGAGATGGTGACAAAACCCCAAAAAATTCTCAAGTGAAGACTAAACTCCATTCTGGGAGCATTTGGATAAGACGGCAGGAGTTCCAGGAACTGTTTTAGCTGATGCAGGGATTCATACACATATAGTAGGAGGGGAATGGCACCTGTCTACAGCGAGTAGAGGAAATGATGCTCCCTGGTACAGGAGAGGCACAGACATACTGGAGTGATTCCAGCAAAGAGCCACAAAGAGGAATAAGGGACCGGAGCATTTCTCCTGTGAGGGGAGGTTGAGCACACCAACTACCCAGAGACCACCCAGTCCCTGACATTGTCAGGGAGAAGGTTCAGGGGGATCCTATCAATATGTATAAATAAATATCTGATGAAGGGGAATAAAGAAAATGAAGAAAATGGAGCCAGCCTCTTTCTCAATCATGGCTATTGACACGCCAGCTCAAATGCTCTGTAATTACATGATATTACAATTTGAAAAACTCTGCACGTCAGCAACAGGATTTGAATTCACAGTTTAGTATCATGTTCCTTGCAGTATGAACACTTACTACAAATATTAACAAAAATACATAGTTGGCATCAAGCTAATAATAAATATTCTTGCAATTTATAGTAAAATCTACAGTTCTTTAGTATGGGAAATATTAATTCAAAATATTATTTAGAAGATGAAACGAATCTAATAGGAAATGAACACTTTCACGAATAGGTTCAAATATGATTCAGTAAATGACATTGTACCTACTTCATGGTCTGAAAATGTAGGAGAGAACTAATTCATTGATATAGGAAAAGGACCGAAAGTGTCAAACACTCAGGGTGACATCCTAAATCATAAAACTGTTCGAAAAATTCGTTAAGAGGAGACC
>JAVJGJ010000037.1:37090713-37114812 GCA_035590215.1 Microhierax caerulescens
ATTCAAAATATAACTTCCAACTATAAAATACTAGAATTATTGATATTTAATAACAAAACCCAAGTTCAGATCAACTAAATATATGGAACAGAAGTAGCCAAAATCAATACAACTCTGTTTCAGTAAGCTTCAGCCAAACCAAATTTTTACTATTTCTTGAGGCTTGTTTTTACTCTTCCTTGTTTAAAAAAAGAAAAAAAAAAAAGCTGAAACAATTCTAGATGGTAATTAAAGATGAATATGCCAAGCACTCACATCCATCAAAATTGCATCAACCTCACCCACAAAGTAAAGGATTTTTCCATATTGCAGTATTGTTGATGTGGCAGCATGAAACAATTTAGCTGTACTTCTGCATGAGGAAAAAATTGAGATAGTAAAATTACCAGTAATGGTATTTCTTGTGTTCCCCCTCCAGCATCATGCACAACAGAATCTCTTAGAGACAGTTTCACTTTTACACCCACCACTAATCAGAACAGCAAAGATTCCTCAAAACCAGTGTTGTCAATCAAGACAAGTATAAAGACAATTTGTTCATTTCTTTCATAGTCCAAAAGTCTCCAAAGTCAATTAGTATCTAGAAATAAGCACAAATATCTAGAATTCAGCATAGCATGAAATATATATTTTTCAAGGCAGTATGTAGGAGAAAAAAAAAGGAAAAGGAAAAAGATAGGAAAGATAAGGATACGTAAATGAACACTACATGTAAACAATGTTTCACTGATTTGTAATTCTTCTGTCTGCTGCTTGCTCACCAGAACTGACATTCAAATGAACTGCACAGGAATAGGAATGCATATGAACATACACTGCAAAGTAGGGTGGAAGAAATTTCCAATGGAAGCAGTTTAGAAACCAAGATTCAGCTGGTAATAGCTACTAAGTACTGGTTAACTAGATTTCACAGTCCTCTTGATGTACTCTTCTTTCCACCTTTCAGACACACTTAGAACACTCTGTGTAAACCCACCAAAAAAAAAATAATCTTGAGTATAATGCCTCAGATGTTTTCTATAACTGTGAAGTGCTAATAAAAAAAAAAGAAAATATATTTTCTGAAAATGGTTGTATGGTTCCTATCAAAAAAAGTGGCATTACTTGCATTCGGACATGGCTTTTCTTTATGAGAGGCAATAGCATATGATAGAAGCCTGATTAAATGATAAAAAAATATTAACTTCTATGCTTTGAAAAGCAAAGGAATCTACTGAAGGGAGTAAGAAAAAAATTGCTCCAAGAACCTGTTTAGAAAGGATGAAGCATACGGATTACCTACTAATTTAACACTATGGCAAATTGTATTAAGAGATATTGAGAAAAAGAAGTAATAGTATTGGCTAGAAATATTTGCTTTGTACAGAAAGTGATGACAAAAAATTCCTATGATTTTGATATTTGGAATTT
Organism: Microhierax caerulescens; assembly: GCA_035590215.1. NCBI lineage: Eukaryota > Metazoa > Chordata > Aves > Falconiformes > Falconidae > Microhierax > Microhierax caerulescens. The sequence continues at coordinate 37,092,124 of JAVJGJ010000037.1, forward strand.
AATACAGGAAACGTATAATGGAGAGCTCACCTGCCTGCAGGAAGGAATAAGGAGGAGTCAAATACATCCAGACTACAAATCAAGAATAACCACAGTGTAGTGTAGAAGAATCTTCTCTGGTGAGTCCTGAAAGAGGAACATTAACCAACATGGTATTTATTGCATTTTGTTAATTTAACTTTTAAGTCTTGTAAAGTCTTGGCAGATTTTCTACTTTTGTTTTCCACCAGGAGGTCAGGAAGGCATCAGATTAGATATATATTGAGAGTACGGATGGCAAAGAACTGAAATTCAGCTGTTACAGTTAAAAAAAAACCCAAAAAAAAGAAGACAAGGAAATGACTGGACAAGACCTCATAATGGCCTTGACTGACATACCTTTTTGTAACATGGTAAGTGGATTTTTTACTGCTTTTCTTCCATGAGGAATTCTTTGAAGGACAGAGAAGGCAGGAATAGAGGATTTTCACTTGCAACAATAATTAAATTAAACCTAATCAAACCATTTTATTATTTTCTGCTGAAGGCAAATATATTTAGCATCTTCTTCCATGCATAATAAATTACATTAGCTCTAGGCATTTTCAGACTGTTGATTTGTTAAAGATGTTCATATATATTCAGTGACATTCTTTTTGTAATATCCAGGTAAATATAACCAGTTGAGTCTTTTTTGGTTTTGAAAGGAAATAAAGCATTACGATAATTTGATTTATTTAAAAGGTAAAAACTATAAATCTATACAGTGAGATGTCTTTTTCACATGAGACTTTGTGTTAAGGTCATTCCTACTGTAGCAGTCACATTGTCCCTTGCTACAATTGTAACACCAGAGGCTCAACATCTGATTTCTTTATAAATCAGAATCTCCTCAAAAAAAAAAAAAAAAAAAAAAAAAAAGAAAAAGAAAAAGTAGTTTTAGCAGTAAGGTTCCATATCTAAAGTAAAAAAGGAAAAATGCTGACCAATAACCAGTTTTAGAATGTAAGCATATTGCACACACTTCAATTATGCAGCAATCTACTGGCAGACTGTATTCGATTGAACAGATTGAAATATTTAAATATCTTGCATAAAACGTATCAGTACTAGTAATAAAAAGAAATATTACTGAAATAATTTAATTATATGTTGGAAATATTCTGCATATAAACAAAGTAGATGGAGTACAACTGTTTCTACTGACTACATACAAAACCAAGTATAAACTACCCACAGTACAATGCTCCTCCATGAAGAAAGAATTATATTTGTACAAACAGATTTTTACATCAGTCAACAATTACCAAATAATATAAAGAAGTTTTGAATCTCAAGTTTCACCCAGCATACTAAAAATTAAGTTTAATTTTATAACCATAAAGCTTACCAACAACTGGAACTTCTGCTCAGTTTCTTTTGATCTGCTCTGCCGTGTCCAGGTTTTGACAATCCCATCTATTGTTTCTGAGATTAACCAATACACTAATGAACTAAGGCCATTTCCTTCTGAGAAGTTTACCACCAGCACACTGTGCAATGTAGGCCGGCTACATGTTCAAGTAATTTAGATTCCAAAATTACCTAGTAGCTATTGAAAATCTTATTTCTCTCCTTTTTTTGTATCGTGTGCGGTATCACTATCAACTTTTCTCAGTATTTTTAGAAATTAAGCTAGTTAATTTCAAATTTTTCAAAGACTATTAATATTTTAATGTATGTGATTTACAGCAATGTAGAGTATTAGTCATGCCTATGGAACAGTATGAAAGAAGGGAATAAGAAATGAGATTTTATAAATTTGGAAGAGTAAACCATCAGTAACTTACAGTGAAACTGAGGCACAATTTTCTGAAGAGGTACGTCTATTTTTGTAGATGTACATGACATACACATGACAAAAACGCATTCTACTTGATCTTTTGAGATATTTACACCTACGTGCTGGATTGTAACTCAGCCTGAATGTATAACTATTTTTGGATCTAGAATCTATAGAGCGGGTATGGTATTACTTGACAACTTCTTAAACCAACCTGCAACCCCAACACTCTAGAAATAGGGGTCCTGATGGGAATGTAAAAACATTAGCTAAATCAGTATGTAGCAACATGATCATAATAGAGATTTCTCATCAACTTCTCATTTATGTTATATTAACATCTGAAAAAGCTATTTAAACATTAAAATTAATACATCATGAAACAATAGAAATACTTCATACAAAATTTTTATTTGAATCACAGCTACTCACAATAGCTATGAATATCCCCATTCAAATTGCTACCATGAATACTGTATAAAATGAGAATAAACTAAAAGTAAAATTAGAATACTCCTTTATAAATTACTATATGTCAAGCTAACAAATGGTAGACTTGTCATATTGAACAACTAAATGTCTAAATGATCATTCAGCACTCATAGTGTAGGGAAAAAACACTAGCTTTGTTGGCTGTAAAGCAGTTGCTCGATTTTTCATACTGTCATTCTGCTCTATTAGCAAAGCCTAACACAATTAGGTATGAATATGCAGTAATAACATGCAAATTGTTCCCTCTCAATTGCCCCAAGGCAGCAGTCTCAGCCTTTCAAAGCTTGATTTCTTCTACATCATTACAGGCTTGGCATAATTCATCAGAATAAAAAAATACCTCAGCCTTATTGCATGTGGCCAGCTAGTAAAATCATCAGTAGTTGTTAACCATTCTCCCTCAATAGGTTTGTTAGCAACGCTGTCCCCAGCTCCCTGCCACTCCTGCACTTGTACATGTTTCCCTTGGGTAATGTTAGACACTACATTTGAGCCTGCCAGAACAATTAACCCTACTGTTAATTAGAATGAAATGTCAGGCGCACAGATGGTACAAGCTGGCACCCTGCCATCCCGCCAACTGCTGCTGAAAGCAGCTACCCCACTGCTGACAGCTGTTCAGCTATGTCCCAAACCAGCAGATGTCAAAACTTTCCAGCTGAGGAAAGCTAAAAAAAGCAGTGATGGGGGTTTCTAGTCCCAGCAGTAATGATCACTGTTTTACTGTTATTGTATCTATTACCTGTTGTCATACTGCACCCATCAAGTGCAGTCATCAAGCAGCAAGATGCAAATTAAAAACGATACCAAAAGTGAATAAATGTAAAACTGCTTTCCATGCTAATTCTGTACAACTGTAAAAAAAGAATGGAAGAAAAACGTATCTATAGGATATTTTTAGAATCCATTTTTTTATTTTTTTTTTCCAATTCAGGGCTTATTTTACATGAAGTTATATGATGATACATTGCATTAGAAAGTGATACTCCAGATATTTGTACAGTAGAGTTTGAAAACCTTTCTTGAAGATAACTGTAAAATCTTAGCATGAGTAATTTTCACACTTTACTTTTCCTATGTTAATTTGATTGAATCTTTTCTTACTATTACGAGACGCAAAGCAACAAAGATAAAGCCCCAGAAGTCAGAATGTACCCAAATTTCTGAGTGTCTAGGCACACAGTACTTTGAATGACCAATTTAACCCTAAATACATCAATGAAAGACCCTGGACTATTTTCTGTTGTGAATCAGGATTCTGATTCCAGTAACTATGGTTTGGTTATTTAAATCTCTCTTTGGTTTTAGAGAATATGCTTTGGCTCTTAATTTTTTAAGAACTTGAGAAATATAGTGGGAAGGCAAATATATTTCTGCACTGTGAAAAATTCTCTCATGTTCTCCATAGCTGCATAAAGGTGGAATGAGTAGTTTCTTCAGGATTCCTTTAAAAGATTCTATCATGTAACTTTTAGCAATAAAAATACGAATCCAATGCTTTTTAAGAAATATTAAAAATAGAATGCATTTTATTCTTACATATTGTCTTATTCAAACTACCTGTTCATCGATATTATATTCTCACATAAAAAGATGATCATGGGAGGGGGCTGAATACGAAAGAAAGTATTACATGCTATTATAAACAAAATTAGAATATATTTAGTTTACAATTTATTAATAAGATTATACTAATATCTGTAAAAAATTGTCCACAAATTAGAAAGCTTACACAAATGACTTTGTTTTCCCTAGAAATTTTTGGGAAATAAGTTCTTGTGAAGAAGATATGTATAGTTAGAATTAATTAAAAATAGATGCAAAATTTATAAATAACAAAAATCAGTTAAACCTAGTTAGATGTGTCCATTTATGTCATTTTTTGTCTGAAAATACATTTCATATATTCCTATATACATTCATTCTCAAATATATGGTTTCTGACACTGTCTTCTCTATCTGCAAGACAGGTATATGGTAACATTTGTGAAATTTATATCTAGCATAGGACTTTAGTGTTAATATGTTTGATTTAGATTTGTTTGAATTCATACATAGTCTCAGTTTATGTGGCATTCATAAGAAAGTAATTGATTGGATATTTTAATGTTAGTTTGGTTCTGGTTTAAGTTCGAGTTTTTTCCTACAGGTAGGTAGTTAATATACTAATTTTAGGAGGGAGTAATCTTAAGAAACAGATGTTACTAGTACATCACCAGACTCCTAATGGTTCATTGCACTTCTGGAGTCAGAAGTTGCATATAAACATCATGTGCATTAAAAATATTTTTTTTATTAGAAATATTCAGTGGAAAAGCATACTGTAGATTTTAGTTGAAAAAAACCCAAATTATTGGGTTTCATTTTGCTACCTGCAGCAAAAGCACAGTTTGATAGACTACTTAAGCTATTTTCTTGGCTCATGAAAACCTATATATGCTAAAATTTCAGAGGATCTGAGGCACTGCATGTTGCAGCAGGCAGTCTTTCATATGAATACCTACACCAGCATCTTGCCGAATATGGCAGCTCCAGCTTTATAAACAATACCTGCCAGGGATAAACTACCCCAAAGCCATGCACAAAACACAACAGACACAACTGCCTTCAGTGACCATAGCAACACTTAAATCTGAGGACTGGTATCAGCCCAAATCACTTCAGCCTTGCCAAAGGATGCAACTGGATACAGGACACCTGATTCACTTCCCCTTTTCAGGCCAGGGAGCTTTACTGAGTTACTGCCTGTGCTTAACAGGTGAGATATTTATTGGTGGCCTCAAGTATCAATTATTTTGAGGGGTATATTGTATCTTTTGAGAATGTAAGAAGAGAGTTTGGCATAGGTATTCTTGTTTCTGCTTTGTCTAGATGCGAGAAGAATTTAGTAGGAGACCTTGTTGATACGGTATATGTGGTGCTTGCATGTAGCTGACACTGGCTACAAAGGCCCATTTGCTATTTGTTGAGCTACAAGTAACCTGGATGTGCAGGTGGCACTGTACAATCATATATAGAGAGAGAGATAGGTATATCTTCATGTATTACTTCTGATGCAGACAACAGGTCTGCTAGACACAAGAGCAGCCAGGCATATTGCAAAAAGTCCAGAATGAAGTTTGGCAGCTTCCCAACACAGATTTTGCTAGTGAAGTAGTGGTGACTCTCACATGACCTCAGTGTTGGCACCCACTCAGTTACAGGGCTGCCTGCAGCCCTGGGCTCTCTGCAGGGCTGCCATCCCACCACAGCCCTGCTGGAGTGCAGGACCAAGCTGAAAGTCTGAGGTCCTGGGCTGTGCTGTCTGGGCAAGTGCATCTCTGTGCCATGCATCCTGCACAGCCTGCACCAACAGCACACCACCTAGTAGCAAAACGGCCATCTGCTACAAATGATGTAATTGTGAAGAGCACGTGACAAGCTTCATAAATAGCTATGATGTCCATGGCCCCCTGTGCATTTAAGGACGACTCTGAGGACATAATCAGTAAAGGGAGGCAAATGGCAGATCTGCAGCACAGCATCGCATATCTCTATAACCAGAATAACAGTGGATCTATCTCAGATTAACAGCCGACTGGGAGTCTGGTACTGCCACGCTCCACAGAACAAGCACCTCAATCTTTGTGAGTTGGTGAGAAAATACGAGCAACAGATTGCAGCAGAAGACTTAATGAAGAAGGGGGTAATGGCTGCCAACTACAACTATTCCAAATATGCAAGACTTAATAGTTCCCTCACCAGGTAATAGCTTCCTTTACCCTAAATCCCGCCTGTACAAGGACAGACACCTGATTCATGACTCCAAAACTCAGAGGAAGCTAGGCAAAGGACCATGAATTGAAGGTCTATAGGAGCAGTAGAACCGTAAAGGCACAACTTCTCCTTCAAACTGCACTCACCTGGAACAGACGTGTCTCTCTGCCACTGTTTGCTAAGGAGAAGCACCAGTAGCAGCAGAAAGAGCAAAAAGCCTTCACTGACAAAAAAATCTAGACAGCATCTACAGGTGTGCAAGGGGTATAGTTCCCTTTTAAGATGTGTTTACACTACCATACATTGCACAGGCAAGAGGGTGGGGACTAGGCATGCCTGCTCTGCTGCAGCCGTGTGTGGCTGAGCACCAGTACAGTTTGTTCCTTATGCACCGTGGGTGGCCCATGCTGGAGCGTGCTGGCATCAAAACTGTCAGCACAGGGCAATCCGCACCAACGGGACCTAAGCTGTTCTCTGGGCAAAGCATGAGTTGGCCGTGGGTGTAAAAAGTGTTTATTTTTGTTCACTTGGGTCTTTATTTCTTCAGCACCAGCAAATAATATTTCATATTCTACAAGGAAGTAGTCTGTCTTGTCAGAACTGACTGGAAGGACCAGTACAGGCACCAGCTAGCTCCTAACTCCAGACTGGATCAGAACTAAAATCTGAGGAATTTCAGAAGGTCTATACAAAGGTGGCGTAACAGTAGCCTAGATTAAATTTGCTCTTGTTACAAATTGTGTTATAGAACTGAAGGAATGTTTTCAAATACATCAAGACATTCTTAGATAATAAATTAATTCTCGAGGCGTGCAATTCAGGCAACGTAACAAATAACCAGTGAAGATGTCTCACTGCTTCATATACAGAAGAATGACACAGATACATGATGCTAATTAAAACATCATGCTGCAGCTTTCTTTTTAATAACAATATGCAGCTTTCTTTTTAATACCAATATGTTCCCAAACACAATACTTTCTAAGACCCATGGCCAGGAAACACTAGAATTCCTTTTCAATTTACGAGGTATGCTGGGCAAAGACCTAGTCACTGGATGAAAAGGCCCTTCCTAAAATCCAGGTCTATCAGCATCAGGCCCACAGTCCTGGTTTGTCTGGCACAAGAGCTCTTAGGCCTGGTTGACAGTTATTTGGCAACACAGAAACTCACTTGCTAAGATGCTCCACAATCAACACTCCCTTTGAGTTGAGACAAAGTGTAAGAAAACTTTGTACCTGATAGCTTTGGTTTCCCTAACTCTGTGAGGAAAATCTGACTGGAGACCATAGCTCTTCCCTCCCCAAAGGAAAAAAGTAAACAAACAGAAAACCTTGCTGCCCTTTCTTCAGGTATGTGGCTTTCTTTTGTTCTTATCACTGTCTCCTGGTGTGTCCTAACTGATGGTAGGTAATTCTTGGCTTCGATAGCCAAATGAGTTAGTTCCCAGATGAGTCAGGACCAGCAAGCTCTCTTGCTTTTCTCCTTTGATTAATAATTTCCCACCTAGCCTTCCCAAAACAAGGAAGGTGCAGCACTGACTCATTTTGATACAGCTCTTACCCCTTTTTCCCATCATTTTTATCTTTACCATGCAAATCCATCATTTCTCTAATACGGAAGGTATTGTGCAAGGGCAAACTATACCATGCATATAAAATAAAAAATAAAGCTGAAATGATTATAACTAAATAAACACCCTCATAGAAGGTTCAAGATTTAAGTCAGTGAACTATGATTATGAGAACTACTACTAAAAGAAAGAAGGAATTAAAATAACACTGATTTTTTTAAAAAATCCTCAGAAACTTTTCTTTTTATCACAGGGTGGAAAAAAAAAAAAAAAAAGTAATACCGAAGGAAAAAAAAATCAACAATAGTAACCTCTTTTCCACAGAATAACTTCAAGGAAAATTCAAAGTTCAAAATCAGGCATTAAATATCACAATAGCAAGAGTAATGACACAGAAGCACACACACATTCTGGCTAACAGCCAGTCTAGTAAAGCTAAAGTCAAGGGTTAAATTTCTGTTGCCTTCTGTTGGGCCAAGATTCAGCTAAACTGTACATATTTCTTTTTATTCTCTGTTTCTCTCATACAAGAAGAAATACATGGTGGAGCACTTGCCATACTAATGGAGAGACACCCCATTTTAAACAGGTTGCTTTCTCAAGTTTAGTAAATCAAGGATGAAAAATTGATTTAAAAACCCTAGCTGAAGTGTCTCCCCCCAACCTTGCTGCTAAGAAAGGTACTTGAACTCACACCACCTCACAAACAACTGTCAGATGTTTCAAACCCACACAGCTCCTCAGGGCATTCAGTACATTTATACGAATCAAGGACATTGGTTATGTGCTTTGGATCGGAGGGCTGATAATATGCATACTGAATGCATCTCAGACATAAAGGATCTCATTTATGTTCTCAGGGTATACTGCTTCAAGCACAAAACAAAGTATTTTCTCTGGGATTCAAGCTGCATATACTCCCCTAAGTATAGTCTGTTGTTGCATGTTGCATACAGTTGTTCGCTGTGTCTGAGAACTATACGTAGCTCTTACCATAATGAAGCTTCTGATCAACACATACTCTCCCATATTTAGATTACTACACTTAATTTTCAAGTTTCTATTCTGATCTCATCCAAAGAGTAAATTTTTAAATATCGTGGGCAATGACAATCGGTTAAGCATTTTCTGTTAATAATTACTGGGTTTACTAAATCTGACAATTAGTGAATTATGTAGTGAAAAACATTCAAAGAATTATTCCCAAGCCTTAAGTCTCAAATAAACCACTAAAAGCAACCACTAAAAAGGTAAACCATTTTAACAGATTTTATTCTCACTGTACAGTACATGAGTATATATTCTGAACATGAGTTCCTCTCTTCTGTATATAAGCTGAAGAAAAAAAATTAAATTTCAATGGCTACTATCAATTTAAGTCTACCTTAATGCTGTAGATTTTCTTCAAGTACTTGTTTAAATTAGAGTTGACACCTATTTCAAATCATGCCTTTCTGAAATTCCTATTAATAAGTCACCACTATTTTAAAATATTCATCATCAAAATTAGGTCAAATGATTAAGGGATTATTCCTACAAAGCCTGAAATTTAGAGTGTCTGAACACCCACATTTTCAGTGACTTAAGTGGAAGAGGTACTTCCTCAAAAGCCGCACAATCGCATGGATTAAGTTTAGGCCTCGGAGCCATAAGACTCTGAGCTCTGTTTCCTCATATTTATGTACTTAACATTACCAATTTTTTGTACTTAGCATCGCTACTATTTAGTTAGAAATTAGGTGTATATTATTTATTCTGCTTTACTGATTGGGACACCGACAACTTTGTAATGTAAAACGATATCCTCAAGGTGTGAGAAATAATAATTTGGTGAGTACCAAATTCTCCTCTGCCATTCTGTATTCTCTTCAACACCACACCGTACATGTTAAGTGGGTGGTGGAAGAGGTGGAAGGAAAGGATGGAGATCCCACTAATTCTGAATGTCTCTGTCCCAGCAAAATATAACCAAAACAAAAAACTCACCACCCAAAAAGACAGCAAGCAGCCTATGTGCTTTCTTAGTGACAAAATAAACATATAATTACTACAAAATAAACAGTGGAAGACTGGCAAAATAAAGCTCTGACCTGTCCAGTGCTTATCGTTAATAGACATACTACCATACATGTTGAAAATATCAGGTGCTCCACAAAGAACCTATGAGGTATCTAGGCAGACCTTTTAAAAACATGGACATTAAAAATATATACTTTTACACTTAGAACTTTTGACTTACAAACATTTTTTGTTGAAAATAAGAGTGTGGCATACTTCTCCCCATCACCTCACATTTTTTTCTAATCTGTTCTTGGAGCCAAAAGGATTTCCACTAATTTTTTGCTGCTTATACTAACAAGATACCAAATTCCACAATATAATTCCCCTTCATTTCCCAGTAGCCATTTCCTTCTTCTCCAAAAGGTCATTACAGAATTACAGGATGTGTTCCTGTCTCCCTTAGAGTTTATAAACACAATTCCTCATAAACATAAAAGTGAATGGATATCATGGTTGAACAACACATTGCAATAACAGTACATTACTAAATTTGAAAGGGTGACCTATTTGGTATATTCACAGATTACTATAAAAATAGAAGTGCTGTAAAAAATGTAAAATTTACAAAATGTTCTAACATACATAAACACATATGCACACAGGGAACAATCAATTGCATGTACATCCAGACACATACACAGAATATTGTATTTATAGATTAAAGCACTTACAATATTTATACTGAATAATATCTGAAGAATGATTTAATCAACCAGGAAGGTTTAAAGGTGCCACATAACTACACATGTAAGTATGCCCTTACTGCTGACCTTACAATGCACTTAGTATCTTGTACTTCACTAATGCTGTTTCTACCACTACGAGCAATTTATTCTACCTCACGTTCATCAAGTGCTCATAAATCAGCATTAGGCCACTTTTTTACTGAGTTGCTGATTTTTAGCCAGCAGACAGCAGCAGCATTTGGATTCAAAGTCTAATATTGGCACACATATTGATTTTAATTAGTCTAATTAGTTCATTACACTAAAAATCAAACAGACCATTTATTACATTCCCAACTAATGACATATGATCAAGGATTTAATATGATAATGAGCAAGATCAATTATCACTCATAAAGGAAGTCATTAACAAGTGTAAACACTGCCTAACTGAATACCATTACAAATTATGAAGTCATAGCTAGGTCATTTGCATAAGCATACTAATTTCATTTCATGATATTCCTTCCATTTAATACTCTGAATACCTTTCATAAAGCTCCTTTTTTTCATAAGACTTGATTCATAGCCATAAACTGAATTCTTACTGTCAGTAATGCAATTGTTCTCTACTTAGACTCTGTGCTGTTAAATCAAGGTTCAAGCAAAACAGACAATGTGTGTGGACCCTCTCAGAAAGTATTATGGAATATTACAAGAAGGAAATGAGGTTTCCAGGTGTACCAACGTGGATCCAGGAGTATTTCTCTACTGGAGAAAATTCAAGAACTACTTTCATTGTGGTCTGGGATATTTCACATGAAAAATTGAGCTAGTGATAGAAGTCAGCCCTGCCACAGTTGCTTAGCAGGATAAAGAGAAGGAAGCAACATCCACCAGAGTATTTTCACTTTACTGTAGAAACAGCAGATTTTTAAATAAAATTTACAGCTGTAAATAGTAAAATATTCTACTATCCTTAAAGTCTCAGTACTTAATTCTAACCTTAATGCTACTCGAATTTTTCCAAGGTCCCTGTCGTCACCATTATCTATTGTGTATCTTACAATAGCATCCAAGATGTCAATCCAAATCATAGCAATTACACATTCTGTTATAGCAGAATCATATCTATGTGGTGCACAACAATCACGAATGTAAAGGATAATCCCTCCATCTGCCAAAATTATTTTCCTCCTATTCTAGTTTATAATGGTTACTTTGGAATACTCTTCATATGCACTTCTCTATACCAGAATACATTCAGTGAATACATGATTAGGGACCTACATATCCCATGTATGTATCACATGTAGCTCAGTATATATGAAATGCATAAGAAATTTTTTCATTTGCTGTATTTTTAATAAGAAACTGGAAGTAGTCTTCATTTTCATGAAGCTCTTTAAAGATTTCTAAGGGTAGAAGCTGTAACTAACTCATACAGCCCAGTTAGCAGATGTTTAAATTCAATGGACACAGGAAAAATGGAATTTACTACTACTACTCAGATTAGAACTTCACTCAAGAAGCAAAAGCTTTTCAGTATAAAACTGCATTTTAATTTCATAAAAATATCTTGCTGATTCTAAAGTCTCCTTGTTCTAGAAGCAGCATATACATTTAACAGCATCTAATCTGTATCAGTGATAAGTGACTTCTACAGACTGTGTTCATCAATAACTGAAATCTGTATCTTCAGATTCTTTGATTAAGTTTCTTACAAGGCTTCAATTTTCGATGGCATCATCAAAAAGTACGCAACACTTCACAGAAATAAACCCAGTAGCATCAAATTTAATTTTTGCCCTAAAACATACTAATAACACAAAAAACATAGGTGCATGCTCCTTCTATTGAATTTCAAAATAAATAAAAACTCAGTGATAATTCTTACATTAAGTGCATCCCTGTTCCTAATAATTTAGAAAATGTGTAAAACAAAGTCAAACTAGCTCTATATCTTTCTGGCTGTAAAGATCAGAACAGCTTTTCAAGACACTGGGAGGCCAAAGCTGCACCTCCTACTACCCAGCTCCATTAAGTCTGAGACTGCAATAGGTAACTGATTTACAGCTGAGTCATTGTTTCATGACTTCAGGCTTTATGTGCTTATATGCATTAGCACTTAAATTTTTGTATACTCCAGTGCTTAGTACTTCATTGGATATATTCTGGATTTTATTATTTAAAGAATTATGTCATTGATATTGTTCAATACATGATTTGTTAATATCATTTTTGTTCCACCAAGCAGCACGTCCACTGTCTTTTCACTTTCACTTTTTTCCTTTTTTCTCACTTCCACTCATTTGATCTTCCTTTCCACTTCCTTACTCTGAACTTTGCAATTTTTTCCCCTCTAATTCTTACATATGTGTGTCTTACACACCTCAACTCTTCCCAAGTCAGAGTCTGTTCTGGCATCAAATATAAATGGAAGATGACATTGAATTTAAGTGTATGTTCAAATCTGCACTGGAAAACAAAATGGATGTAGCCATAAATGCTGAACTTATCACTATTTTTTTTCTATACAGGATTTAAAGGAATTATTTGGAGCCAAGATTCATAACCCTTTTTCCAAAAAAAAAAAAAATAGCTATCACCACCCACCATAGGAAGGACAGTTTTGTACCATGGACACTATGATAGGTGTACAGTCTGGTTCTCTCTGATCTAAAGAACAAATATCACTATGGATGTCAGACTGACTAAAGAGCAAAGCAAAGGAAGCAGTTAAAAAAAAAGCAAAAATAGTACTTAAGCGAAGAAAACAGAAATAAATTCTATCAGATTAAATGTAAAAGCACAAAAATAACAAGTGAAGGGGAAGAAAAACCAAAAACCTCAGAGATCGTACCAATCTATCTTAACTAGCTGGAGGAATCTAATCTTCTAATGCTAATTTTTTCATTCCAAAAAATCAGAGGAAAATAATCTGGCAGGGAAATTGTAAGACCAGCTGACAACCTTGATATAGCAGAAGCACTCAAAGTCATAACACATAAACCGAATGAGGCCTCTGCACTGGCATTTGTTGTAGAAGCAGCTGAGGAGACGACTGTATCGGAACCATTTGGGGGCAGAAGAGGTTGCAGCGGAGGGTCTGTCTCAAACTGAGCTGCAAACGAGGTGACAGTACAAACAGGCCGAATGGACTTTAAACCAGTCACCAGGATCAGGACTGCATTCATCCACATACTCTAGTACAACTCAGGAATGAACAATCTGAATTACAAATGGTAGTATGTAACGTTTTATTTTTCTTTGGTACAGGAAAACAAAAGCAATGACTATCCTCATAAAAGGTACCAGGGAATTTTCAGCAAACCCAGATCTCTAAGCCAGATGTCATACTGGACACATTAGCAAAGGCTATAATCAAGATTAGAATCGTGGATGTCTGGATACATATTAATTACTTGAGTCTTTTTTTCTCCTTCCCAAGGACCTCTTACGATCCCTTTTGGAGCAGAATGTTGAATTAAACAGACTCCATCCATTGATATGGTAGTTCTTATTTATAGCACTCATTCCTGCACATCCATATATTCTGGTCCTACTGCTTTTCATCATAAAACAATATCTAACCTTACAAAATTCAAATGAAGGGTAAACAAGGTATAAAACGGCTTCCAGACAGCCAGAGATAAATTCAAAGTCCATCTGGAAAAGAACCAGCTCAAAAGAGATGTGGCAAAGACCTATAAAGTCAAAAGTAGTTTGAAGAGGAATATTTTATATATTCTCCTAACAAGAGAAATTAAAATATTCAAAGGAAATGATCAAAATTATTAAAAACAAGAAAATACTATTCTTTGTACCATAACGATTAAAGTGTGGTAGTAATTACCAATGCGTACAGGTTTCAATGTTTAAAAAGTAACTCAATAAGAAAAACAGAGAATAAAAGTTTAAAGGCTACAAAACACAGTAATATTACTTGCAACTAAGATGAACGTTGCTAGGAGCTTGGAGAATATTACCTAAAAAGAAATCACATTCTGCTTACTTTATTATAATATTTCCAGCCCTTCAGTACAGGCCACTCTTTGAGAGTTTGGGTGTGATCCAGTGAGAAATTCAAATGTCTACACACTAACGTCTACAAGGTCTACAGAATGAAAATATTTGGCCTTTCCACACAGGCCTCAACAATTTAAAAGTTGTTTTAAATATACGGGCTACCATGCCCTTAAAATATAAGGATGTCAGGATGCTCTCTCATTAAGATTTCATAATTTTTCCCAAACCAGTCACCTAACTTGATTTCCAAGTTGAAATACATGCAATGGGTTTAATTCCCACTTCATATATAAATGTTAGATATTTTATTTCTAAGAAATCTAATATTACTGGTCTAAGAGACTTAACAGAGCACAGATAAATTGGAAAAAAAATAAGTAGTTTAGATAAGTACTCTGACCAAAAGCTATTGCCTTTTGGTAAACTGTGCAAAAGCAGTACTCTACATAAAATAGTGTAACTAAGACATCATGGTGCACACCTAAATGAGAGAAACACTAAGTTCTGCTAATACAGAATGATGAGGGTACCCAGCAAAATGAGAGTTTGAAATACCCCTTCAGTGTATTTTGTCTCATAATTTAGGTTGGGAGTGACACTTTCAGGTCATCTAGCTCGGCCCCACACTTAAAACAGGGCTAACTTCAGTTAGATGATGCTACTGTATTTGTCAGACATTCCACTAGAAAGCAGAAATCTTACTCTCAAACTGTAACATAACAAGTCTTAAACAACAGGAGAAAGAGTTCTGAGCAAGTTTTTTGTGGTTTGGTGTTTTTCTTGGGTTTTTTTAGAGCCATTCTCACTTGGTCTTATCACTGGAAGGAGATGACTGAATTGGAGGAAAGAAAAAACCACAAAATCTGAACCATAAAAGAACACTGAATAGCACCCAAAGCCTTTTAGTGTTTGGCAAAGAAATCAGGGCAGAGAATTATATGTAGATGTTTTTTAAGGTTTACCACTGATCTATAGCACTCTTGCGCCTTTTATTGATGCTGATGACACTCCACTGCAAAGCTGGCATGTTCCTTGCTTTAACTGTTATATGGTCCCCGGACAGTTCAGACTGTAAACCAGAAGTGCCCTGAAGGTTGGAGTGCAAGGGTCAATGTACTTAAGTTAGTACATTCAATGCTGGTCTTAGGCGCTAGGGTAATTGGCATACAAGCCACGTATTCCAAGATAAAAGCATCAAACCCTGCACTTCGGCAGAATGTTCTTTAGAGGACATACTTAAATGTAGCATCCAAATATTACTTCAGTTATATATAGTATGGATATTTACATTGATGTAGTAACTTGATGACCACTTGCAGCAAAGAGTTCTACCAAGTCCTTAATAAAGTCTTAACAAATCCTTCTGGTTGCCTTGTCTTACCATTTTTAATTCAGGAAATACCTCCATAGGAAATCACTTACTAAGGAAATGCATTTCGAATAGGAGATTGAAATTGCAAATAGTGTTTAGTGACTGATGCTACAAAGAATTTCTAATACTAACATTCTTTCTTTAAAGCTATAGTTAAAGAAATACATGATTTTTATGCATGTTATGCTGACACTGCCTGTCTTAAAAACAGCTTGTCTTCAAAGAGTTGGCAAAATAGGCGGCTAAGGTCAGTCAGATCACTTGCTGTTTCAGCAAATTGCTTAGAAGCTCCAAATTCTTGGGAGATTTTACTCCGCTGATTATGAGGGAAACGAAGTAAGCATTGCAACTTTAAAAGGAATACCTCTTAGATAGTCTGATAGTTGCTTTCAACAAAGGAGGGTAGGTCTATGACTCATAATGGATGGCCAAAGGCAATGTTTTTTGATTTCACTGACCTTTCAACACTCTAAGGACAGAAAGTATAAATCTAATGATTAAGTCATGGTTCCTAGACCAGACACTAGAAGACTGCTTTTTATAGGAAACAAAATGAAAGACAGCAAATTAATAATATAATAAGGAAATTCACACAATAGTTATAATTCTAATGAGCCCTTTTGTGAAATTTAAATATTTGTAATAGCAAATGAAGATTGTTTTAAACTCTCTTACAATACAACTTCTCTCACAGGAACTCATATAATGACAGAAATCACACGTTATAGACTAAGTGGTAAAAAAAAAAGTTTCTGTTCTAATAATTTGCCACACGTTTCTATAAATACATGATTGATTACATCTATACACTTCATCACACTTACATCCTGCAGGTCAATCAGTAGTATCATTACTCAGTAATGTGTATTTTGTTCAATGCCTAACTCAAAGCACGTATGAAATAACCCTTCTTGTGTTAACATTTTTAACACAGCACATTTTTAAATGAAAAAAAAATGTGAATTAACTGGATTATGGATTTTATTTTCCCAGTCAGTTGTGATACTTCTTGTACTACTTTACCCAACAGAACTTCAACTCTATTGTGATTTCTGCCAGACCTTCAATAGGAAGAGCAATGCTGACCTGGAAGAACTTGTCCTACTACACTGGACAACATGTAGGTCAGCTGAGGAAAGGACCATGAAGCCTGTTAAAAAGAGCAAGTAATTGAACTTAAACTTCCTTATGTTTAAAGTACCTTAATATACAAAAAATAATGTTTATTTATTTCCTAGTTGTCCTGGTTTCTGTTAGGATAGAGTTAATTTTCTTCTTAGTAGCTGATATGGTGCTGTGGTTTAGATTTTATCATGAGATAAATCTATTGTTGCTTAGTGCTTACTGCAAATCAAGGACTTTTTGGTTTCCCATGCTCTGCCAGTGAGGAGATGCACAAGAAGCTGGCAGGGACCAGGGCCAGGACAGCTGACCTGAACTAGCCAAAGGGGGATTCCATACCACAGAACGTCCTGCTCAATGTATAAATGGGGGAGCTGTATGGGAGCTGCCAGTCACTGCTGGGAGACTGGCTGGGCATCGGTCAGTGGGTGGTAAGCAACTGTGTTGTGCATCACCTGTGGGTTTCCCATGGGTTTTATTCCTCTCTCTGTCTCCTCTTCATTACAATTATTAATGTTGTTGTTGGTAGGTTTTTTTACTTTATTTCAATTATTAAACTGATTTTATCTCAGCCCACAGGTCTTAATCTTTTCCCAATTTTCCTTCCCATCCCGCTGGGGGTGTGGGGTGGGGAAGGAGGAGCAAGAGGCTGTGTGGTATTTAGTTGCTGGCTGGGGTTAAACCATGACACTAGTTCCTTTCTCTGGTTATGTTCACCGGTATGCTTTGAACAACAAAAACATAACTGGTTTTACAGCAGCAAAGCAGCCCCAAACAACTAAATACTAAATAAGCAGACAATTTAGCCAATAAAAACTTGCTGAAGACCCTTTCTAAGCGTTTCACTCTAACATTTTTCCACATAATTTAAAAAAACTTCTAATGTTAAAGGTCTTCTCCTCTGCCTTTATCAATACTTCCCCACCATCCTGGCTGCCAAGTGTTGTAAGGCAGTAAAAACCAAAGCTGCTAATAATACTGAGAAAGACCACAGGCAGAAAAGAAACCCAAGAGAAAAGAAAACCATGAACTTGTATGGTTGGATTTAACACCAGAGTTCTTGAAGGGTTTTTTTGTCAATATATCCAGCCTTGAAAACTGCAGGGACACAGGCGAGGTAATCACCGAAGCCGCCCTCATGGGCTCGAAGCCTGTAGCAAGAATCAGTCATGTTGGAAGGTTTATGGAGACAGTACCAGTTTTTCAGCATGTCAGTGGTTTCAACAATAACAAATCAAACAGTACTGCTCTCTTCTACCATGACAACACCGAGGCAACATTTTGAAAGCCACTAACAATGTAAATTTAAAAATAAATTTTGGGTTTAACAAATATGAGACAAGTATGGATAAGGAATACCTTGAAAAGAAACTGGTTTGAATCACCCAGTGTACCATAACATGAGCTGCTTTTATGACAGTCACCTTCTCTGAACAGCTCCACTAGTCAGCTAACAGTTCATCGAATCCAGGCTGAGCTACAGCTCATAACTCATCCAGCTTAGTCAAATGATCTAAATAGCTACCTGCTTTGTTTACACCATCTGGAAAAAAAGACAGTGACAGACTTGAAATTCTAATTCTTTCTAAATACCTTCTCTAGTACTATCAATCCTTCACTGCAATATAGGATTATAATATTATAAATGTACGTTGAAAAAAAAACTAATTATGGAACCATAGAAACATAGTGGTTTGGGTAGTGCAAAGGGCAGGGATATTTTCCACTAGACCAGGTTGCTCAAAGCCCCATCCAACCTGGCCTTGAACACTTCCAGGGATGGGGCATCCACAGCCTCTCTGGGCAACCTGTTCCTGTGTCTCACCACCCTAGCAGTAAAGAATTTCTTCCTAATATCTACTCTAAATATACTCTCAGTTCAAAACCATTACCACTCATCCTGTCACTACACTCCCTGATAAAGAGTCCCTTTTCCATCTTCCCTGTAGGCCCCCTTTAAGTACTGGGAGGTCACTATAGGGTGTCTCTGGAGCCTACTCTTCCTTAGTCTGAGTAACTCCAACCCTCTCAGCCTGCCCTCATATGGGAGGTGCTCCAGCTCCCTGAACATCTTCATGGCCCTTCCCTGGAACTGCTCAAGCAGGTCTGTGTCTTTCTTATGCTGGAGGCCCCAGAGCTGAACACAGTACTCCAGGTGGGGTCTCATGACCTAACCTTGGACCTTCAGGATATCTACGCGAGCATCACAATAATGGTGCAGAAATAATTTCTGAATTTCATTGTCTTATTCAGAAGTTTCTATAGCATATGTACATACAAGAATAAAACCCATAGCAGTCTCAACCATCATCTAGTTCCTTCTTCACCTGCAATTCAGATGGTAAAATGCTGAGCTCTGACAAAAAGGAGCAGGCTGTTGAAAATACCTGTACAAAACAAAATTTTTGAAATTTTGGTTTCAAAAAACCAAAAAAAATTAATTTTTTTTTTTAAAAAAAAATTAACTTACTGAAAGGTAAGTAACCCTACTGACTTGCTTGTTTGTTTTTTAACTATCTGTATGACACTTGAAAATAGACCTTCTACATGAGCACAATATAGAGTTCTACAAGGGTGAGTTTTGCTGCTTGGAAAGAAATAAGGCTTTGGTAAAAACACACAATTGTATACCAATCAGAATGAAAACATATGGCCATTTTGTCATAAACAGAATCTGCAAATTCTTTGTTAGCATATCCAAATAAAATACTGTGAATGTCAAGCCAAAATGATGCATTTATTTTAATGGAGGTTCTGTCATACTCAAAGAAAAAAAAAAAGAGTTTATGTTTCAGCAAATTGGGTTTTCCTAACAGGAAAAGAAATATAAGGCAGCCCTTTGTAAAACAGATAAATAATATGCAGCAAATAAAATGCCTTGATTTGGTGAAAAGCATGTCAAGAGTACTGCTTTTGTTTTAAAAGTAATAATGGAAGAAAAAACAACAGCAAGAAAAGACTGCCCCAGTGCACAGATTTTTTCAGGTTCTCAGAAGAAAATCACTTCCTCTCTCCTGCATGCGTTTTCATGTCAGGAAGTTTCCTATTCTGCTATGGGTTGTTCCAAACTCAGAATCTGTGAATATCAGGCAACAGCTTTTAAACAAATTTGGGATGAACTGGAGGCTTTCATACTTAAGTGTGTCCTAAGTCTATGACCTCTATCAAGAGATAATGCACTAACAAATTGCTCCAAGTGGTGATGCACCAGTCCCAAACAGCTTATCTGCAACTCATAAACACGTATGTTTGTATAAAAACAGCCATTATTTTCCCCACCAGGATAGGGACTATTTTCCAGGCAGAAACAATGGAAAAGTCCTGAATGGCATCAATGTTGTTCTTTGTTCCAGGACATTTAAACTGTGGCTGGGATCCACTGTTGACCAGCAAGCTTTATACACTGTCTCCCACAATATTCTTGTATCCAACACAAGATGTTAGTCTGGATGCACAGACAACTAGGCAATTTAAAAAACTGATGGGATAGTCAGGTTCAAAGGGTAGTGGTTAATATATCAAACTCTACCTGGAGGCCAGCGACAACTGGAATACCACAGGGGCCTGTACTGGGACCTCTCCTTTTTAACAACCCAATCAATGACCCAGAGTAGGCAACAGAGAGTGTTCTCATCGAGTCTGCAAATGACCCCAGACTGGAGGGGGTTTGGTAGACATGCTTGTGGGTGGGGATGCTAGTCAGAGGGACCTGGACAGGCTAGAGGAATGGCCAAACGCAAACTGTAATATATTAGAAAAGGACAAAGGCCAAGCCCTGCAGCTGGGAAAGAAGAACCCCTTGCATAATTACAGGCTGGGGATGGAGTGCCTGGAGAACAGCTCTGCTGGAAAAGACCTGTCCTGGCAAACACTGAGCTGAAATAAACCAGCAAAGTATCCCAGCATCAAAGGCAGCCAGCACCATCCTAAGCCATATGCAGCACAGCCAGTAGGTCAGGGAAGTGATTATTCCCCTTCAGCCCTTTATCCCAAGGCGTTGCTACCTAGAGTAGCACACCCTATTTTGACACCTCCTCCACTACAAGAAAGCCATTGAAAAAAAGAGCTATGCCCAGTGGAGGGCCACCAAGATGGTCAGAGCACATACCCTATGACACACTATAAAACATTTACATTGAAAAAACCAAGGTTGTGACTGGAAATAGGAGGACATTTTTTTCACCCTAAGGGCCAGTCAAGCACTGGAACAGGTGGCTCAGACAGGTTATGCAGACTCCATCCTTGGAGTTTTCCAAGCCCAGCCTGGGTTAAGTCTAACTTACAGCCTACCCTGCTTTGGGCAGGGAGATGGCCTTTTGAAGACCCTTCCAACCTGAACCATTACATGATTCTATGATATTCTCTAAGTTTGAAACTGGCCTGCATGATCAATCTCAAGATTTAAAGATTTAAGTCATAAGAAGCATTAGAGGAGCATTTCTATGTAAATATGATTGCAATTCATTCACTTAAGTGGGAAGAAATCTTTTCACTATAATTTTTACTAAAAACCACCTTGCACTATGGCTTTGGATTGTCTACTGACTGGAACAATGCTTGAAATGGCCTAATGTATAATCCATCAAATAACATCACAAATGTGCAAGCCATCCTAGGCCCCCAGAGACTAGTTAGACTTTTGTAAGCATTCAGCTGTGTACCTCAGACATTTTGATTAAGATGCTAAAAAGATACAAAAAGAAAAGTGCTCTGAGTCTTTCAATCACAAGGATGTTAAAAAATGTCTGTCAGTATCGGATACTTGCCTTTGATGACAATATTTCATCATCTTCTTGTGTATTAGTACTTCACAGAACAGAAATGCTCAGAACAGAAATGCTTATTCACTGCATCTGCCTTTTCGTAAAATACAGACATTTCCTTAAAAGATTGCTTTTTTTCATGTGTCTCTTTTTAATGGCAGAAAGACAAGGAACACTGTGTCTTTGAAAATACCCAGGGAAATGGCCTTCACAGACTCCTTTTGTTCTTCTCTGTGTTTGGGGTTTATTTGTTTTATTTGGGGGTTTTGTTTGTTTGTTTGTTGTTGTTTTTTTTTTACCCCAAGACATCTTCTCAATAAACTGTGACTTTTTCTAAAAAAGCATTCTACAGGAGGAAACTAGCTTCTGGAAAAGAAGCAAAAAGTTATTTGTACTTTTCCAGCTATATGCCTGTTTTTCAGTTACATTCAGTCCACTAGGTGAAATCCATGCTAAATGGTATTCTGGGAAATGTAAATCCTGACAGAAACAGAAAGTATATATATATATATATAAATAAAATGTCTAAATTATTTTTATTAACCTTAGCCTGTACTTCAATCTTCTACCTTCATACCAATTTACTTGAATTAATTTACCTTAATAACTCAAAGTACCATTTAGTGCCTTGACATATTCTTTTGTCTCCAACAAGTTAGAAAGAAAAGTTTGATTAGAACATGTCAAAACATTATTTAATGAAATAGTACAGCAAGGTATGATTTATTGTGCTGGTTTTGGCTAGGGTAGAGTTAATTTTCTTCATAGTAGCTAGTGCAGGGCTATGCTTTAGATTCATGCTGGAAACAATGCAGATAATGCCAGGCTGGTTTAGTTACTACTGATCAGCACTTACACAGAGCCAAGGGCTTTTCTGCCTCTCACCCCCCTCTACCAGCAGCAGGCTGGGGGTGCCCCACAGTTGGGAGGGGACACAGCCAGGACAGCTGTCCCCAACTGACCAAAGGGGTATCCCATACCACGTGAAGTCATGCTCAGCACATGAAGCTGGGGGAATGAGGAAGGGTCGGGGGGGGGGGGGGGGGGGGGCGGGG
>JAVJGJ010000037.1:37114820-37141508 GCA_035590215.1 Microhierax caerulescens
CAAATAAACATTAGGTGTGATGGAGCCCAGCTTTCCTGGAAATGGCTGAACACCTGCCTGCCCATGGGAAGCAGGAATGAATTCCTTGTTTTGCTTTGCTTGTGCATGCAGCTTTTGCTTTACCTGTTAAACTGTCTTTACCTCAGTCCACAAATTTTCTCACTTTTACTCTTCTGGTTCTCTCTGCCATCCCACCACAGCTGCTGTGTGGTGCTTGGTTGCCAGCTGGGGTGAAACCATGACATTTACAAAATGGCATCTATTATAAATTAGCTCTGCATCTGTACAATATAGATGAATTTGTGGACCTAGGGTGACATCAAGGTAAACGAAACTTGACATCTTTATACCAGAGAGGTAACTGCACAGAACATGAACTTGTGGCGAAACAAAACAAAACTCTCAAGAACAAAAATATGACTGGGAAAAAAAAATATTCTACTTATTCTTTTGCTAAACAGAAGTCCAAACACTAAAAGAATTTATCAGAAGAAAAAGTCAGGCTGTTGAAGCAATGGAAGAACAGAGGCCTCGAAACATATTTAATCCAACCTGATACATCACTTAAATCCAGAAAACCTTTTGTCCTCATTAACCAACTCATGCAGTTCTCCCTGGAAAAAGTAGTCAACCACTCTCAGAAGCAACCCAACAGCACTACCACATGCATGTGTGTATGCACTTACACAAGGTTTCTTTATCTTTAATCTTTCTTTATCTTTCAGATGTGAAATCAGAACATTTTCCTGAATTCTGGCTTTCTCAACCAGTTAGGCTAGTTTTCCTGGGTTCTCAGAACAACTTTAACTGAATAACAGTTAGAAATGCATTATTCATGTTCTACTATGGTAGATGGCTACTCTTAGAATCATTAGTTTTATTTTTAATTAATTCCTGGGGGGTATTGGTTTTGGGTGTGGGTGTGTGTGTTTTGGGTTGTTTTTTTTTTTTAAGATCCTAATGAATGTTCTGGTGCCTATTCAGTTTTAGACTTTTGCACCACAGCTGCAATCAATTCAGTGAAAAACAGATGTCTAAAATTGACTACAATATTACAGAGAAGCTACATTTAAAAATATATATTTAGGGAAAAAACAAAACAAAACACCAAGAAAACCCTGACAATTACTCAGTTTAGCCTTGAACTGCACTGACACCCAAAAAGCCTAACATAGATTTCTCCATCTTAAATAAGCAACATACTTCTTTGTTTTGTATTCTTTCAGACATTTGTCCGATCATATTTTCTTTTTCTTTTGCCCAAAATGTGTGCTAGAAGAATTTTTGCAAGTGCCTGAAATACCATGCCCATTCTTCTTTTCTCTCTCTCAAGCACACAGCCTGCCATTACAGTGAAAACCTACTTGCTCTATCATATGCTGTGTAAAAATTTAAAGTGTTTTTGATCCCTCTCTAAATTATTTGATAGAGACTTAAGAATTTGACATTCATATTGGCGCTACATAGAAAAAGAGCCCTAAACAATTATCGCTTCTGTCAGTGATCAGTATAACATATGTCAGCGCAAAATAGAAAAGAACAGGAACTAAATATCTGGGGAAAAACATGCCTGTAGAAAAACTTTCTGTAGCCAAAAAACTGCACATGACACCTGGAAGACATCACAACTGAATACAGGAACTTCAAAGGACAGATGAACCACCACAACATAAAATTATTATTTTCCTATAATTCATGTTCTTTTCTCCTTGAAAATAAATATGTTAATAAAACACATTTTTAAGACATACATTTTTATATAAATTCATTCTTCAATAATAGATATATTCAAGTTCGAGCTTTAGAACATCTGTATTTAAAGGAAAACATTAAATTATGAAACTTCTGCACATGTTAATGATATATGTATCCAAGGAATCCAAAGTACTTTAAAATATTGCTTTGAAGTTGCAATCTGAATGTAAAGTTTAAAAGTCAGAATTTACTTCTGAAATATTTACACTGATATTTTCAGTGAAATTATTTAAATAATTCCCCAATATGTGCTTATTTTAAATTCATTTATTCTTCTTAAAATCATTACAAGTAAGCACACATTAACACTTAGAGGAAAATACTACAGACAACAGTACTGTAAAGTTCACTAGTTTAAAAAACATCCACTAGATCAATCTAGATTTTCCTTACTCTTTAAACATTTATTAGTTTTATGTGCAGGTCAAATATTTTGAAACTACACAAAGTATATTTTATAGAAAAAATTCAAGCTATTGATAAAAACAAGCGAAACTAATGTTATACTTGGAAATGAATCTTCCCCCACCCTGAAACAGAGTTGATTCTATTAAAAGTGATAAATGAAATGGAAATTAAAATTTTAATGAGGTGCTTGTTAATCCATTTGTTCACATCTAATTTGAACTTGGTTAAATTGCTAGTTATTATGAATACTATAGATATGATTCCTTCTAAATCTCAAGGGCAAACAAAATGTTAGAGGACTGCTTGTCCCAAGATAGGTCCACAGTGTATTATCCAAGCTTCTGAAATTAAGCACTGGAGCTATTTCCTATGATACATTTCATTTAAGAAAATTAATGACATTTTAAAGCAGTTGGTTAAGTCCTTTGACATGGTAATTGTCCATACCAGAACAATAGAAGAAATACAACCAAAAGGAGACTGCCTACCTGCCACTGATCATTTCCAAGACTGGAGGGTTTATTTGTACCTACTGCAATTCCCAAGGACTTTATCAAGCACTATCATTTCTCTTAGTAGAATTTGGGGCTATTTTATCTTATTTATTTCTACTTGATGTTTGTACAAGAATTCGGTACAGGCACGTATCAATGATTTTTTTTCTTCTTGGCTTTAACAAGCAGTAAAAGGACATAACCTCCTGCAGAAGACAGCACTGGAACTACAGTATAAATAAGACAGCTCTGGATGCAATTTTTACACAAAAAAAAAAAATGCAGAGCAATTGCAGTAATGAATAATACACAATTTTATAATAATTCAATAAAAATATGTATATTAAAAGGAAAATACATAAGTCTATGAACAAACAAATGCCACAATCAAGGTTGCATGGACAAGTCCCAAGATAGGTCCCTTGGACTTACATATCAAATACCTCCTCGATTTAAATGGTCACATATGATATTTCAAATAGTTTAATATGTTTATTTTTAACCCACAAGCTTAAACTCATTTCAAACAAGTAGCACTTTGCAATATTCCATTCAACATCGCAACTTTGCATTTGTGTTACTGTCAGGACATTAACAATAACTGAACTTTTACAACATTTCATAACTTTAGGGAAAGTCAGCTGAGTTCAAGTCACAGAGTTTGGGAGTTTTGCTTTATATGTCATAAACTATCTTTTTTCATTGGACTGTATTTTAATTTTACTAACATTATTTGCTACACTTCTGAGAATGTCATCATATACTATATCCATAATATGGTTCAATAAATTGCAATCTTAAAAATTGCTATGTTTTCTTGACATTAGAGTCCATTTTTAAGCCTTTTCCAACATTTCTTTTTTTCTGAAGAGTTTATATCCAGCTAAATTCATGGGCAGTCTATGTAGTTTGTTCTGGTGACCAAATAATATTTAACCTAAAAAGATTTTTTCCTTTCTTGGCACTTTCACCAGTATATGTTATCAGAAAATAAACTTTTAGGAACCACCTACTTCTTTATAGAAAAATAATTCACCAAATTATTAAATGCAAAATTCACCAAAGAATAACCCTTATAGAATTCTACTGATGTACGGACAGTCTGATAATTGGTCTTTCAGCATAACTTGTTGCCTTCCTTTACTAAACCTTTAGCCACCTTGTATTCCTTTCTGTTCAATTCACATTTTCCCATCTGTATCCTCTAAAACTTATCCAGAATTCTAACTCATCTTGCATATATCTGTTATATCACAATCTAGGAAAAGGGAAAGATATAGAGGAAGGATCCTTCCAGGTTAAATCTAAAATTCCCTCATTTTACTACCTCTTCTGAGCAATAAGATTTGATGTTTCCTCTTTCTGGTATGGTTTGTATTTAATGCCCAATCTCAAATAATCTAAATAAAATACATTAAGAATAGCTTTTGAAATGGCAAGAAAAGATACAGGTTTGGTAGTCAGCAAAACTCAGTTATATAAATGCAGTTTAATTTGGGGGTACTCAGGTAAGAAAGAAAAACACTTTTTTTGGTTTTTTTTTAGCTATTTTTTTGTTTTAGCTATTGAATATTACTGATAATACTTTATGTGAACCTGTTTCACTCTACTGAAACAAACTTGGAGCACTTACAAAATCATTTCTCCTATCTCAGTGTAGGAGGGTGTAATGAACAGCTGCAGGGTAATAAATCTCTAAAAGCACAACACACATTTTTTAAGCCTCTGTTTACACATTTAGTTACATTACTTTGTCCATTCCTCAGGTACTCTCTTCTCTTATAAGTTGTTTCTTGCAACATCCAAAAAAAGTGAATGTGTAGCTACTCTTAGAGTAAATCTGGATACTACTCATAAGGAGACTTCCCTCAACCTGACTTAGGATCGTATTATTTTTTTCGTTGTTCCAGTTTTCTTGTAACCAAACACTAATGTAAAGATTGAAAGGAGAAGGGATACAAAAGCAAGGAAGAACAGAGCGCTGGAGTGCGCTGTCCTGTTCCACAAGCCCCTGCATCTGCAATATGAAAAAACATTTCTGGAAATATTTATACGTTGAATACGTGCCTTAGTGTAACTTTGTTTACCTGTTTTGATACATACAATTTATACAATTCAATCCCCTATATTAGAGAAAAATGTTAAAAAGATTAACAGATTTCTCATGGAACCTATTGACACAACCCCCCTGCTCTATCATACTGCCCTGAATACAAGAAAATGTATTTTCTTTTCCAGAAAACATTACTAACAATCCAACTGAAATCTAATACACAGCATGTTCAAACACGGTCAGGGAGAGTCAAGGGTTAAGCAGGCAGCAGGCAGCTGCTGAGTCCGGTACTCTGGGGACTCTGAACTAGCAGCCGCACACCTGCACATGCAAAATGGCCCGTCTGAAAAGCAGATCATCACCTGAGAAAAAAGGCAGATGGAATGAGGGGCATGCATGTGTTGGGAGTTTTACCTATGAGGAGTAATTTTTAATGATTGCTGAGGTTTTTGTTTGTGGTGTTTTCTTCAACAATTCTTTGAGAACCGCACTATACTGGAGGCAGCTCCGGTCAATAAAATATGTATGTTCCAACATTGTGCTAACAACCACAGCACACCAAGTGTAAGTAAAAGCTTCAAAGCCAAGCTGCGCTGTTAAGTATTGGGGATGGGAAGCTGGATGTTCTTTGCAAATTTTAGACCCAAAGAGGACAAGTTCAGGATTCCAGTTAAATTATAGACTGCTAGAGACAGCCAAACACCTGCAGTGGAGCAAATCAGTGGGATTACAGAGAAGAAGCATCTAAGAGCAGTCAGTCATGGGCAGAAAAAATTTCTATCTAATGTTGTACTTGAGTATATTGAAGAGTAATATTCTCCTAGAACAAGATTTAAGTGGCAAGTTTGAATCCAGTTGATATCCTACCTTGCCCCAGGTTTGAGTGCCACTGCCTGCATTTCTACACAAATATGCACACAGCAGTCAATCTGCAAATGCACAATAAATCCACTAAGTCTGGACAACATTTGATTTACAAACTTCAACTGTACTCTGTGTGCACAGTAAATATCCAATCCCATCCCATAACTGAGGGGTAAGCAACAACGAAACAGTTAAGAGCAGACTGCCTTCCTTGAAGTAACTCATTCATCCCACAGCTAGCTTTTGGCTGACATCTTTCTTGACAACATATCAGACTTCAGCAACTGATGGAAGGTAGATGAATAACAGTGGTGGCAGCAGCTAACCCTTTCCATCACTCTTGCAAGTAGCCATCCCCATTCTGCTTCACAGCAGATAATAACCAAAGCAAATTACAGAGCAACCCAACCACGTGGGCAGGTTAGATGCAAATGAATTCTGAAGGTAAAGCACCATGATACGGGTGGAACAGCTGCCTTTCTTTGCTCTTGACATTTTTCAGCACTTCTAACCAAGGACCATCTTTTGGGTTGGTATCATACATTAGCTTTAGAGCAGAAACCTGATCCGTGACCACAAATTATTTGATAATAACTCACACCAATAATTTACTGTTTGTTATTGCTAAGAAGGGATCTCCCTTGCTGCTGATCTGGGGGGCGGGGGTTGGGGGGGAATGACTTCAGTACTACTGGAGAGATAAGCTCATTAGCACTATCATTTCTCAGTCCTACGCTATGTAATGCTTCCTATCGCTCCAATCAAGCTCTCTTGAAAGGATACTGTCTTTCCTAGATGGCAGGGAAGTGCCAGTGCACTTTAATCTGGCTGCATTTATATTGGAAATCCCTAGAATGTGAAAGTGTTTTAACTAAGAAAGAACAATTATAGTTCACCATAGGTCAAAAGGCCACATACTATAGGTGTTCAGTATTAATATTCACTTAATCCTTTTCAAATCCAGTAAACATCACCAAAGAAAATTATAAATATTTATGTTATCAACAGTGAAAGGTCAAATTATTTTTTCTGCTTTTCATCTCTGAATATTAATGCATACTCACAAGGAATATATTTTATTAAAAAAAAAAAAAAAAAAAAACCAAAAAAAAAACCCAAAAAAACCCCAAACTCAGCAGAAATTGAAACTCACAGAGAAATTACTCCACAGATTCCTTCACCAAACCATATTAAAATATCTATTTTAACCTTTACAGCAACCACCAGCCATCAACAACTTCAGTAATATACAATGTTTTGACAGATTTTACTTAATCACTTTCTAAGCCACACATGCTTACCTATCCTAAATCATCATTACTGAAAACCCTAGCAGTCTCTGTAAACACAAGAAATTCTAGTTTCATTTTCATGTACATCCACTGAAATTTAGACCTTTCAAATTCCATCCTCGGAAGAAGATATCAAGATTTACAAAAATCAACCATGAATGATGTGCACAGCATAGCTATGAAAAAGATGTGTTGGGGAAATTCTCTCAGGCGAAAAAAAGAATTCAGCTGTTAAATGCAAAAGCTGATCATTCAATGGGAATGTTAAAAAAACTATCTCTTTTCAGCCCATTTTCTGTTCTTAATTGAAACATTTAACAGCAGATCAAAACCTAAATCATGTAAATGATACCACCACATACCTGAGAATTTTGCCAGATCCAGGTTATGAGGATGGAGCAGAGGGACCAGGCTCAAGTACACATCAACATCCAGGGTGGGGACTGCAAGGTGCAACTAAACAATTCATGGATGCCAAGCTATTTCACATACATTCATGTGGAACTTTAACACTTTCCCACCAAGCTGAAAAGGTATAAAAAGAAAAGAAAAAAAAAAGTGAGGATGAGTATAGGCATACTTCCATGATTTTCTCTCTCTTTGGCCCTCAATTCAGAAAGGGTACAAAGATAAACAATATCCAAAGGGTGCTGGTTTTATTAGCCAAAGGTGTGGAGGCAACTTTTTGCTGTGTAAATGAGTAAGTCTTCTACCTACTGATTTTAAGCACCAGATATCAAGAATTGAGACTTTTTCATAGAAAAGGGTTATTTGATTTAGTCAAGTGCATGGATCTTTCTAAGACCCCCAACAACCGCAGCCCCTAAAAGCATAGTATTTGCTGATGTGCATAGTCAGAGACATTAACACCACTGCTCCAAGATTTCAGATTATATTACAGAAAGTAAGTGCATGAAAGTTCCTCAAATCTCAATATATTTGAGAGGCAGCAGAAATACACATAATGGTCCATTTTATTTGCCATGCAATTACACGTAAGTTATAATCACTGCTTTTGTCCCATGTCTAAACAGGGCATAGAGAATTTGCAAGGACATGGTTGAATGTAACCTACAAAAAAATATTTAGCTAAGTGAATAATAACATGAATTCAGAGGCATCTACTGCAAGTATTAACTAGTTGGGCATTTTCCTCAAAATCAAAAAGGACAAACTGGAGGAAAGGACACACAGAGAATATACACATGGTAGATAAAAACTGATCAAAGATGTGCTGCCTTGGAAAAAAAAAAAACAAACAAACCAACATGCAATCCCAATGTTTCTAGAAGGTGTTCCAAAAAGTCCTTGTGCTGCAGCAGCCATCACATGCCCACATGAATTATTTTCATTTTCCTAGACTTTCAGCCAGATAAGCAAGCTTCTCTGTGTTACTGTTTAGAAGGGAAAGAGACAGCAAGCAATGCTTTAAGCTAACTATGACATTAAACCCTTAAATCATTTTCCTTACTGTTACAGAAAATGGTTCCACTGTTTACAGCAGGCCTGTGTCCTGCCGATGAAGAAAAAGAGACCACACATGTGACGCAAATATTTTGCACTGGACATCAGTATGCTATACTTACGTGACCGCGTTAAATTGCAAAGAGATGGAACTAGCCCAGTCCTTAAACAAAGCACAAGGCAACCATCATGAAGAATTGTAGTTAATGCAGGACACAAATCAGGTCCACTGTGACACAGAATTTCAAGACAGAATTGTACCCAAGTGTAATTAGGGACTGTAAGTATAATTAAAGTTAATAATTGTGCCCCATTAAATAAGAACTGACAGACAGACAGGCTTTTGCAGCAAGAAAATTGCCTCGAAGCAGGCAGCTTGCAGCTCACTTAGAAGCAACACAGTGGATGCAAGAAGTCAATGAGTCAGAACAGGAAAAGGTAAAATTGCAAAGAAAAAAATGCAACACTTCAAAGCCCAATTAACAGCCATGACTGTTGCATCTTAGAAGTCTTTTTCAAAGCTTGTGATGTAATAAAGTAGTGCATCATACTTGCTCACAGAAACTGTTGGTGGCAAGTGTTCTATTTGGTATGCCTCTGCAGTTTCCATTTCATAATTTTAAGGGTGGCTGTTGGGGGTTTTTATCTTTCAAAGATAACTCACATGACACAGACATCTCATTTCTTTCTCCATATTCAGATGTATATTCCTGGCATATATGATGGATCGGGAAGTGGATCTGCTTCAGATAAGACATTACTCTGACTTCCAGCTTGTGGGTGCTTTTGTGACCAGACAGCTAGGTAAAATCAAGTCAGTTGTGGCTGCACAAAAAATCTAAAGGAACAACATGAAGGTCTAGTTCAGAACTGTTTATATATTCAGAAATAACCGGACATATATGTTCAACAAGACAAATCAGCATCACCATCTTTGGTAGACATATTAGATAAGAAAGCACCACTGAAGCAGCTGTAGTTTGCAATCAAACGTGCACGGTGTATGTACACATTTGGAATAGTATGGTAATGGCCAATTACTACTAACTGCCATTTAATCAAAAATTACAGAGTAATGGGAGGAGAACACGGGCATACAAAATTATTTCCTGGGTCACTGCACCATTTTTGGTGTCAGGGTGCAAGAGGAATTCCAATTACAGTCAAATGTACCCAAAGTACTGAACTTCAGTGTGTACTGGGAAGAGAAATTACATACTTAATACTGACCAAATCACTGAAAATTAGGATCAGTAATGAGTTTAATAATAATCTCCCTCTCCAGTGGCACATAACTGACGTACTGTGCTTCTCAATATCAAACTAAGTCCTTTAAACTTAGTGAGGACCTTCAAAGTTTCTTTCTGTGCTATAACATCCCTTTTTCCAAGTAGCATAGGTGTTATAATGGAATTATGGCCTGGAAGATGCAAAGTAACATTCAAGGAAATTTCTGCTTGGCTTAGGGAAGGGATAGAAAAAGACCCTTTGTCCAGGAAGTTGTAGTGAATGCACTCTCATTCCTGCAGCTTCAGGGGATAGAAAGAAATGGCACACATACATACACAAGTGGCTGCAAAGATGACATACTGGTCCTGAAAAGGTTACAGAAGTATCATAGCAGCTACTATTTTCAGGGATGTGCAGTAGGAACATGCCAGGATACTCACAGTTCAAGAGAAGTCCTACTTGTTTTTACATCATTGTGTTAAGTTGTGTGAGGGGGTGGCCCTATCTTCATCAGAGATGCGGCACAGAGCCACTGTGATTAGCAAGTGCATGAGCTATCCTGGAAAGCAGTCCAAAATAGCAAATAAAATGTTTTCTCAACTGGTTGATGGAGCCGACAGAAAGTGCTGCCTACTGTCAGGAATTTGGAGCTCTGCTAGGTATCTCCTCTTTGCATGTATGAGCAAAATCCTTCAAACTCATTACAGTCTCCAGCAGCAAAAAACCCACTCATGTTGTGCTGATCAACATCCCAGTGATTTTAGTCTTAGTTTGGATGGACAAGCTGCTTCAAGAGCATGAATGGGGAGCAAAGTCTGACCCAAGTAACTGTGATATGGAGGCCTAACTGCTATGACAATTAATATTTGCCTCCTAATTTTTAAGTCCTCCTCCTTTTCTACATAAACATAGCTGAATTTATTTTCTGGTTTGCAGGAAGGTGACAGCAGTAAATAATGTGTTCCCAAACGAGTAGCTATAAAGAGAGTTGAGCAGGCTAAGCAGACTGCCTGTGAGAAATATACTTTCTGCAGTATCAGAAGCAGGGTGATTGTTAGCACATGTCCTACTTGCATCTCCACTCAGGTAGCCAGAGCTATCCAATGACCCATGCCACCACTTAGACTTATGAGCTCCAGAACATGAAGCTCAAGGAACGCAGATGAATTCTTGGTTACCCCCTACCTTTGTGTTCAATAAAAACACCATCCTGCCTCTCCAGTGATGAGTTGGGCTGGCTGTGGAAGTATGCGACCTAACATGAAGGCTGAATTAATTTCTTGCCTTTTTTTTTTTTTTTTTTTTTTTTTTTTTTTTTTTTTTTTTAAGGAACATTGCACAAAAGAAAGCTGATGTAGAACCATGGTTATTTCTCATAAGTTAATACAATGTACACTGGTAGGGCAGCTTGCAAATAATGGTATTCCTTTATTGGATTTGGGGTATCATCTTTAACTGAGCAACCTTATGTATCTCATGCCATATGAGCCCTGAATAACATGTATTGGAAAGTGCAGCCATGCTTCATGCTACATCCTCAGGCATGTCAGATGCATCCAGTTCTGAGTTTCAAGAAAAGCTTGTTCCTTTTCAGCTGCACTGAAAAGACTTCCTCTTGGCTGAAAATTAGACTAAAGGCTCTAGTGTTCCAAATTAAGGTAGATTAAGCTCCATACGTATGAACTGGAGATAAAATTAATGTCTGCCATTCAAACCACGTATTTCCCTATCTGTGTCATCATTTGTGCCTGAGTCAGAGACAGAATTTCAGATAGCTCACTAATACAGAATTCACAATGATCAGTGACAACACATCAGTGACATCATATGGTTAATCTACAGTTGGAATCCTTCTATATCAAGCTGTTGATTTCTGCATAGCATGTCTATTCTGTGCACAAAGAATATGAAAACAAGTTTGGTATTAAAATCATTAATCAAACGAAACTTAAACCTGACCAAGGCAAAATGCAAATGTCATCTCTGGAAACAGAAAAAAACATGAGAAACTTATGCCAAGCTGCATCAAAAAACTCATGAAGTGGCTTCCATGGGGACATTTTCCTTTCAGAACAGACTAATGCACAGCTCTGGAAAACACTTTCGCAACAAACAGTCCAATACCTGGTGAAGGTGACAGACCCTCGTTCCTCCTGCCTTTTTTGATTTTCGTAAGTTAAATGTCAGGATTTTCTAATTTTAACACATCAACAGAATGTCAATGAAAGAAAACACATTCTTTATTTGACTTCCAATAAAAGGTTTAGTAAATTTCAGATTGGCCTGACCACTGCTCCCTAATGATAACTCACACCAAACCTTCTATACAGTTCTTAATGTCACATAACAGTCAACAGTATTTCAAAAGCCACATAGCAACTGGTCAAACTGCTGACTGAGCCTAATGAATTAATCACCTGTACAAATAATAAATGCATGTGTGAACTGGTGTCTGTACTAAATTTAAAGACTAAACACAGCTACTCTCTCTTATGAGTTACTATGCTTGACACCAGCATCACACAAAAAATTGCAGGAAAAAGGCCCATTATCAGGAAACACTGGCTCCCAAATTAATGCCACATCACTTTATAAGTGTCTGTAACAGTGGCAACCTACATCTGTATGTTGTAACTATGAAGTTTATACCTGGAGTGGTTCAGCAAAGTCATTTATGCATTCAAGAGTTACTTCCACATAGCTTACATACTGGTACATGCATGAACACTCAGAATAATAAAACTATGAATACTCCTTCCTTTTGTTGCACTGTCCTACGTATCTTGAAATAACATGGAAAACCTAATCACAGGTCCACACCAATACACCCAAAGTATTTTCTAACACTTCATCTGTCCACCACCTGGAAACAGTAAAAGTTCTATGACAAGGTGTTCATGTGCACTGATAAACTAAGTGTAAATAAGCGTACTAAGAGAAGAAGTTCAATGAAAGTGATCAGAAGCCAGGAATGTTGACATGTAAAGAAAAAAACATTTGAAAACTAAAAATATAGTGTTTCACTACAGAGGATTAAGAGGCATCACAGACAGCCCCTGTGATACTAAGAATTACATACAATATTTATATGACTGATTTTTAAAATTAAAGAATTACTTTGAAAAGAAAAATAAATTACAAGAAGTAATAATAATAATTAAAAAAAAAAAAAGTAAAGAAAAAACTGCAGCTCAGTATAATGAAAAACTATTGGCAATGAGATCTGCAAAGCAGTACAAAAGTATCCCAAGGGAAGTAGTGGAATCTCCATCATTTGCGATATTTAAAACCAAACTGGACAAAATGTTGGAAAATGTTCTGTAGGGAGTAGTCCTGAATTTGTAAGGAGACAGACTGGATGACCTAACAGGTCTTTTTCCATCTGTAACGTCTGTTACTCTGTAATTGTCTCTTGTCCTCAATCCACACATTAAGCAATCCTCACATAGCTCCAGTGCCAAATGGTTTGGTTCCAAAGCTCCCACTCTTTCTTTACTCATCATTTAAGACTAGCAGAGCAAATCCTACTTAGGAATGAAAATGTTCATAGCAAGATCAACAACAAGGAAAAGAAGTAATTCTGAGGCCCAACCATGTAATTTCTCTTACATCAGTGACTCTTAAGCTGTGCTAGTGTAAGGGTACCATTAGCAGAATACAGCTTCAAAATGCAGCTCACCTCAAGGATTCTGCTTTTTAATATGACTTGTATTTGTGAAAGCAGCCTTTGTTAAATCCTGTTGCAAACTACAGAATTATTTTTCATCAGTTTCTAAAATATGCAAAATCTGAACCCAGTTTTCTCAAGCTGTATGCTGATGACAGTTTCTTTCAGCTACAATAATAATCTAAGCAGTATCTACCTCTGTTTTATGCTCATCAATCAATCTGATTCTAGGCTGTTTACAAGTCTTATTTACATACTGTAGGAAGCAGCAGGGAAGAGGGAGTGCATTCATTATTGCAGACTTTTCCCCTAAAGTTCTCTTCTGTAACTCCATAATCCACAGTATTACTTAAATTTGGAAAAAATCAGAAAACATTTTTTGATCAGGGACAGCTGTTGTGTTTTCATAATGGAGAAAGAGCATCAGGTTTTACATTTACAAATTAACATGTTTCAAGTATGAGTTTGATAAAATCAGAGAAAGACCTTCAGACATTTCTGTCCCACATGTGAAGCTTTACAGCTTTGAGAAAATGAGCAGAGTTGTCAGATCACAGTCAGACCCTGCTGAACACCTGCGAGGTTCTTGGGTTTGCCTTTTTTAACTGGTGGTAGTATTTCAAATACTTCTGTTTAAGGGCCCTGTTATTCCTACAATTGCTCTATTTTGTTGTTAAAAAGGAACATGCCATATTAAGAACATTTAAAAGTAATAAATTTACTTGTTTTGAACTACATTTTATTTAATAGCAGTTCAAATCTATAGATTTTGAATTGATTGCTTTCAATTTCCTAAATATAAAGGCTTTACTTTGAAAAGTTTGCAAACTACTGAATTAAGTACTATAAAATCAAGTAATGAATTTATTGTCTTTTTGTAAAGCAGGCAAAATTAAAATAAAATAATTGATGCTTTTTACTTTTTATAGTGGTGTTAACATGCCTTTTACATTGTTTACCACTTTGCCTTCTTTTACATTCACAGAGGGAGAATTAACCTGCTGGCATAAGCCAACTTAGATCTTTCCCTGGCATAGTGCACAGAAATTTGCACGTGGCACACATACTACCAAGTTGTTTGCATAATGTAATTTACCAATGGATTTATATTACTAGAAGTTTGTCCATGGCCATGCTTATTCCAGAATAGAAATACTGACACATAGACTTATAAAGATAGACAATAGTTATAAAATTAGGATATAGTATTTCCCTGTA
Source organism: Microhierax caerulescens (assembly GCA_035590215.1). Taxonomy (NCBI): domain Eukaryota; kingdom Metazoa; phylum Chordata; class Aves; order Falconiformes; family Falconidae; genus Microhierax; species Microhierax caerulescens. Next base: position 37,129,266 of record JAVJGJ010000037.1, read on the forward strand.
TAGCCACAGTCCTTATTGTATCTGGTCTAAATTCCACATTTTTATAACTGGGATATTTCTATACATCTCAAGACACTTTGTTTTCACTGTAAGTATAAATTAATGTTACGTACTCCTCTCATTCAGTGCAAAGCACCAAAACAACCCCACATTTATAGATGTCATTGCACATTTAACTAAATACCTAAAATATTCAACTTAGTTACATATATATAATTTACATCCAAGAGTACAAGATAAAACATATTTCCTGCTTCCATTTGAAAGCTTAAAAAAATACTACTTTAAAAAAATATATCAAAATTATATGAGATGTGTGATAAGTGAAAAAAATCCAGAACAAAATCTCTAGTTAATATTAAAAAATTGACAGAAGAGGTATAGAATGAGGTTATCTCTACTGTCATGTTTGAAATAGAGAAACACTAGAAGTCCTAAAATAAATCTTGTGATTGTCCTAAACAAAAAGCAATAGGGGTAGAAAAGTTTTTACTATCTGCACAAAACCAATAAATTTACTAAACCAAGCTGCTATAAAAATACCAAATAAATTGAATAAAAATTAAAGTCCAGAATGAACTGACTTAATTTATCTTTTCTATATTACCACCTGCAAAGGGTAAAAGAAAGCAAAATAACTGGGATGTTATATTGCTTTGTAACAGTACTTATTCCCAATTACTGCATACTGCTAATTCAATGCTCTGGGAATAATTCTGAGAGAAGCACCATATAATATAGCAATCAGCTTACAAAAGATGAGTAAAACACAACAAAAAAAAAACCCAAATATTTAATTACTCACAATATATGACAACATGTAACTGAAAGTCTGTGGCTTTGCATGCATCAGGTGAAGTACTCATTGAAAATTATTTATCCTATATTTAGCATATTAGGAAGAACAACAAATTTCACCATTTTAAACACAGAAATTACAATAAATACACTAGCCATGTCTGGTTTTGCCACTAAAGAATAAAAATATCGTGCTGTATAGTGCCTTATTTTGCACTCTTGATTTTGCTTCATAGAAAGAAACACTGTCTCTAAAGGTATCGCATTGATATTCTCTTGAATTCTAAGTATAAATCACAGAAATAATGTATCCATATAAGATGAATACATGTGTTACTCATGTAACATTTGTAAGTTAACTGGCCAATTCAACATGTATTTAAAGTTTAATTTAAAATTTTAACCTTGAGTATTCAAGCTATTTGTCCTTTAAAAGAAGGGACCTACAATAAATTATTTTTAAATATTTTTTTGACAATTTTTACATTTTTATTTTTTCCAGAATTGAGGGTTAAAATGGTCCAAATGTTTATGTGGTGCATTATCTTCCTAAATCCATCACCAACACTCACCCCCAACATTACAATACACTACTGGCAAAAAGCATAAACAGCTAATAGTAGAAATACTTGTCACTGTGTGGAGAAGCATTCAACAGCACCAAAGGGAAGCACTAGATATCACTACGTAAACAGTAGATTAAGAACAAGCAACAAAGACATACTTTTTGATAGCAAAATATGAGTCATCTCACAGGTCTAACTTTAAACTTACCCAAATCAACACATGTGTGCATAGGCATTAGCTTTAGAGAAATTTTAGCTGCCCCATCAGCTGACAAAGCTATTTACTACAGGTCTAAAAAATAGTCCCAGCACAGAAACATCAGACATGTCCAAGAGTGATATGCTACTTGTCAGCTCAGCAAGCATTTACACAACACAGCTAGAGCTAAAGAAAACTCTAACAAAAGATACAGCACTTTGATAGCACACTATCTAGTAATTCATAAGCATGATAAAATTTGTTTCAGATGAAGAGCAGTTTGCCCATTCAGGATATTTCCATTACTTTTTAGATTCCTGGGGTTTTAGCTGTTCATTTTGAAAGTGTCATTTGAGGAAATCACATCACAATTAAATGTAGATGTAAGCATTACTACCTTTATGCAAACGCAAGTCAAGACTTTTTTTTTTTTTTTTTTTAAGACTGTTGTAAAAACACCCATTATCCCGTACTCACATTTTACTTTATGCATACACATACGTGGTTGAGAAGCTGCAAGACCTGGCTGACTATCAATTCTTGCTGCCTCCAAGAGGAAGTAGTAGTTGTTTGAAAAGATGTTGCTTCTTGAAGTGGAAGTGGCTGTCGGCTGCAAGGGCTTGGATGGGTGCCTCTAATGTCTACTGCCACTGACTTCCACCCCAGGAGAACTAAGCCCCTCCCAGGGAGGAGAGCAGTTCTCTCTCAGCATAGAAGAATGACATAGGATGAAGATGAAGCACTGTTCAGTGATGCCAGTACTTAGTACCAACCTCTTTTCCCTCACTTCATGCTCCTGTCCTTCAACCTGTTGTTGCATTGTGAAGTGACAGACAAGGTTTCCCATCTTTCAGTAAAGTGGTGATTTTTGTATACCTGTCCACAGGAAACAAGGCAAACATTTCACTACACCATGTGAATGCCCTAATGAAAGCAGATGTGCTCAGGCTGTAAATGAAGGATAAAATAGACGCCTTCTTTCCATCTGCAGCTCAGGTACTTTGCTTTCTTTTTAGAGACAGACATACTGCAGAGGCTGAAGAGATGCAGGAGTGGTCACCTTGCACTGAGGAACAAAACTTTTCCCTTTAAAAAGATAAAGCATGTATGGTTAACTATACTGGTAGTCTATATACTTACTGACTGCACACAAGTCAAAATATGAGAGGCAGAGTCATATGAACTAACGTTAGCATAATTTTTAGCTGGTTACTCTTTTTTTGTTGACTTGACCAGCAGTAATTAAAGTGAATTTGTCTGTCAGAGCCAACATAGGCACAAAGGCTACTATATGAGGTAGATGAACAAAATCCATTAAGAAACCAAATTAATCAGCTCAATTTAAAAGCATAATTTCCCTAACAAAATATTAATGCAGTTGCTCCAAAAGAAATCAAAATGCATTATTCATTTAATTGTCACTTCTTCCTTGTACAGATTTTCCACAAAAATACAACCCTTCCACGAAAGCCAGCTGCAACTCCAAGGGAGAGGGGCCATGCAACGTAGTGTTAGAGGCGACTGAAACACCACTAAATCAGCTCGTGTATTTGCATAGCATATTAAAATACCGTACCGGAACACTAGCTTCAGTCCCAAGAACAGAATAACTTCATTAGTAGCACACTGCACATAGGCTATTCACTTTTGCATTGCAAGGTGTAGATATGCTTTTAAGATCCCCTCTCACCTCTTGTTTTCAATGTGAACATCTTGCTCCCATTAGCCAACTGTGTGACACACCTATGGCACTCATTCTGAGTAGATATCTAATAAGTGAATGACAGGTCTTCTGTCACAGTTCATGATCAGGTCTACTGTTTTCTTTCTTTACCTTCCTTGCTAACCCAGTATTTTGCTCTTTCTCACACTGGTAAAAGCTCAAGTTGTAGATTTATAGAACCTAAGGCTATAAAAAACATTATGATCATCTGTGCTGACCTCCCAAATAAAACAGGCAACAGAATCATATGATTCCAAATTAAATCCATAAGTTCCTGCTAAAGAAACAGTTTATTGTATTAAATGACCTTCAATTCCAATTTAAAAGACTTCAGGCTCTAAGAAGCCCATCATATTCCTATACCATTTGTTCCACTGGTTAAGTACCCTGACTATAAAATTAAGTCTTATCTAATTCTGCCTAACTTCACCTACCATGCATCAATCTGCTTCGCCTTCTACCAGATGCAAAACCCTTCCATCAGAAATCTCCTCAAGGTTTCTGTAAATTTTGATTAATACTTTTCTTGAACTTTAGTCAGTTTTCTAGTTTCTCTCAGTCATGGTGGGCTGAGGAAGATAATATTAATCCAGTTTAGCAAAAATTTTGGAGAATCAGTAAATGCAAAGCTTACACAGAAACATGGGCAAAAAATAAATATTTGAAACAAAACTCGTATTTTGATCACTCAGATCATTTATACTGAACTGAAATAGTCTTATTTGCACATGCATTTAAAATAAAAGAAAAATTAAGCCCATAACATTAAATAGAGATAACCTCATTCAAAATTTTGGCATTTACCATGAGTTAAAATTCATTTGTTCCTCATCGTTCAAATTATTTCATCACTTTTTTCTTCCTAATGGTCATAATAAGCATGCCCATGTAAATTAATTACATATTGAAATAAAAACAATTAAACAGAATCAAAATGTTTAAAATGTAGCCCCAAGGAACTGCTAAGGAAAAGGGCAAGCTTTCTTACTTTTATTAGAAATTTAGACTGAACTACAGGTTAAAGGTTCTGTAACATACTAACACGATTTCCTTTAGGGTGTAGCTTTTGGAAGCTTACCAAAACAAATTTTAACTCCTTGTACAATTCTAATCCTGTTTGCTACTCAAACTTCTTTGCCTCATTCAACTCCTTCCATAAACTCATGACTGCCACAAAGACTGGAATAAGTGAAATTATTTTTCTAACTCACAGTGAAAGTATTTATAATTTTCTACAGATCCATCCTTTTCCCCATGTGAACAGGATTTTGACTCCTTTGCAAAACACAAGCATAGTTTAAAGTATATAATGAATAATTATTACCTGAATATTTTAAAAAATTAGGTTCTATACAACATTGGATTCTATTAATTTCCTACAAGTGAGCTAAAACAGAATCATGTTTGACCAAACCAGATTTCACATGAATCTGATAATTATACAGAGTTATACTTGAAGATTAAGTCACTGAAGAAATGCTGAAACCTTATGATGATCAACAGAAAGAAATACTTTCAACCAAGTATGGAACCAGGACATTGTTTTTCAGAACAAGAAGAAAAATGCTATTAGGATAAAAAGATAATATCAAAGTGACCTAAACAATTGTAACCAATGTAAAAATGAGACGCTCTTCAGAGAAAGCGAGGACATTTTCTGAAGTGTTACATTAGTCAGAATAAAGTAGGCCATTTGAGAGAAGTCTGAATGAACAGAAAACTGGAATTTTAACATGAAAATTCACAAGTTGACCAGACCTTCATATTCCTAGGGACTATGAACCAAATGTAAGTCTCTAAATTAATTCTTTTTTTTACCCAACGAGTACAGTTAATTGCTTAATTAGGAATTATAACAGTAGTACAGTAAGAGAGAAGAATCGCTAATTAAAAATAAGAGACAGGGCCTCAAATGCAATTTCTCTGCTGATCTTTCCTATCTAATAGAACTCTAAAAGGAACACTTCTATTAGATGCCTATGTAAGACTAAAATTCACTGAAAAAAATTCTTCCTTCATAGTAAGAATCTTATTCATCCCATGAATGATAATGCAAATACCTTGCCTTCTACAAAAAAACCTAGCAAAGTTAGCATCCTTCTTTTTTGTCCATAGCTTTGTATGGAAACAAGAAGTACACATTACATTATCTGTCTATTCATTCATCTTCTTCTCTACCTGTAAATGTGCATATTTTTAGGCTTTAAGTAGCAGGAGCTGTAGTGGTAATGGGAGCAGGTGATGAACTGCCACATGGCAGTCAAAACTAGCTCTAGCCTGTCCCAAATGAGATAAAAATGGTGGAAAAAAACCTTTGGTTTACCAGAGGTGCACACAGCATCCCGGCTCAGACATAGTTAAGACAGACTGAGGCACATGTGAAGGGCTGGAAACACTCTTGGTGGGGATGGGGCACTCCGTGCCAAAATGCAGTAGGGACACACGCCCAAGGGACTGGGACTGTGCACAAACCACAGCAGGGCAGGGACACCCCTAAGAGACTGTGGCTTACAGGCGATCCACACAGGAATCACTGACATGGATTTGCTGACAGAAACCATCACACAGACCACCTCAGTTCCTGGCTGCCGATCACCGTACCAGAGGCGTATGCAGGGACTGAACACAACTCGGGGCAAAGTAAGTGCAGTTGGACCAGGGCAGCAGGGGAACCAAACGTTTATGTACAACTGCTTGTCATTTTCTTCTTCTCAACACTCAGAACAGTGATCACAGAATCATGTTAGTTCACAGTAAATTATCTCAAGTAAAATTCCCCAACTCCAAATTGTCTCGTTGGCTGTATTACCTTAAATTTTAATCCAGTGACCTACTTCTACCAAATTTGCGCGTGACTTTGTTCCCAAAGATATAACAGCTGTTGCATAAATGGGGAGGGCCTGGGGACAGAAAGGTGGGAATAATGTCTATTAATTCACTGACTGGCAGTAGAACAGGGAGATTTTAGATGTTACTCACTTTAACAAGAGCCAGCAGGCCGTTCACACAATCATTCTTTGGAATAAGCACAAGCTTTGTTTGGAATAAGCCAGAGCACATGATGCCTTTTGCCCAACCAACAGAAGCAAAAGGAAGCTGCAGGTACTACATGTTTATGTTTTCAAAAGGACATGAGAAAGGAATGTGAAAAATTGCACTGGGATTCAAAGGATATCAGAGAACTGAAGGTATAAGGATATAAGGGATAGTGCTTTAGAAATTCCTAGTGAAATCTAAGGGTACTATTAAAAGATGCCAAATAAAGAGGGAGGTAGCAAAAAGCTGGATTTTACAATGGCAGGATGTCGGGGAAACACAATATAAAAAAAAAAAAAAAAAGAAATCAAAGAAAACGTACTTAATTACTTCCCACAGAACAAAGCACTGCAGTACTTTAAGAAAAGAGCATTAACATGCAAAATGAGAGATATGTGTTATCTTATCAACATGAGAACCTACACTTTAGTTCAATGGCACTCTAGCCACCAAGGATGGAGTACCACCCACCCTCCCTGCAGCTGCTGATTTAGGCAGTCAGGAATGCAAGACACCTTGGGACCTAGTACATCACCATGAAAAGTTTGCTCCCACAAATGCTTACTTTCTCCACAAGATCCACTCCTACACTCTGATTTCACTGTAAAAATGGCAGAAAGTTATCTTTGATACCAATTATAGCAGCTTCCTTCATCACTTACTTGCTAATTATTTTATTCTAACAATTTTGATATTACTTCTCATGTTGCCCTTACTGTTGGCAAGATGGTCCCTCTAAGACTGTGCCACACTTAACTTTTATTGGGGCAGGAAGAAAAAAAGTAGTATTTTACCAATAGAATATTTTAACAAACTAATTAGTATGAACTTGAAAGCTATTAACTTATTGAAAAAGCTATTAACATATTTTCATTAAGCTATCTTGCAAATTAAATATCTATGAGACTCTAGAATCAGGTCTTTATTCTGAGAGGAAATGTCTCTGCTAAGAAGATTAATATATATTTTTTAAAATTAGAAAAATAAGATAACAAATGTGTATACGTTTCCCTCACACATGTTTATATGTGTTTATTCTGCAGCGGATGTTTAAAGACATCAGACTTTGCCCAGTTTTAAAACCTAGTATTTCAGCTCCCCGAGTAACAAATCCTTAGTTTTTGGCTGGCATGTTTTTATGATTGTCCCAGACTGCACTCTTCACTTTTGTTTAACCAGGACAAAAATTACGTATATGAATTTCAAGAAAAATACTGCATCCACTTCAGAAATGAGGTACATAGGAAATGCTTTGTCCTTATTAAAAGTGAAGGAAATGTTCTGCTTTAAAGAGTAAACCTCATAATAATTTAACACAAAGGTTTGAAATAAAGCTTATGGAATGAACTATCTCAATACTATGCTTTCATGTACCCTGCAGAAATTCTCCCACCTCTGGCCAAGTTGTGAATTTCTGCAAATTATATTTTGCATATGCTCAGCAGAAAGTTCATTCCAAAATCAAAAGTCTCTTATATATAAAAAAAAAAAAAAAAAAAAAAAAAATCCATACAGAGTATTATCCAAACTGGAGATGAAGGAGCTAATCCAGCCCTTTGTAGTTGCCTCTGTTCCAGGCTGTTACAATGCCAAAGACAAGAATAGACAGCAAGGGAACATTTCCTTCTTTGTCTTTTGTTCCTTCACTAATTGAGCACTGAGAGTTCACAGATAAGAGAAGCATAAAAAAGGGGAGAAAGACCAAAGACAATTAGGTAGATTAGACAGACAACTGCTACTGGAACAATGATACAAAAGGTCGGGGGAGGGGGGGGAGGGGAACAACACCAACAACAAAAACCAACACAGCAGAAGGGGTAGAAACAGAGATGCGACAGTTTTACAAGGACAATGAGCAAAGTGAGGGCAGAAAGTAAGGTGAGGACAAGCATTAAGCAAGATTAGGAAAGATGCCAGGGAAAGAAAAGCTGTATTAAACAAGAGGGACACAGACAGATGTGGCCAGCGGAGAGGAGGTACAGTACAATTCGGTACCAGTATAATACATCCTGCTTAGAAACTAAAACTCAACCTGAGTTTACAATCTCAACAGTCTTCAGTGGTCAGCAAAGCATGTGCTTTAACCACCTCTAGAAAAGTTGTCCCCCAAACAGATGATCATGGTTAGTCCTCTCTCAAATTAAGTAGCAGATGTTTGCATTATCACAATGAAATATGTGAAGATCAATGTAATTCCACATCATGGAATATTTTTTTTTTAGTTGGCTTCACTTAAAAACTTAGCAGTTTATATTGACAAAACTACAATTTCTCTGAGTGATCGTTTTCTAACTGGATAATATTATTTCCCAAATTACTTTTATCCCTTCCTTCATGTCATAAATCACTGCTGGAGAAGCACTGGTATTATATCTAAAACTGACAGAGTTGAGCTGGCACCACCAGTAACAGGGTAAATATTTTTTAAAGATTTTTTTAGTGCTTTGCAGGAAATATCACTATCACTGCCCCAAGTCAATAAATAATCCTGTTGTTGGATAAAACACATAATGAATTTGTTCTTCCACAGAAAAATAAAACCTTACCAAATCAACCTGAGATGATAAGATCCCTCTGATTGTACATAATGAGGTGAAAAAATTAATCTATTTAATTCCCTCACCAAATACAGTCATTTAGAAAAATATCCTTCACAGTAAGCCAATTAAAAAAAAAAAAAAAATTGTAAAAGCAATCTTTGTATTTATCATGTTTTCTCAGTCTAGATAATCAGAAAGAAGATGACCTGTTTTGATGAATGCAGTCCCATTTTTCTCAAACTTTTATATTATTTTTCATTACAGGGTCATAAAAGAGCATGCCTTCTTCCTTAGTTGCATGCAACAATAAACTGAAGTTTACAGAGCAGTTTAGATTTTAATGTTGATCTTTGCAATATCATCAAATACTATGTATACACACCATAGTGTCTCTGCTTGTGAAAACCTACACAAAGTAGGAGACACCTGTGCTTTGCGAATCAAGTTAGTGTACATAGTGCTGCAAAGATCTAAAGGGACAAAGGATGCCAAGAATTTAAAGTGGAAATCTTAAAATTATAAGGATACTTACTAAAATATGGTCTCCCCGACAGAAAATAAGAGCCCCAAATAAGAAAAAAATCCTGCATACCTTCCTTATGTCTAGCTTTTGTTATGAAGAAGAATCATAGGTCTTGTATCAGAGAAAGGTTGACTGCAAAGCACGGAAAGCAAATTTGTTGCATTAAAAGGTACCATTTTAAACAGTTACTTTTCAGATTAAAACTGTATCTTGCAGTGATGCAAAGAACTGCAAAGCTGAAAAGAGGGATTATAAAACAGAAAGGGCACTCTTCAGTTTAAGAAATATTTCTATTGCTCTCCAAGGAGATTTATTTCATCTACCATATAGCATGTGTCAAGTTATACTGATCCTTCACTGGGAGCTAAGTACCCCAATAGTTTTTACATTACCATGTACCACAATAGCAATCCTTGACATTGGTTTTAAGTGTCAGACAGAGCCTTCATTAATTGTCATCATCTTTAAGACATAAAAGAAACCCTCTTTTCTTGAATGTTATTACACAAAAAGTGTACGTTATCTATATACAGCAAGTGCAAAAATGTTTTGTACTGTAATAATAATAATTTAGAATATACGGGATAGAAAGTGTACTATTGTTAAAACTGTCAGTCAAACCCCTTGTTATACAAGGATAGAACATCGCATCCATCTATAACAGCCTTTTCTGTCAGTCAAATGTGTTGTTCTATACAAATCTAGCTCCAATTTGATTTTTAAATTGGCAGAGGCTGTAAAACATTATTCTGATGTGATACCAATGAGATCTAAGTTGCTGTTGATATCAGAACACAGGCTTCCTCTCAAATCCAGTTCTCCTGCTTTCAGGTATCTGCATAACATAGATGATTTTGCATACATAAGTACATGAACAGTCAAATGAAATTTTTCTTTCATTACAGGCCAAAAAAATGTATGGTAATAATGCCCTTTGATTTGAAATAAACCATAATTTGAGAAGTCTGTATCATGGTAATGAAATCATTATTAATACGTACCCTACAAAACCCAACAAATACTCCTGTTTATCCATCACATACTTTCATTCAGAATCAGATTAGTCCCTTTATCCCAGCTATGAGTAACTGTGGTTTATGAAAATTGAGTTGAAGAGCACTGAATTTCTACTGCATTTTTCTGTGACATTAGCTGCAGAATGAACTGAATGGGGCAAACTATTCACTCGTAAAAGAATGCAGACTTGGACTCTGTTTCTTGTCCCACTTCAAAACTGAACACAAATAAAAAGGACAGATTAAGTTTGATTACTTAAAAAAAATAGAAAAGAAGTCAAGACAAGCTCTGGCCCTTTTTAGCCTATTCCCATGCACACCTTGACGTCAGCAATTTTTGTACTAATATACTCATTTTTCTAGCTGGGTTCAATGCAAGCTAGAGAAAGCATATCAAATCAATCTCTCCATAGACCACTAACAAATTTAACCATCCACTTTCTTCCATCCTTGAAATGTGCAAGTAAAGGTAATAAAAAATACAGGTTACTGAAAGCAACATTAGGTTTTCGTGTCATATGAAATTAATGAAGAAAAAATAAAAATATAGGAATCATTGATCTAGAGTGATTTACTAGCATCCTTAGAATTCTTCAGGCATATGCTCTGTAGCAGACCTTTTTTCACAGGTATAATCAGTGGCCTTTAAGATACACTGCATACCCAAAATCTTTATGGAATACTACCTAATGACTGACAAGATTCTAAAATCCTCAAGAACTCTGGAGGTAAGTTCAAACAAATTGCTATTGAGATGGTATCACCAATCTCTTTTCCACCTGGGGCATGTTCAAACAAATTGCTACTGAGATGGTATCACCAATATGTTTTCTACTTGCTATGTTTCATTTAACTCCTACAGTCAAAACCCAAGAGTGCCAATGCCTAAATCATGCCAGTTTCCAAGAACACTAAAGCTTACAACTGTTATTCAAGGCAGAGGGCTATGAAACAGAGAGGCTAAAACGCAAGCTCATGCTTTACTTTACCAACCCAGCTCCCTTTTACAGAACTAAAGTAAAGAGCTGGCTCCATTAAACCTCAGCATATCAGAATCAGAACTAAAGTATGTATAGACCTACTCAACTGATTCACAAAACTGAGTTTACATAACTTAGTCTTGACAAAATAATAAAAAAAAAAGACTAATCAACTTTAAATGTGGAGGTTACCATGTAAACCCTTCTTTTCCTCCAGAATGTAAACATTAATATTCTTTCTTTCCCCAAATACATATCCTCAAAAAAGACTACCTCATGGTCGATTTTCAAACTTAAAGAAATAGTCATGGAATACAGCAAACAAATCTTCAGAGTGACAGTCAAATTCTAATAATTATTTTGACTGACAAAAAAACATCTGGCATCTATACAATGTAAATTTTATCCTACTGTACAATCTCTTCCAATAAACCATACCAAAGACAGTGCACTGCTGCAAAATCTTATGCATCATAAACTATGAAACAACATCAGTTTTCTCAATAGATCTACATCTCCAGAGCTTCTGCTAGCTGTATCAGGTAGGTAATATGATTTTTTTCCTCCTCCTGTGCTGTCATGATTATGCTAGCAGAACACAGCTGGATGTACCCATCTTAACATTTCAAAGCATAGAACAGATATTAATTTATGTCTACAACACTAAGAAGCAAGCAGATATTTTACATACCAGAAAATCAAAGAAAGGTGAAGTGCTTTGTCTAAAGGCATTTGGAAGAAATGTGTAACAAAGCCATAATTAAAATTCAACATCAAGCTTCATGTTAATCCTCTAGACCTAACTGCCTTTTTCAAAATGTATGATTTGGAACATCAAAAATAAAAATCAATTCAGTCCCTT
>JAVJGJ010000037.1:37151890-37176674 GCA_035590215.1 Microhierax caerulescens
CTAAGCTGAACAACTCATAATACAAAATATGAAAAGGATGTATTTGTACTTTTATATAAAGTGTGCAGTTAGAAGATGATAATTCCATTAATTAAAATCAGTCTTTCACTAGAATACCCTAATGTAAATTTCTCCCCAGTAAGGTCTGGTTTGCAAATGTTGGCTTTCCAGGAACAACATCTGAATTCACACAATTTTTTTAGAGCATGCAGAGACCTAACTTAAATTTCCAGTCAAAATGATGCTATTGCATATGACTGAACATGGGAATAGACTCAATCTCTACTGTATAGCTGCTGCAGTTAATGATGACAACCCCTACAACTTGTTACGTCTGGTGGACTGCAGCTGGAGGTTTCTTCAGTATGGTGTTTTCAGGCAGCTGCTTCTGCTGTTTGGGGGGGGTTATTGGGTTGTGGTTTTGAGGTGGTGATTGTGGTTTTGTTTGTGGGGGGTAGGAGTGGGTGGATAGGGTTGTTTTTTTCTTTTGAGACCCAATACAGTATGTACTTTTCCCACATAGACCAGTGAAGGGGGAAGGGGAAAGGGTGTAATGCTACAACTCTCATTTTAACTAGTATGCTCGCAACACCAGCTATTCAAGTAGTAAAGTTAAAAGTAGCAAATAATAATAATAAAAAAAAACCTGTGTTCCTCTAAAAAGCTGCAGGCTCATGAGTCAGATTGTGCTGTACATGGACAGAGAAAGTAGCAGGTGCTTTGTCCTGCAGCTTCTCAGTTGAGCTAAGTGGTTCCTGCAGCCATGCATGTGACCTATATCTACAAGCATTGTCAGTTCATATCTAAGCTTTGTAAAAATTTTCATGAGTAGGAGAACAGAAGGGATGCTATTTGTTTGTAATGTGCCTTTCTGAGATGGTGGTAGATGGATGTGTTTTTTTTTGGGGGGGTGGTTTTGTTTTGTTTGGAGGTGGAATGCAAGAAATTTGGAAGTTTCAGATTATTTTCAAAGGGAAACTAAATGGAGATTTTTTTCAGAGGAAGAAGGGGTACAAATTAAGAGACATAAAAAAACCTTTGAGATGGAGGAAAGAGAGGGCAAATACATGATATGGGAAGAGAGAGGAATTATGGAAGTGGGGCAACTCTGGATCCAAGGTTGGCTTTGACTGGATCTGGGCACTTCCTGCTTTCCCTGCAAGAGAGGACCTGTGGAGTTTGTTTGGCCTTTAGAAGTGAGTTGAATCACTCCTAATATTCATTGTGCTTCTATCAGTAGCTGTCCAAGAACAACCTCTCTAAAAATCCTGTCTCTACCACTGCTTATCTCCACCATCTCTGTTTTTGCTAATATTGGCAATGGGGTTAGAAAAGAAAGAAAATAATCCAAATTTTAATTCTAAGAAAACTTTAAAAATACATTACGAAATAATAAGTAGAGGAGCTGACAGAAGATACCACAGGAGGGGCCTGGCAAGGAGAAAGGAACGTCTCCTGTAAAGGAAATTAATATAGGGCCATGACACTGTGGGGCATAACTAAATCATGAAGGGGAATTCAAGTTGGAATTGCAGAGGGATTGTAGAAGCTGTCACAGTGTACAGCTCAGGCTGCCTAGAAAGGAAATTATTATCCCTCTTCTAAACTGTTACTTGTAATATGTATGTGCTACTGTGCCAGTGGATTCTAAAATGCGAATGAAGTTCTAGGGTTGAAGAGAATATGGTGAAAGCATATCAGTCTTCCCTCATGGCTTAAAGTTACCATAATTACCAAGTAATAAAACTGTCATGATTTGGGGACACTGAGCATATCTAATTTTCCCAGCATCCTTATTAGTCACCGTGTATGCCAAACATTTCAAAGTACAATCACAGCAAAAAGGTAAGAGTGGGGAGGGATCACATAGTGTTACTGAGACAGAGTAGCCTCTCATCTGCAGATCTGCATAAATCCTACAGCAGACTTGTACAAATATTTTTTTTTCTTTTAATTTTTGAAAGGAAAAATTTCTTAATTTTTTTTATAGTGTTGTGCTGTTATCCTTGTACATTCAGCATGTTGGGTTTGAAGACCATGAGAGCAGTTCCAGTTACATGAAAGGCTTGGTTTTCTGTCTTGCTATTGACTGGTGGTGGGTAAAAGAGTATGATACTGAGATTCAAAGGCAGCCAGTTTCATGACTACCTGTTTTTCCTGGCTCTGATGCTCTTCATACTGGTGCTGCACGTGCCTTACCTGGTGCTGCGCTGACCTGTTTTGAACTAAAGCTGCAGAAAAATAAATTTAAACAGGTTTATTTTCTTCTAGTTTAACATGCAAGAACAGTTCAGTAGAGGGTCAAATGAGTGTTGATGCTAGTCTGTAAGAAAAGGTGGCAATACACAGTTCAAGGAAGACAGGAGTGACTGTACCTGTCAGAAATTACATCAGCTTATGTTTCTATAGAACACAAGCATAAAAAATGAGACATGTGTCAGGTATTCTTCTTTATCCTTCCACCAGTTAAGAGTTGTTGATTATAATTAGATCTCATTATTCGTGAGTTACGCCATGGGATACAGAGCCGAAACTTAAAACTGACAGTGAACTGGCTTGTCTTTTTATTGATGCAGTGCCTTCTTGGCTTTAACATACCACAAATATATCTGGTCTGTAACAGCATTGTTTCTACATACAGTTCTCCTTTCCACAGTAAAGATGTGGACAGAGGTTAATTATGAGTTAGCTGTGCATTTAGGACAGATTTTACCTTTCTCATCTAATAAGTACTTCTAATAAAAGGTTAAAGGACATTATGTTCCTGCAGCGCAGTACATGGATCAGCATTGTTACACTTGCATATCACTGCATATTCATGACTACACAGTTGGTTGCATATGTATGTAAAAATGAAGAAAGCTGGAATAAAATCTGGGCGCTGACTGTTTCACAACTGATGAGCTTAAGGTGTATAATGTAAAATTTCAGGGTTCTGTCATCTGTGGTAAATTGTGTCAGAGTATACAGAACAGGCATTGCTTCTGAATCCCTTCTACATATCTTCTCAATCTTGGCATCTCCATACCTATCTGGCGATCCATTCATATGGATTAGACAGGTAGGAGCAGAACAGAAACACAGAGCTGTGAAATGGGAATTTGTTAGATTACTTTTTTTTTTTTGTAAGGTAGTTTCAAATGGAAGAAAGGTAAGGCGGGCATGAAAAGGATGTGTAAAATTGGCATTGATGCTGTGCTTGACAAATAAGGCTGTGTGACCCTATGTCACCCTTACAGCAGTGAAAAAACACATAGCGTGTGTGTCATGAGGCACAAAGCCAACTTCTCAGGTAAGTAACAGTAACCAGCAAATGAAGAGTTACAGTTATAACTGCCCACAGTGTGCTCACAACCAGGCATTAATGTTCTGTCTTTGAACCATTCTGAAACAGAGCTATATACTTCCACCACCGTGTGATGTTTCATGTGCATACACAAGGAATGGAACACCTACTAAGCTTTACATCCTTTCCACTTTTACACACGTAATGCAATAGAACTTTCAGTTATTGATCCTTAGACCAGAACCTTATATCCTCATCATTACCAAAACCTCTTCAAATGCAGAGGTTTCCCTGTCATCTGTTGATGTGATCATCAACAGCTGAGATCTTCGTTTTTAACTCAAGGGATCCTTATCTTTCCCATGTTCTTAGACCTCCTGATACTGGTTTAATCAGAGGTGTTGCCCCTTCGTTGCAAAGGGCAATTCCTTCCTAGTTAACCATCACAGTTGCATAGTTGTAACAACGTTAAGCTTCTCCAACCAAATGCTCCACCATGTTGATTCAGCAACAGTAAATGTAAGACACTTCTCCAGATAATTCCCATTACCTGGTTCCTAAGAAAGAGTCAATATTCTGTATTTAGCGTATATTTTGGCTCTTCATCTTAGTGTTCAATGCAGGATTTAAACCATGTTTTTTGGAAAGCCACAAGTCACAGTGCAGCTTGATTTTTGTTAAGCTTTTGCGTTCTCCTATCAGTGATTTAATTAAAAGGAACTACAGTGGATTTCATGTAGTGCAGCAGACTGGGAATTTACAAGTAGAATTGACATATCCCTTTAGAGGTGAATTTGCAATTTGATGTACTAAGGAGAGGGATGACAAAAAAAAAAAAAAGGAAATAAGTATGGGAGAAGAGGATGGGATAAAAGAATAATGGTGATTGAACTTACTACTTGTTACATGCTTACCTTTCCATTTATTCTAATAAATGAAAATTAGGACCATATCCAAAAGGTTGGTAGGGTGATGGTATCTATGGCTTTTATGTTACAGGGAATACAAATGTACTTCGAGCTTTTGTAGCCTGAAAATTAACGTAAGAGATTTTAAACTAATTACTATGTAACTATATTTAAAATATTACCTATACTATCAGATGTACTTGTTTGCAGCTAATAATCTGTCTTCTGAGAGTGCTTATTGCTTACAATATTTTTTTTAAGTCAGTGGAAGCTCTTAGCATTCAGAATATCTTTAATGGTGGCACATCATGTCTTGGTTGTTAGCATGCATCAAGACAATGCATTACACTGATGCAGGATTTTCAGTTTCCATCAAATACTGACAGAAATGACTGATGTACAGTGTGGCACTTTCCAGCTGCTCTTCATTACTGTTTTATCAATTCTGGCTCTTCAGAGCTGGTTTTGGTTCTGTAACTTGAAGCCCTAATATTTTTACTCCGGCAGGTAGTTCATGGAAGAAAAGACAGTGAGCTATTGTTATGTTTTCTTGCTGTCTCCAGCCATTCATTGTATCCCATTTTATGATATCCAAGCTTACTGACTTAAAGTTGGAAAAGCAACCTGTGGTTTGGACGTACATGTCTTGTACTTGGTCTTTGGACATTAAATGTAACTAGCATTTGAAATTCTGAATTTGATGCTAGTTGCTCACGCAGCCTCCTTAGTGAAAAATCCTAATTTCATCTATGGGATTGATTTGTTTTTCTTTTACTTTGTCTATTTTGAGAAATAGGCCTACCTTCAGGAGTAAAAGAAATAAATTATATTTTCTGTGATTGCAGTGTATTACTGTTTTTTCAATTCATGTTAGTAGTTAGTCTAAATGATGAAAGAATCAGGTTTTATTCTTTACAGAATGATAGGTATTTAGCTCAAGTATATAGAAATCCAGACAGTAATACAAAATCAATCTTTTGTAAGGTTATTTGGGGTAATGATATAGTAGTGATAAGTTAATTTTACAGTGATTAAGAGACAGCACAGTTGGGGCTCCCAATTAGACTTTGATCTGAGGATATTTCTCTTTACACTTGATGAGCAAGAAAGATGAGAATTAATGGTAAGACATGAGGCTTTGAGCAGCTGGGGTCCAGATTATGTGTTTTATTAGGAGAGTTGGTGTATCCAGTTAATTTTAAAATTTTCCTTTACATTTAATTTGATTTCTTATATTTTAAAGTTTATTGATGCAAATTGGCATCTAAAATATACTCTGCTATTGAAAGTAACTGAGAAGAACAGTTAAATGAAATACATTTTCACAAAAAACCCAACCAAAAACAACAGGAAAAAAACCAAGACAAATCCAAAACCAACTAAGAAAAAAAACTGCCCCATATTAAAAAAAAAAAAAAAAAATCTCAACAGTCTTGTAGTTGGCAGAAAAAATAGTTTTCATTGTTATTGATACCATAACTTTGTGAAAGTAAAAGGAGGGATAGTAGAGCCACGGGTATGGCTTGCACGTGCTGTTGCTCACACATCCAGTATGGCAACACTGAAGGTGCAATACCAAATGCATTGTAGGCACCTGAAGAAAAGAGGAACTGTGCATTAGTGATGTTCTCTACAGAGAGGGTACAATTCTTAGCATGCCCACCACATATCACTTTCCCCTGCCTGTGTCATAGATCTGCATGCCGGGACTTGGCAGAATCTAGCTGGAAAAGGCTAAAAAATGGTTATGTTTAATGTATGTCCTGTTGTTTCTTTATGTTGAGATAGTTTGTAATAATAATAATGAATGTTAAAGAGACTTTATGTATCAGGAATTCTTCAGTAGCCTGGAAATCAAAAGAATTGCCCAGGCAAAAATAATGCAACATTGATTAGTAATGAACGTAAAGGAATAGCATAGGAATGTTAGAATAACATCAGTGACTCTAAAGAATAAAATAAGTTTCAATTTACAAAGCACAAGGAAAGAATCAATGAAGGCATCCAAAAATCTAAGAGGAGGCACAAAGGAATAGGTCCATTACCTAGATCTGTTATTAAATAAGAAAGGGGAACAAGTAACAGATTTTCAGAGACTGGTTCTTTACTTCATACTTTATAAAGAGATATATTGTGAGCTGCTACTTTCATAAAATTAATCTTAGACAGGAAATAAGAGTGGAACCAAATCACAGAAAGAATAGCCTAAGGAATCTTAATATAGATGTGCTCAAGTGGCAAATCCTAATAAAATTCATCCTAGAATGATTGAGGAATTAAGCAGTACTGATTTTTTAATATATTTATTTATTTATTGTCCTAGAGGATAAAAGTGGCCAGCAAAATGGGTTTGTGTGTGTGGTTTTGTGTCTCTTTATTCTTCTGTTAAGAGAATTATTGAAGCTGTCGGGTTCAATTCTGAATAAAGATTCGGGAGTAAATAGTTTAGCAATTAACTTGTATCTAAAAATGTGCAGAAGAGAGACTGTAGAACAGCCAGTATGGTTTGACATGACCTGTTCATAAGAAACCTCAGTCTGTTTCTCCTTAGAAAGGATGAAAGCTTAGTAAGTAAGAGGAAAACTTTAAGCCCAATACAGCTTAATTTTAATAAATTCTTTTTCCCTACATAAGCAAGCTAGGGAAACATGATATCAATATTATCTCCGTTAGATGCTAATATTATCAGCATCAAGTTGAAAAATTGCTTTTACAGAATACTTATCTAGAGTACCCTGTCAAGATGAAAAGGCATTAATGAATTGGATGATCGAAGAGAACACACACGTTAAAAGTTACTGGAGAGGGGTTGAAAGTTTGGGGTTTTAATTTGTTTTGAACATAAGATCTGAATCCAAAATAAATCCTGATGAATTTGGAGAGAATCTCTGAAATCAACAAGATTAAAAGCAATATAGGCTAGTATAAAGCACTGCATTTAAGAGGAAAATATCAAATACCTTAGTACAAACCACGAAATAATAATTCAGACAGAAAAATGGCAGAAAAAGATCTGAAGATATAGTGGACCTTGAGGTAAATACTATGCTGCTGAAAAAAGTAAAAGTGTGTGTTTCTGGAGGATCATACCAGGTATGTTGTAGGGAAGAGGGTGTTATCTAATTTAGCAAATCATGTAGTTGGTCCCCTCACATACCTGGCTGCTTTTTCCTCTCAAGAAGATGCAGACAAACTGAAAATTCTTCTCCATTGCTGTTACTGTTTTCTCCTGTGGAAGGAAACCCATCTTTCTTTGTAGTAGAGATGCTTTATACTGAATATGAGGAAAAGGTCCTTTATAATTATTAGGGTGATAAAACACTGGAGCAGACTACCTAGACAAAGTGTGGAATCGGCTTTCTTGGTAGTTAAACATCTGCCAACATACTCTTGAGTCTGAATTCATACTGAGTTAGGATTACATAGTCTCTTGTCCATTCCATCTCTGCATAAGTACAGTCTCAGACTACATGTTTTGACAGCACAAAAGAGATTATCTAAAAGAGTTAAATCATGAACTTCGTGAAGTGAATGGGTGTGCTAATTCCTGCATCCTAAATGCAATTTTAACTTAGAGCAGTAAGGAGCAAAGTTCATTTTCTACTTAATAAAATATATTTTTATTTGGGTTCCCTGAAGTGTTTTGACAAATCATACTTCAAAATATTTTCAAGCTTCTGCATATGATATATGTCTGTCTTCTAATGATTAGGCTAGAAAAGCAGGGAATGCAATTGCAGTAGCACAGAGACAGTAGAAACCCCTTGATTACTCATCCACAGTGGAATTGCCCTGTGGAAAAAATGGTACCCTAGAGGTTATTTGGATTTATATATTTCTTCAGGCAAAGTTTACAGACCTGTAAATTTAAATGTAGAATTTTTGTGGGTAGAATGCATTGACAAATATCCCTGATGGTAATACATCTCATACTGATAGTCCCAGCACAGGTCAATAATAATGCTTATATTGATAGCAGCTGTGCAGGAGATGCTACTTGGTATTATAGCTAAAATCCATGTTATCCCCTTAATCATAATTACATTAATATTGACAGTCTGTTGACAATACTCACATTACTATTGATATATTTCTGTCAATAACATGTTTCCAAATAAAATATATTCATTCATAATTTGTATGATGCTCAATAACAGCACTGACATATACCAGAAGAAATTCCTCTTTCCCTGGTGATATACAATAATTATTTTGTTGTTTTTTGTTGCACAGTGTACTATACAAGTGGGAATGTTCAACTGGTTTTTTTGGTTTTTTTTTTAAACTAAACAAACAAACAAAAAACCCTGAAACCACAACTATAGGTTATTTTAAAAGGAATCTACGTGAGGTTTTTTTTTCTGGGAGACAATTTTTTATTTTTTTCTATGCGATATCTGTGATGGTGTAAAATCAAGGGAGAACCTTTCAAGTGGTAGTCTCTGGTGTTTTGTTTTAAAGTGTATTTATGTAACAAGTTAATTACACATAGAGCTAATTATGTGTCTTCACCTGATTTTTGACTGTTCTGTTCTGATCATATAAGCTAAGCCTGGTGGCATCCTAAACTGAGCATTGATATTTGTCTCTTTCATTACTAGGTGACAATTCCTTTAAATTTTTTAAAAAAATTAGAGTAGACCACATAAGGAAGGTAAAACAGTAAGGACATGACAAATACATTTTAATACAGAAATATAGAGGAAAACCAGCATTCTCTTTATAGTCTGTATAGCTCAGCAGAATATGGAATACAAAAATAACACTAAAAAAGTCCAAGTTAAATGTCTGACACTTAGAGGCATTATCTGGTTTTAAACCAGCATAGTTTTTATTTATTCCTGCTCTAGGACAGCTATTTATGAAAACATTATGAACAGTAAAAATCTAACAAATTCTGAAAGGATTCTGTATAGAGGAAGTATTTTCAAAAGGGAAAACTTTATTATACTTATTTATTATCACTTGAAAAAATGAACAGCATAGATAAAAAATATAATGAAAATTTCCTACTATAGCAAAGTAGAGAGAGACTAGAATTTAGGCATCTTCACTCAGTTACTGTTACCCACACCATCAGGACATTTGCAGACATCCTCCATAGGAAAATACAGATCTCTGCTTTCCCTTTTAATGTGCAAAGTATCTACCCTATACATGCAGTAAAACTTTAAACCAATTTGGAAGTAAGCAGAGTGTATGGTAGAACGCTTCAGCCTGTGTGTAGCAGTAAGCACGCTGAAATGTGCTTACACGTTAAAGTCAAAGTTATATGGATATAACCTTTTAAGTAAGTGACTTGCAGGGACCAGTTAACAGCCATAGCCTATGGCAAACTTTCAGTGCTCCTGGCAACAAAGAACTTCAGAACAATGCCCAGTTATATTGCCTAAATTGAGAATGGTTACCTAATTGATCATCAACAAGAAAGCTTTCCTTATGTAGGAATGTTATAAGCATAACATCTTTATTAGTTTTTGCCTGATACTCTTCCTTTTCCATATAGTTTGTATAAAAGTGACTTCAAAGTGGAATCAATTTGCTGGTTGATAATTCAGAAAGAGATGTTAAATGTCACAGTTAAAGAGTATCTATGGTGTTGATTCTAATTCTTTTTTAAAAGGGACTTGTTTGATTTTACAGAATTTCAGTAGTTTAACACAGTGGTTGGACTTGGTTCAAAAGCAGTTCCCATTTTCTGTATACAAAGTTCTAACACATTCTCACAGATTCACGGAAGTTATTTCCTTCAAATAAAGTTCTATAAAGGATCATGGACATGAAAAATGTATGTATTGTCACAAATCAATTAGTTTCTACAAGAGACACATCAATTTTTGAGAAGATCCAAATTTCAGGGAAGAGCTTTATGATATCTAGTCCATCCTGCTATGAGAACTGAGGGTAAATTCAGTGTTAGAACAGGTAACGTAGGACATTGGTCAAGTTTTAAGAATTTCCAGGGGTGGAGACTTTGCAGTCCTGGTAGACAAACTGTTCCAGTCTCCTTATCTCCAATTGGAAATTCTCATGTAGTAACTTAAAACAAGTTGTCCCTCTTTCTTTCACTGCATCTCAAAAAAACATTTGACTTAATCTTCTCCGCAACCTTTAGGTAGTATAAGTTTACTATTAGATCAGTGCTTCGCTGCCTTATCTTTGAGTTGAACAATCTGAGTCCCTTCAAGTTCTCCTTATATATCAGGTGTTGGGGCTCCCTGATGATGTTAGTGGATGGACTCTTTTTCAGTTTGTGGACCTTTTTGGTAATATTGATAGAGAAGAGGCAAGACTGGACTTAGTATCACAGGTATAGACTTACCAATGCCAAGTAGAGGGGAATAAGCACATCCTTCGGTCTGCTAGCTATACACATGCTAATGCACTCCAGTGTTACTGATGCAAGGATGCACTTGTC
Organism: Microhierax caerulescens; assembly: GCA_035590215.1. NCBI lineage: Eukaryota > Metazoa > Chordata > Aves > Falconiformes > Falconidae > Microhierax > Microhierax caerulescens. Next base: position 37,162,503 of record JAVJGJ010000037.1, read on the forward strand.
ACTTGTGTTCAGCTTGCTGACTACCGGAATTCCCAAGTCCTTTTTTGCAAAGCAGCTATGCAGTCAGCTGCCAGCCTACAGTGATGCATGGGTTTTCTTGCGTATTTCATGATCCATCATAATCCTGTGTATTTTACACCTTTTCCTTGAACTTCAGAAGGTTCCTGATGACCCATTTGTGACTTGCTGAGGGGTTTTTAGGTTATTTGGCTATACTGGGGGGTGGAAATCTGCACAAATTTACCATACCTTATTTATGAGAAATCTACAACAGCAGTTTCTCATAGCTCCTGGGATAGTGGAAGACGGCTGGAAAAGGTTGAACAGATGTTGGAAAATAGTCTTGGTAGATGGATCAAGAAGGCTGTTTGATGTCTCTTTCAAACAACTTTAACATTTTGAAAAGGCGGGGGGGGGCGGGGTTGAGTCTTGGGAATTGTATAGAACACTAGCAGGAGGGTAAGTAAAATGAGTAGGACAGAGTGAAATGAGTGGAAGGGACTGAGGTGTTACCAGAAGTGAAGACACTAGACTTTCAGGGGTTACGAGTGAGTAGCACTAAACCAGAGTGACAGTTTCCAGAGCAGACACTTATCAGAGGCTGTAGTCCCTAAAATGGGAGTGGGATGAGAAGATGAGGGTTAGTAGGGCAGATATTCATTGGAGCCGGAGTTTTTGAAGTGATACAGCAAGATCCAGTATGGCTTGAACTAACCCTTGATCACAAAGTGGAGGAGGTAGGTTATTGGGAAGATACTGGACAACCACACTTCCCCTGCTTTGGTACATGCTACAGAAAAGGCAGAAGTGTGAGAGGGACAGACCTGGATATACTGGCTTGTCAGGCCAGTGCAGGGTAATGAAATGAACTCCATAGCTGTTTGCCCACAGGAGATGGCCATATACTACCTTCATCGATATTTTGCTTGCTAACAAGAAGTTTAAAGAAGCTGAGTGGAGCTATGGTATGCCTTACCCACGCAGCCACTCTTAGTTAATTGGAAACCACTATTGTACAGCGTAAACTAAGGACAAAGTCATATTTCCTGTTGGCTTTGCGTGATTCTTTGCCTTACAGACGTGACCAGCTATAGGTGTAGAAAGCAATAGGAATGATACAAATAATGTTTTATACTGGGTTTTAAAACTTTTGGTACATTCTGTTTCAGCAAACAGTTACTGGTTTTGAGGATTTTTTTTTTCTTTTTTTTCGGTATTCTTAGCATCATTAGCAACCATTCCTATATAGGATCCTGTACAGCATCTTTTATTCAAAGCAGTCTTGTGTTATAGCAGGTTTTCCTTAAGGATTTGAAGCACTTTCTTCTGTACTTTCTCCAGAAGGCTGTTGAACCCTTGCTTGTCAGTTATGCAAAGAATCTGGTTTAGAAAGTGAAATATGTTGCATATTACCTGAAATATACTACTTCTCCTGTATCACTTTGGGGTTTTTTTATGTGAATGAAAGGAACCAAAAATCAGTTACCCCACAATTTTGCATTATTGAGGCATCATCTGTATTTTGCTCTTGTGATTTATTGCATTTTTTTCTTAGTCACAGAATTCCATATACAATAACATTTAAACTAAACAATTTAAAAAAATATATTTTTCTCTGTAATGCTTGAACAACAAGAGCATACATTTGTTGAAGTAGCTAGAATACATTAATCATCTTGCCAGGAAATTCGTTACACGACAAGTAACACAATCCCACACCTGTCAAAAAAGCTCTAGAAAATATGTGCAGGCTTCAGTGATGTACTGTATGATAATTTATGTCTGAATACTGAGTATTTCTTGAATCTCATGTAGTGATTCTTCTCTAAACAAATTACTACCTTTATTTAGCAAGTTTATCATTCCCACCTTAATTTTCATCCATATCTTTTTGAGTGTAATCTTTAACTTTGTTAGTATTTCTAAGATTTTACTTTCAGCTGCAGCTACTGAGGTATTCATATGGCAATATTTTCTATCCACCCCACTGTTCTCTCCTAGATTTTAGTTAGTATGTTCATTTTCCCTATTTATAAAACACCATATAGTTTTACAAGATAGTCTGATCTTCAGGTCCAATTGAACATTACAGTTATACCCAGCAATTTTTTTTTAATTTATTTATTCAGTGAAATAGTAAATCTGTGGAGTTTTCTAAATATCTGGAAGGTGTCAAACACGTCTCTAGAACAAAATACAAATATTACCATTTGTGAAAAATAGTCCAGTATAACTTCTTTTGAGATGCAATTTTACACTGGTAATGTAAAGCTTCCTGAAAGGACTTGTAGCATATTAATACAGCATTCTGAAGAAAGTTTTTTTGTTATTTCTTGTTTACTACTGGTATTTTAGAACTTCGTTATCTTTCGTAAAAATAAAAATAGGAAATGTTTCATTATGCTAAAATTTGTTTGTGTTTATTTGTTTATTCCTAGAAAGTGGGGGTTTTGTGAAGAAATGGCCTCCAGCACTGGAAGTGAAAAGAGTGTGAATCCTGTGCTAAGAATAAGTCAACTTGATGCTCTCGAACTAAACAAAGCTCTGGAACAACTAGTGTGGTCCCAGTTTAGCAGCTGTTTTCATGGATTTAAACCAGGAGTGTTGGCTCATTTTGAACCAGAAGTTAAAGCATTTTTATGGCTTATATTATGGAGATTCACTGTCTACTCTAAGAATGCCACTGTGGGACAGGCTATTCTGAATATTCAGTACAAGAATAACTTATCTCAGACAGAGAAATACCAACCCCTGAGCAAACACCAGAAGTTATGGTATCTTATTTTCACTGTTGGTGGAAGATGGTTGGAAGAAAGATGTTATGATTTATTTAGCAATCGACAACTGCAATCATTCTGCAAAATTAAGAGTTGCATTAACTTTGGAGCTGGACTTCTTAAACTTTGCAGACTTATAAATTTTCTGATTTTTCTTCAGAAAGGAACATTTGCAACGCTTACAGAACGCATTCTAGGAATTAGGTCAGTTTTTTGCAAGCCACAAAGTATGCGTCAGGTAGGATTTGAATACATGAACAGGGAACTTTTATGGCATGGCTTTGCTGAATTTTTGATCTATCTGCTACCACTTATTAATGTACAGAAACTAAAACTTAAAATTTCTTCATGCTGTTTGCCTATTGCAGGTGTTTCCAATAGTGAAAACACATTAGCATCTCACTGCAAGGAATGTTCGCTATGTGGGGAATGGCCTACCATGCCTCATACCATAGGCTGTTCACATGTTTTTTGTTACTACTGTATTAAAAGTAACTATTTATTTGATATGTATTTTACATGTCCTAAATGTGGCTCAGAGGTGCAGAGTCTTCAGCCACTGAAATATAAAATTGAAATGACAGAACTGCATGCCTGATATGAGGTTGATTTGGCTTTATACTGTACGTGGAGTATTATGTTGACAAGATTGATGGAGAAATCCAGAAATTATTGTAAAACAGACAGCTTAAAGATGGTTTTGGAGACTGTAATTTGTTGTAACATGTCTTTACTAGTCTTATTTTTTTACTGAGTAACTGTGCCGACTTGCCTCTCTGAAGAAAAGAAAGGAGTTCACCAGCTCTTTTACTCTGTCAGACTACTTGATCACAGTTTGCTACCCCTGTGTTGTGAAGTCATTCCTCCTTAGATCTAGAGTCTGTCAGCCTGCCACTTCTTAACTGCATGTTATATACTCCCTCAAAGATAGAGAAGATGCCCAGTAAGCTTTTACTCATTTTGTGGATTTTCTCAAGCTTGTTGTAAAAGCTTCTGCCATTACCAACTTAGCTAGTAGAAAGATTTAGTGGGAGGGGCATCCTTGTCATGCCTAAGGAATAATTTTAAATTTGAATACTTTAAATTTGAATCCCAGTGTGATGTTCTACTGTGAAAAGAAAAAATATAAGATTAATTATCTCAGCAGATTATTAATAGTTTTCATCATATTCAGCCACCATAACAGACCATACTCTTTCTCTAAGTCAGAATTGCTTTCTTATCAATAGACCATAAGCTTTAACTGATCCATTTGGTAGGCAGGTAGATACTCCACTTCCTAGAATACGAAATGCAAATACAGAGCACCTTCTAGAACTTCATGAGATGAGTGAACCAATTTTCTCAGTGAGCTATATGTTTGTGATCTTCAGTGGTGTATATATGACCACCTCCCACTTCTTACCTATAAAGCTGAGGGATGCAGTCCATCATCCATTGGAATGCGGCAGCTGCCCAAGGTAACCCACATTTTTCTGAGTCAGAGACACTGGAGAAAACTGTTTGCTCACAAGATGCTGACTTTGGGACTTGCCACTCTTCTGGTTTTGGTGTGGTCAGGGTGGCTACGAAACCTACCAAACCTCTCTAGTAAGTCACTACCACACAGAAAAAAGATCATGCACAGTTATGTGCATGTAGACTCTTCCTGTTCTTGACTATTACTATTTGCTTTCTCTGATGGCTTTGTAATGTTTTTATTTCCTAGTTTAACACTTCATCCATTTATTCTCTGACTTGATTTTATAAGATTTACTATTGTGTTAAAAAATTACAGTCCTTTTTTTAACAGGAAGTCTTACCCAGAAAGGTCTCATTAACACAAAAAACATTGTGTCCTTTTTTGGCTCTTGAGTTCTCAAAAACGTATACAGTTAAATTGAGTAAATCACTTTATTCTGACTGTGTTCTTGATTGGCTATCATCAGTAGTCAGTCCCAAAAATAGTATGTAACAACTGATCCAATATCTTTGATCTACTTTTATGAAATGGTTTATTACATTCTTGAGTATCTGATTAAAACAACCCATGAGCCTATTTGTTTGAAGATCTTAAATTCTAGGGTTTGATCTTTAGAGTGACACACAGCACTTTCATCTGATGCAATTAAATATAGTTAGCGGGTTTGTAAGTATCTTTGGGCAGCCCAGAACTTCATTAATTCTGCTACTGTTCTGTGAGTCAACAGAGACTTCAGAGCAACTGCTTCCAGATACTGTGCTGCAATATATTATTTGCCATCGAGCATGTATATCAGCAGCCTGCCAGATTTCTGTAACCATTGCAATTTGAACCAGCAGGTACGAATCTGTCTTCATTAGAAGCATCAATACTGGCAAGTTTGTTGTAGACGATCCTGGAGTTACTTGCTGGTCCTGAAGTGATTCTGTATGAATTGTCCCTCCACATCACTTAAAAGCTCTTCCCAAAGAAATGTATTGGTAACCTTGACTTTGAGGTGGGCTAATGTCCCAGAAAGGATCATCAGCCTTTCTGTTACCTCTCCCTTTAACTATCTTTGTTAAGATTTGTACACATTTAGAATCCATTGTTCATAGTTTATAATCATAGCAGATTTCCTGTGGTCTCTTCATTCCTTCTGAAGTCACAGTGCGGTATTGTGTCACGGGAGCGTGGGTTTTCTATATTGGACTCTGTTAGCTGTGATGTTCTTCTTATGTGGGAGTTAACTTATTTCCTATTTAGAAATGTTTCTTTTTCCTGAATATTTAAAGAATGTTACCTTCTTCTTTTTCATTCCACTCTCTGCCCTGCTGTCTGAATTTCCCAAAGTTGGTTTGTCTGTCCCAGCTTCATGCAGGTGAAATCCTAGTAAAATGTATACTCTGTTTTTCATCCCTGTTACAGTGTCAGTACAAAACCTGTTTCTAGAAGTCTTGTACCTCTATTGAATAGCTGTCTTCTGCTGGCAGTGCTATATTGCACTTGGCTTCCCTGGTTTTCTTCTGGAATTTAACTTCTGATACTTACGATGGCTTATTATACCAAAGCATTGGCTACTGTTGTAGTACCTCATCGTCAATGTGTTAGGTTTGTAGCTCGTAGCACTGAGCAAGTTTGTAAAGTCTATGTCTTATGACGTATATAAACAGTTTGCATTACCCTAAGATCCTAATGTGTGGGTTTACTTCTTTTATTTTTCCATGCAAGTAAGCAGGTGCCATGCCTTTCACAGAAATAGAAGGTTTGGGAAGAAAGCGGTTCCTTTTGTCAGATACAGATTGGGGGGGTTTGTATGTTTCGTTGGTTTAATCTACCATATGGTGGAACCTTCACTCGTGTGATTTGTGGTAGTCACAACTCAGATTGATGAGACCAAGGTTTCAACTTGCACATTGAAAAGCTCCATGCTACGAAGTTAGCTTTTTAAGACTTTAAAGTCAGTACTCAGCAGCTTCCTTACAGCAATGTAAAATCAAAAATACACTTTTTTTGTATTGTAATTCCATTTTGTGATGTCTTGTGCTATATAAACTGCAGAAAAGTCTTTTTTGAAGATATTACAGAAAAAAACATATTTTGTAGACTATAATCAAAGGATAATTAATTTTACATACTAAGTGCGTTAATAATTTGCCCTCATAAGCATTATATCTTCAGGTTAAAACTGCTGTAACAAAGGACATCTAGTTATGCTTCCTGCAGTAATTTTGGAATGTTAATCTCTTCAGTCGTTTTCTCTAAACAAAAGGGGTTTAGTGCTCAGCTACCATGAGAATGTACTTCTGAGCAGTCATATATGCATCAGTGAAAATGGCAAATGCCTAGAATTTAAGAAGGCTAAAGGACCAGAACTTTTATTCAGTCTTGAAGTTACAGCCCTGTATTAACAGTTTTATTTGTGCTCTGTTGTGTCTTTGTGTGCTATGTGAATGTTTTCATTGTATCAGAAATGAAAAAAATGAAGCCATAACTGGAACAGGCTATATTAATAAATATACTAGAAAACTTTTCATATCTTTGAATGAGAATTACCAATTTTCACAAAGTGTGATTTTTGGAAGCATTTAGGTGAAAGCAGTAAGCAAATGCTGACTACTTGCTTCCACAAACCACCACTCCATCTATTCTATGTACTTTGAGAGGTCTTATTTAAGTAATGTTAATGACAGGGTGATACCTGATTTCTACATTACCTGGGAATATTTCTTTATTTTTGCATAAGCCTGGAATGTGACAGGCAAGGATCATCTGGACAAAGTAATAAAGAGAAGTTGTTTAAAGATGAAAGAAATGTATTTCCTAAATAGAATCCAATGGATGTCGTTATTTGAAAATATTACTACAATTATTATCTGGGATGTATCATTCTTATGAAAATCAAGTTTACAAATAAAAGATGATTCTTAACAGGAGGTTCTGAAGTTTTTTGTTTTCCTAAGAGACTTTTTGGAAGGGTAGTTATTGCTTATTCAATGGTTTGTCTGTCACGTGATTTCATGCTTTAGCGTTTGTGAGACTAAAATGCAAAAACGCAACTAGTTTATAGTTGCAGTTCACTTGAAAAATTTCGTCAATTTTAGGTTCCAAACCAAATTTTCTTTTTAATAATTCTAGTTTTGAGCAGACTAGTCATAGAAATAAATTGTTACACTTTGCTGAGTGTTTGCTAGGAAGCTGTCTTAGCCTGTAAGTAAAAGAGAGTATTGTGGCTTGACTGGACACACAGAATAGGGTCATGTGGTTATTGCTGTGATAGATATTAAAGCAGGTGGTCATTTACTTCTAAAAACAAAAATATGGTAGCCTAGGCTATTGCAAGTCACAGTGCATACAACCAAAACACCAGGGAGCAGTTTCAAAACGGTGCTTCATTCCTTTTGAATTTCAATGCCTTGTGCATTCCCAGGAAAAAATTTAGTAGAATTGGTCAAATAGATTACAACTGCCTGTCTTTATCTTCCCAAGAGTATTTTCCTTGTTGTCACCATCAAAACATCCACTTTAATTGTTACCGCAGTCCTGATAGTTTCTGCTGTTCCAGGGGAGCCCACTTGAAGGCAGGATCTGGTGCAAGCCTGGCAAGGTGACCAAAAGCATAAGAGGTTTGTTGAAGGGATTTCTCTCAGGCTGGGACACTGGGACTGGATGGCTACACAAACATACCGAGATACTTGCAGGGCATCTACTAAGGCAGTGAGCTTTTCCATTCTCTGGAGCACACCTGGGGTTTTGCACCTCTGCTCGTAACTGCCTGTTCGCTGCACACAGAATGCAGGCCCCTTCAGGTAGGAGGCGTGGGCAGGCTTGTGCAACAGCAACTACAGGGAGTTCTAGTTCTTGCAGGCAGTTTTTCTTAAGTACAAAATCCATAGTTGTGTACCTCTCTGATCCTGAGTCTGCTTAGAGAACAGACTGGTGCAAAGAATAGCGAAGTTGGCCAGTGTGCTACCATTCATCTCAAAGGAATGTCTACTTTCAGGGAGATATTGAAGGGTATTTCAGGAAACAAGAAATTGTCAGCAGCCAGGTAACCACTCTGCATTATGCTGTATTGGAAGAGCTGCAACAGAACTAGCAAATCAAATCGTAGCATGCGGGAATAGTCTAGGAGAGGAGGAGAGACTGTTGTCATCTCTTCTGTCATTTTCCTTACCACCATCTATCTAACTTTGGACTGAAAAACCGCCAAGTTTGATTAAACTGACCAAAGTGGTCCTGTCATGTCCCCTAGCTTTTAGATGCTTGCCAATAGCTGGTATGACATCTTATTTAGGGTTCTTAACTAACTGGTCTTTCAGGACACAGTTTACCAAGAAAGTAGCATGACCTAGCCTCTCCAAATTGTTTGTACATTTGGGAAGGGTACCTCTGGTGCAATAACTGTGCCAAGGATCTTACTCGTGTATTGTCTTAATGGGAAAGAAAAGTCAGTCTTTTAGGTTCAGTAGAAGTCTCCAGGTAAATATACCCAATTCCCTAGCAAGATTGCTAGCCTGCCTTCTGTAGTTGTCACATTTTGGGGGGCTTAAAGACACAGTGCAGAAAGGATGAGGTTTCTCTGCCAAAAGGGAGGGCAGTCCTTGCGACTAGGCAACTAGGAGAGTGCCTATTGCGACAGTCAAAGACAGTAAGTTGTGTTTGTGGCTATATTGACTCGTACATTGGAATCTGTATTAGTACTAAAGACTTGCAAAGTTTTGAAACTTGCTCTGCCTTAAATCAGGTCTGCTGCCTGTTACATGATTTACTCTGAAGGAATCCTCATATTATACACAGTCTTGATGTAAGGTCTTTAGTCATGGTTATGCACGGTGTTGCAGTAGGGTTGTCGCTGGTGATCTTACTTTCAGATGCATTAAACCACAACAGGAACTGAACATCTGACTGAACCTACAATGTGAGACCCAATTATCTGGGTAGAGATGCATGGCCGATGACAAGGAATAAGAAGCAGTGTTTATGATGCAGACCCAAAGGCTGATTAAGCTTTTCTGAAAATGCTTTTGAATGAATGAAAAGAAGGTTTCAGTCTTCTGTGCTTAAGTAGGTTTCTCAAGTGTGTGACTACCGTAGCTAGTTATAATATCCACAAAACAGCCTCTGTAATTAGCAAAAGCATGTGTGATGTGAGCGCGGTATTTATTGATAACTCCTAACTCCAGCTTCCTTTGATGTAGGCTCCTACCAAAGGTTGTAAATCCCATTGATTGTCCCATGCAATAGTCACATGGTTCAAAGATCCAGAGAGCAAATAATTGCCGTTGCTTCAGGATAATTTTCACGATAGGCTCTAACATCTATGACAGTTACACAATCAGTAATAACAACCCATCCCTGATTTGTTCCGTATTCACCCAAAGGATCAGAATAGGGCCAAACCAGATGCAGTGAGTGGTGTTGGATACAGGGATCGGAGCTCTAGAGGACTGTGGCTTCAGGGTAGGCAACATGAGGATTTTGAAGAAGGCATTTTCCAAGCAAAAGCTTTACACTGACTGCTGTTCGTTCCATATACAGGGGATAAAATGGTCCCACGTGGTGAGTAGTATTTCTCCCCCAAAAGCAATGCTTGAACGGCCAGAGCATGCTACAAATGGAAGCATGAGATGGGCAACTAGCCACGCAGCACAGCTTCTATTACATGCATTGTGGAAAACGGTAAGTTAAGTCATACTTGGCCCCCTGTCTCCAGGTTTAAGCAAACCTGGCCACTGCAGAAGGTATAGATGGATCTGCAGCATGCCCTCTCACTTACATGCTTTTCATAATCCCTGTAACTGATCGCAGCAACAGCCTACACCATATAATAATCTCAAAGGTGGTAGATGCAACCATGCAAGGCACAAAGGAATGCGGTTTGCTCGCTGTGCCATTGCTTAGTGCCACAAAACCTCATCTTCATAAAAATAAACTTATAAGTTGGTTCAAGAAAGACGGGTACATTAGCAGTACTTGCAGAACTGATACAGATGTCAGGACAAGGAGATAAGTATGAAGAAAATAACACTTGAAGTTTTTCACATACACAGCAAAACAGCTTTTGCTAAAGAAATGCAGAATGTATTAGTCATTAAAAATACATATCTGCACATTTCCAATCACCTACAGCTATTCCTGGAAATATTTGGCAGGGTGACATCTTTTACTTAAATATCTGAAAATACTGAGAGAAACTAAAAGATTGTAGCAGTCAAATTCAACTCTTGTTCCCATCTCCCAGTGTAAGACTAGAACAGTTATTTTAATTAAATTCTCAAAGCTCCACTAATTAATTTGCAGCCGTACAACTGTATTAAGGCAGATTTGATTGTGAAAAGTTATTTTTCACATTCAAATGGTCAGTTCTTACCCCTGAGCTGTCAGTTTAACTCTTGCTTAAAAGAGTTTGTTAGTGAAGGGGTATGCAAGGAAGAGCAGGTACTTAGTTGTCCTTGATTAGAGGGAGACATGACTTGCTTTTTGAGGAGTTTGCCACAAATATGATTTTCTTCTATAGTCTGTTTCAGATCTACTTTTTGAAGCAGAATGCATATTTTTTATAAAAGTATTCATTTTACTTTAAGATATGTCAACAAAGGTAACAGTGTTGATATTGTCCCTGTTATTTTTTTCTCTTGTAAGACCTTAGAGAATGGATGGAAATTTTAATTCCATTATAGAAGTAAAAGCCCTTTTTTGGCATTTGGTAAACAGATGATATTCTACTAGTGACTGTCTTTTCAGTAATGCATTGGGTCTAAATTCTGAATTCTATTATTGTACATCTACAGCAACTGAAAGTATATTTTTTATAAACAGCAAACTTCACCTCATAAAAATTCATTACATAAGGGCATAAACAAGTACTTTTCCTTCCAGTCATTGGCAGTAAGTGATTCATCAGTTTTCCACAGAAAACCAATTTTGTTGCAGATGTTCTGCAGACTCCCTGAATTGTCGAATCATATCATCCAATCCCAGCACAAGGAATGTAGAATTTTTTTAAAAAAATGGGGCGGGGGGGGGGGGGGCGGGAGGCGGTGGGTAGTCTTTTTAATAGGATTGAATATCATTTGCTGTCTCATCAGTTTTGTGAAATAACCATAAAGTAATCAGCTTGCCATTCTTTCCTTTCCTGTACAGGCTATCAACTTACTCACAATGCTGATTCTATAGCAAGTGCATAAGTGAATAACTTGCAGGAGAGAAAAATCTTCCTTTGAGGTTAAACAAAGAGTAACTGCTTTACATAGTTGTCTCCTTTCCTTCATTCTTTCCTTTCTCCTTCCTTTCCTCTCTTCTTTCCTCCCTCCCTTCTTCATTCTCTCCTTCGCCTCTTCCCTTCTTTCTTAATACTTCAAAATACAGACATTTCCCATAGTTATCAGCCACTAATTTTCATTGTCTAACAGGCTTGTCTTTTTTTCCCCCCTTTCTTTTTAATTTTTAAATTAGGGTTTACTTTTATATGAACCAGTAATTAACTATTAATTCAATTCTGGTTTATCCCAATAGCCAGAAATAAAGGATGGGCCTAAAAGCTACTTTTTGCACGTGTATGCAGTTTTATTTAATTCTCTTCTGTATAGCATATACAACCCACCCTACTATATTTCCATTGCAATAAGTTATGTAGATACCAAATTCAATTCTGGTAACTGAAGGAGGGAAAGGAGACAAAGGAAGGAATACATCCAGGAGAAAATGAAAAGGGATGGAAAAAGTTTGAAGCTGAGAAACGAGAACACTAGCTGGCAAGTAGCAGGAACCAGAAAGGAGAATTATTTTCTAAGGAGAATGAATTTCATCACCACCTCTGAGACAGGGTTGAATTTAACTCTTGGAGAAGAAGCCGATAGTAGCAAAATGCACAGATTAAGTTGGCAAGTAAGTGTTGGCTTATACTGCTTTAAGTCTTGTTGTAAGTCATAGCATGATGAGAGAACATGTCTCCAAAAATGTGTGAATAACTGAATTAAAAAAGAGCAAGATACAATCTTGTATCTGCATCCACAAGCATAGTATATAATTTGATGCAGAAAAAAATGGTGAAAGTCCTAAAAGGAGAAACCTTTGTTTAAAGACTGAGAAAACAGCAAAATCTGGATCCAACTGAGTTTTGTTGACATAAGATTCAGGGTTTCACCAGATTTAACAGCTACACTATGTCTATACTAGAAAACCAGTCCTGTCAGGACCTGGAGGTTTTTGTTGCTGAGGCCAGTCTACATGGCACAGTCCCTGTCTGTGCTAGTAAACTCACTATCCATTAGAACAAGACGATTTCACATGCTTGGGATCAGCTGAGTACATTTACATTTATATGCATATATGGAAACAGCCACAGAGACTTTATTTCTAAGTAATTTTGAATATATTTCACATGGTAAAGCACTCCCCACATACTGCAACTAAGTTCACAGATTGTGCAGTGTAACTGATCTCAGTAATAGATAAAAACAGACAGAGGATGCATGCTGCCTTCTTATACTAACTTCCACAGAGAATGGACATCAGTAGAAGTTAGGGAGCCATAAAAGGAGCATCAGCTCCAGCTTTGGCATCAACGGTTCTGCAGAAGGATCTGTGAGTGCCCTCAGGGTGCTTTCTGCTTCTTTCTTGCTCCTCCAGTTCACATTTTTTCCAGGGCATGGTCTTCCTCCTGTGACTGCTAGCATAAGGAAAAGAGCTCAGACTGCTGGTATCCATGTTTCCAAGATAAAATCCATATGATTTGCTAAGAACAGTGCTACAGAAATTGAGCCCCCATGCCCATTCAAGTTCTTACTGTGCAAGGACACTGGGGCAAAGCCTAGCGTGGGTTTAAGCACAGCCATCTTCGAAGCTCACTCTTTCCAGCTTTATTTCTGGCTCCAAACCACACAAGACCAGGACATCGACTGTGTGTCAACAAAGAATAGTTGAATTTGACATATCTTCTAGAGGACAGTGCACTCAAACTACCTGTATTTGTCCTTTGCAGATTATAAAACCAAAAACTTGAGCCCATACTAAAGCCCTGAGCACATCCAGTCTCTTACCCCTTCAGAGAACCACAGAATTTATCCTGTAAGCCTGTATGTGACTGTGTTGTAAACAATACAGATGACTAGCAAATGCAAGAACAGGCTCAGATACTTCAGAGCTTCATTAGACGTAGAAAGGATGAACGCTGACGTTGTCAATAGTCCTGCTGTCCGTGTGCATCCATGATGGAGCTGTGAAGTGAGTGCCAACCAATGCAAAGAGATCTGTTCAGCGGTGAAGAAGGAGAAATTGCACCCAGATAGCAAGGAAGAAAGGATTTCTTCACGTACAAGTATATACATACATATATATATATATTTATATGGTGGGGTTTTTTTTTTGGAAATCTACTGTTGTAGCATTATAAACTTTTCTGTTCTCCTGAAAGCAGTGCAGCTGTCCCCTAGGGTGCCAGAGATTGTAACATCAGACACCTAAGGAGAAGAGTTTACACAGTTTTGTAAGAATGAGCTGTGACAAGACATAAAAATACGGTCTGGGAGAAAAAAGGTACAGATATACGGGCAGGCATAAAAAGAAGAGGAAGTAATTTCTGAGAAAAGCTTAAGAAGGACTTGAAAAAGGAGAAGGCACTTGGCAACTGGGGACAAGAAAATTTACCTCATGCAGCCTTGTGGAGTCAAGGAGAGCAGCACATAAAATGAAGAAAAGTTGATTCTTACTGAGGTATTGAAAAATCCTATTGAATTAAGTTTTTTTCTTTTAAGATGCCTTGCTGGAGCTTTCTGTCTGAAAAACAATTAGCCTGCTAACTGCAGGCTCCAAGTGAATATGTGGGAAAAGATTTTTCTTTCTGTGATATAGGTTACCCTGACATGTAGAATGGAAGCTTAATACTGTACTTTATCATTAGTCCAATGAAATTACAGATATCAACTCCTTTAATAAATTAAAGTTATACCA
>JAVJGJ010000037.1:37176714-37192311 GCA_035590215.1 Microhierax caerulescens
TCTCCATTCTTTTCTGGTCTTAGACCTATTGAAGTGAAAAGGGCCAGTCTGAGAAAGTTGCTAGGAGACCATAATCACAACTGTCAGAATAATACATTTTTATTTAAAATAGGCAATGTTGATTAATGAACATACTTAGCAGATAATGAGTAACGGTATTGAAAGCATCTATGTTCTATCAAATTTCAGGTGAAACATTTAATTTATAGGTTGAAAAGCCAATGAGAATTGAAAGTCTTCAAGGTAAAGGCAACCAACACACACAGTCAAAACTGAAGGACACAATGGTTTCATAACTACTTGACTAGAAGCAAGAGAAAATTTTCCAGTGTGCAAGTCCAATAAGACTGAAAACAAAGAAATAAAAGGAAAACATTTATCTATTAGAGTCTCATGTAGGCATGTTGTTGAAACTAAGGTAAGATGAGCCAATTGCTTTGGAAGCAATGAACTGATTTAAAGATGAGATATGGAGAAGATGCTGTGTATATAACACATTGAAATTAGAAAAAAAAAAGCAATAAATTAAAATTATGGTAAAGAAACCAGCCTAAAAAGTTAACTTATTAAACCCTGAGCCAAAAGGTACTAAGATTTGTCAAACCAAATCCTCCAACAGTGTCTACTGTGATAGCCATGCTGATTTAATTTGTGTCATGACAATTTAAACAGGTATTATGACCTGAAACCACTAGCATGATATTTTGCATCCAAGATTTATGATCCTTATGTTCTGGGAACCAGGAGTCCAATGATGTTACATAGCTCGGAACCTGAAACCACAAGACATTGACTCTCTCACATTTGGATGTAAGTGGTGATATGTAATGCACAGGTCACTGCGATGACCACCTTGGCTTCACGTGCATAGCATGGATTGTGTTCTTATCGATTCATGTCAGTCTCTTGACAAGGAAACAAGTCAACAAGACTGTTCATCCAAGCCTGGTAAAATAATTTTAATACTCTGAACAAATTGTTTCCTGTATGCTAATAGGCGCTTGCAGAAGACAAGAAATGAGATGCTGGTCCAGCGTCTGGCTGCTGAGCACTCCTCCTACTAGTAACGATAAAAGCTTATCATAGATAGAAATCTTGCTAAGTCTTCTAGGGGGAAAACATCTGTACTAACAGAACAGGAATCACAAAATGCTCTTGAAATACTGGTAGTCAGAAATAAACTGATAATTCCATATTTAACATGGTATCATCATAAAAGCATAATATATTTCTGTAGCGGTTTTACTTGATAAATAATAAATCCAGACATTTCTTTTTACAAAGCCATCACTTAGCTAATTCTAACTTAAATATTTCTAATCGAGTGTTATATACATAAGTTTATTTATACATACAGCACATATTATTTCTAATAAGAAAGTGTCATTGCGTGCAATGAGAAGACAGTTATGCCTAAAGCAATTACAATGCAAGAAAAATACATTGTTGGTGATGTTAGCTGAAATGACAGCTACTTACACAAAGAAAGCCTATCCTGAAATAGAGCTTCATTTAAAAGCAAAATAGAGTAATTTTAATAGGTGGGTCAAATTTGAAAAACCTTATGAGAAGCACAGTGTAAAACCACCATTCAGTAAAGCAATGAAATTAGGAAAGAAATGTTTTGGTAACTTGTAATTAAAAATAGCATGTGTGCCTTGTGTGTAAGAAAAAATTTGAGATAGCACTAATTTGGAAATGGTTTGTACTTCCAAAGTTTATACTTACTTCCATTAACAGTGCCAACAACCTTTTTACTTTTGATCAAAGAAAGCTTTCTTGGCAAATTGGAAAAGGCTGGCACTACAGATTCCTCTCTTGAATGGTGCCTTTATCACCTACCAAAAAGAAAAGTGCATAAGAAAAAAAAATGCTAGTTTTTATTTCTTGATACAAATTACAATCTCTGATGAAATATATTGGTTTGAACTTTGATAGCATCATTTTTTAGTCATCTTTATATGGTATGATACTACTCTGAGGTTGCTTATTTCATTTACATTCTAATTTAATTTAACACCAGGTCTTGAATCCTTATATTAGTTAATGATTCCAGACTTAGCAGAAATACAACATGAGTAATCAGCCAATAACTAGCAAAATTAATTCTTTTCTATTGTGTAAAGGAAAAACACAGGTAATACTCTCTATAAATTAGTGCAGTCGTCTTCTTCCTGCACCTCAGGTGAGTTATTTGCTGAAATATGTAGCAGAGTTGTCTTTTCTTAGGAATCTTGGGAACACAGTAACCAGCTGAATTTCATAGCTATTTTATGGTGAAAAAAAAGCAGATGTGGAAACTAGTAGTTTCCTAGGGACATTTAAGGGAGAACATTATTTAAACTTCTTATACAAAAGACTGAACAGTAATATGATAATGTAATTAGTTATTAAACAGAAGCAATCAGGCTCTAAGAACATATTGAAGAAAGTATTTCAGCACCTAAGTCCAAAAGAGTGATCTGGAGAACCCCCACCCACTCCCCCCCCAAATATTTAGGCACCTTGTTTTCTACCAGTAGCTTAATTGCTACAGCAAGTTTCTTAGACATATATTACTCTGGTACTATGCATGGCCCAAAGTACAGTTCTTTTGGGACAGCAGAGCATGCCAATACATACTCTGTGCCTGAGACAACTTTGGATTTATAAAGCAGGTATCCTTCAACCTATGCCTCTGAAAGGCCTATTTCAGCAGTCACGCACCAGGATCTCCAAACATGCATTAACAGCCATGAGTCATACGTGAAACAGAAAGAGGCAGTGAGAGGTGCACCTGCCTATATCCATATTTCTTAATATAACAATAGGTAGAAGTGAGACATTTAATTTCTGTGATTTCCATCTCCTGATGGAAATTCAACTCATACCTGCCTGTGAGGAGCTAACAGCAGCTCTAGAGTAGGCTGCAGGGCAGGCAGCAGTCAAATATATAAGAATTTATAGAATCTAGATATGTCTTTTTAATTATTTCTTTATTTTCTGTGTTAGGTTCATAACTGTGCTTTCCACTGGGAGCAAGTTATCCCTTATTTTCAACTGAAAAGTTAGTGAAGTACTGTTTTGGCAGAAATATTTTGTCAACTAATATCTCTTCTTAACTCTGTTGATTGCTAATTCTGTATCTCAAGAGTTCAGCACAGGGGAGATACTAAAGATCAACTTCCATGGCTGTCAATGGCAACAAAATTCAACAAGAAGAGCTGATGGCATCCAGCATACTGTTGAGTATAATGGGGTGTGCATGTGCCTTTTTTTCTTTTTCATCTGTGTCTACTGGACCTAAATTACATTTAGTTGCATTATTTCCAAACTTTTTTCTGTGAGAAATTCACCACAGACAGTAAAATTTATTTTACTGTTTGTTAATAAAAATTAGTAATTCTTGTACCCTTATGTTCAATTCTGAGAAGTGGCAGAAGACAAAATGCATTGTACTACCATTTTTAGTAACAGTAAAAATACTTCCATTGTAGCTTATAATACAAAACTTTACTCAGTTTCCAGGCCTGAGTCCAGAAAACCCTTTGAGAATGTAGACCTTAATATACTGTCTAAAAAGTCTACTGTTCTTGAGAAACAGAATCTTCTATTTTGCAAAATACCTGTTTTAGCAACTTAAAGACATCATTTGCCTTATTTGCCTCATAGATTGGAACTGCAGAAAAAAAAACCCACCAGGTTTTACATGAAGAGTTTAGAATACTTTTCATATTGAAATCTTCTGTGTATATATCTAATATACAGTATAGATACTGTTAGATGAGTTATGGTATATATATACACACAGAAACTGGCTTTAAGATTCAGTAGCTGAGGACAAAGATTTGCTGTTGTGGCATTCCTCCTCCACACAGTGAATTTGCTCTGAGTCTTTATTTCCCTTTGCATCAAAATACCCCCAAACACATTCAGATTCTCTCTGAATGGCACTGGGAGCTTGATTTCCTCCATTTCAGCTGAGCAGTGAGACCATATAATCAAAGAAAATGTGTCTTTGTCTGCTATTTCCCTCCCACCTTCCAAGTGGTTGATAGTGTTCAATTGTTATCTTAATCAGCATTTAATTTTATCCTCCAAACACTACATGAATTTAGTGCTTAAAACTAAGATGTGTAAGGTGATCTCTGTGAGACACAGAAGGACTGGAAGAAAGAATAACTGTGAGCTTACCCAGTGGACAGTGCCATCGATGCAGTTTTACACAGACCATCTCAAGAAGAGTGGACTACACAGTAAACATTCCAAGTCCTGTCTGGGCGTTTAATTTTGTTACTGCCATTTATAAATGTACATATATCTGTTAGGGACAGTAAACCAAAAAAAGAGGAAGGAATCTAACAAGGGTTGCCAATTCAGACTACAATTTATTCCTAGTGACAAAGTTCCTTTGCAGTTTTCCTAGGACTGATTTCCCCTGGTGGGCTAGGAGTGAACAGGCAATTTAAAAGCAGATGTAGCATCCCCTCTATGAATAATTTTCTTTTGGACAAAAAATACAGATTTTCACATTTATACACAATTATTTTGTTGTTGTTGTTGTTCCTGCCATCTGTACCACCAGAACAGCTAAAACCATACTCACCTAATAGCTCATCTAAACTTCCATTGACAACTACAATAATTATCCATTCGTTTTTTTGCTCTGGTGTCCCAAATCCTCTTACACAGGCTGCTAATTGAAGGAAGATGAGCAGCACTGGAGAAAAGAGATCAGCATATGCAAACTTTATGCAGTTGACAATATTCTTGGTAAGAAGAATTTTGAAGTTCCTCTTTCATGAAATGTTTTGCCCATGTTGCTGTTTTCTCTGTGCAGTGGTCAAATGCAGGTATTACATAAGCTTTTAGATGTTGCACAGAAGTTCTGTATCTACTTCTGAAGTAGTGAAGGTAGTAGAAAAGGTTCAAACAGCAGCAACAGAAAAATTGAGCCTTACATTAAAGTACTTTTCTCATTCTTACTATTGCCTGCTACTACGTTACGAGCATTTAATTTATGGTAACATATGCAACATGTACTGGGATATTTTCCGTCTTCAATACTATTTTTTACTCTTTTCTTTCATAAACAACTAAACCAAGAAATAATAGTGAGTGCAAAGAGACTTCAGAATTTAAGAAAAGGTGAGTAAAGTTTCATTCTCTTGGTTCTATATTTCATTCTGCTCTAAAAAGGCAAGAGATGCATTCCCAGGATCTTTCCAACTCTCTTACTCTGCAAAAAAAGAAAATAACGTATAGAGCATTTCCCCAAATTTCCTAAAAATGGATCTATCATAGTAAACATGGTCTATGTGTCAAGGTAAAGTGTATTTTGACAATTTCCCTGTTGCCCCCATCATCCACACCAGTGTCCTTCTCACCATTCCACTTCAGTTTTCGTCTGTTGGAAACCAAATAGGGGTAGGATGGAGTGGACTGCTTAGGTTCTATCCAAACACTAAATCAAAACATTGTTTGAGCTTTCAAAGGGGTTTGGGAAGTACCCCTGAATCTCACAACACAGTCGTCATAAACTGTAGTTAGAAGCCGGCCTTAGTGTATCAGCCGTATTGAGTGGATTGCCTGATGCTATCAGGTACCAGCCATCTTTTTCAGCACTGGAGGAGGAAAAATATCTCCATTTCTCCCTCCTCTACCTGAAACTCAGCATCTAAGCCCCAAACAACAGGACTGGTTTATTTACAAATCCCAGATAAATTATTCAAGACTGTAAGTGGCATGTTCTACCGATGTTTAGGAAAGAAAAACAATGAAACTTAAACATTCATTAAATTTCTAAATGAAACTGCAAAGCGACAGTGAAGAGGGAGCAACTGTAAGACTGTTTGTACCTATCAATATTACAAATAAATGCTTTACACTAAATAAAAATACAGAAGGATTTGGGTGACTATAATCCACGTTTTTAAAGACAATTTATATCCCATATTGTATTATATGTAGCATATCCAACAATGTAATTGACAGAGTAGTCCTGCTTGTTCTGTTTGGGTTGGCTGTTTGTTTTTTTTTCATGTCTAGCTAAATTCTTCTCAAAACCATATTATAGATTTTTAGGTTGAACAAATAAGACTTTCTAAAACTAATATTTTCAAAAGGTGTCAAACATCAGGATTCTGAAAAGTACTTCATAGCAGAGGTCCCAAAGCCAGAGACATGGATTCTATGGTCACTTTTGAAAATCTTGGCAATCTAATTTTAAAATTTTAATCTAATTTACTGTGCTTATTTATAGAACAGTGCAAGCTAAGCCCTTTGTTGAACCACAGCCATCCTGTGAGTTTATATTATCAATTATAAAAACATATGCTGCCCCAATTTCACAAGTCCTTAATTACTCATCTCCTCCCACAGAAATCATTAGCAAGTGACACTTGATATGTATTTCTTAAAATATAACATGAAATGCAAAGCAAAATGTCAGGCTATGCAGAAGCTATGCATATTTTGGTGATTCAGAACAATGCACAACAGTATAAGGAGATTAATAAAATTAAGAGTTCACATTCAGTCCCAGTTCTAACTGGTCTTATTTAAATGCTGGGTTGTCCTTAAGGTTAAAAATAAGCCCTTCTAGTTTTAAGCTTTCAAATTGTAGCTTTAATCCTTTGTCTCATTTAAATTTGATGGACTATATTCAAAGCAGATGTGTTATAAATATTCATTATTTATTTATTTATATATTTTGTTAAATGCTACCCATTGCAAACCAAAGAGGTCAGCAAAAAGCAATTTCACAACTTTCCACTGAGATTTTTAAATATATTTTCCACATGAGCACAAAAAACCTTTTAAGTTTTCTTTTAATATTTCAACTCAGTATTTCCTCACAGAAAAGTAATCTGGTAGCAAGTATGTTGAAGGAGTCCATCAGACTGGAAGTCATATTGCATTTGGTGCAGAAAAACAAACATGTTGCATGTATTTAAGGAAGGGAGATGTGTGCTCTGACTAATTACAGGCACACTGGTCTTATCTCACGAAGATTTTAGAACAAATCTGGACTGAAGTATAGTTAATTGTGTAAATCAGAAGTGAAATAAAGTTATAGGCAGGTTCAGCAAAGGCAGATCGTGCCAGGGTAATGCTGTACCTTTCTTGGATAAATTAATAGTTTTTCTAGGCAAAGAAAATGTAGCAGCAAAAATATATCTGGGTATCAGTTTATTATAAAGTAATTCCCATGGGAAATTATTTATTAAGTTTATGAAGATGGACTAGCCCAAGAATTGTAATATGGGTAGGAAAGAGTGCAAGTGGTACTGTTAGGGGAAACTTAATATGAAAATTAAAATAGTTTACAATGGTACTAAATTGGTATTAGCACAGGAGAGGTCCAGACCACGACAGAGGAAAACGAAGAACTGAACATTGGAGTAAAAGAGATGAGATGACACACAACAGCCAAAAGCATGAGGTTTAAGATAAACAGCAAGACTTTGCTGCTTACAGAGTGTTAATAATCAGGGAAGAAGATAAAGCTTGGTACTATTAATCAGTCACATAAAATATGTGAGCCACCAGTGTGAAGACACTATCAAGATGATAAATACATAAAATATATTAATTATATATAAAAATATATAAAAATAAAGGTTGTGGCAGGTGAAGTATTTGCAGCAGAGAAAGGAAAGCAATATTGCTGTTGTAGAAGACATTGGTGAGATCTCGCCTGAAGTACTATTTAAAGTTTCTGCCATCTGTTTACCAGAAAGACGTATAGAAATGAAAAGAAGCATAAAGTCTTGGACTTGAAGTATCTGCCTACAGGAGACAAAGAGTGTGTTTAGCTGTACCTGTTGTATGAAGAGTAGCTCACTTTCCTCAGCCCATGTGAGCTTATGGTCTTGTAACAGTCAGAAGTACTTTGAGCTGATATAGTCTACTGCTGACATTTGTTCTTTTAGAAAAACCTTACCTAAAAAAATGAATATAGAACAGGTAGGCAGAAAAAGCGATGCTCACTAAGGTAGTCTTTACTCTGGAAGGCTAATCTTTCTTGCAGTCTTGCAATAGTCTGTGAGAAAAAGTTTCTCCAAGAAATGAATCCAAACACATAAATTAAGCTACTACTCCAAACTGACTGAAGTTGATGAAGCTGATATGCCTGTGTAGTGTTTTGGGTTTTTGGTTTTGTTTTGTTTTGTTTTCTTTTCTTTTTCAGTATTCAGGCAATTGTATGTTTAATGTAAATGACTAGAAGAACTGAAAATTATGATTCTCAGTGGAAGCTTCCTACATATTTTACTGCCTAACTACTTGGGGAATGCTGGGAGAAAAGATATAGACATAGCCAGATTTTTCAAAAGATGAAGTGCGTCAAGTTGTTTTTTCAGCCCATTCATTTATAGTAAACATTTGATCTGATCCATGGATGGACAGTATGAAATGGGAGCTGTTGGAATCAGGGGAATGGAATTTCTCCCAGAAAAAGAGGGAAGATGGGCTGGTCTACCACTGTAAGATACATCAAAGTGGAAAATGCGCAGCTGCATGTAGAAGTTAAGAGACATTTATGTTCAGATGAACCACACCAACCTATATCCCCACCTTCCAAGGAAGGGCAGGTACATCCGAACAAAGTTCAACTAACATTTTTGAATTAGTTAACAACATAAAAGTTTATTATAAAAATGTTTTATGTGATTAATTAGATAAAATCTACTATTGTATTGAAAATTCATATCTCTTCAGCCAAACTATCATTCTTTCTTCCACAAATGTTTAGGAAGTAATTTATGTTGCAGGCTTCATCAGTGGAATTTCAGTTTAACACAATCTACTGAGTGTTAACAGTCGGAGCAAATAACTGAGATCACTAGCTTGAAAAGGTTTGTTTTAGAGCATGTTTTTATCAGGATATATATATCAAAAAAAAATAATCCTCAGGCCAAAACTTTTTATACTTTGGAGCTTTTTCTCCCATGAATCCATGAGAGATTTGCCTTGATAGCTCCTACTAACACAAGTGGGAGTTGCAAGCCAATCCCCTATGCATTATTTGAAGAACTTATCTCAAAGCATTGCCCAAAGCAAATTTTTGTGATAGCTTGGCACCCCTGGGAACAGGGATTTATAATGGCAACAACTGAAAAAGACCCTAATCTATAGTTTAGTGATGGGAGTAAGAGTACTGTTACACATTTTCAGTTATTCTGCCACTGAACTTGAACTCCAAATTGTTTCCTTCTTGAAGAAATATTTGAAGTAGTTTTATTGAAATAACTATTATAATGCTTTAAAGTTTCTAAAGTATTTTAGTATTGTCTCAGATTTCGACCTTTCTTTCCATTCCTTGGTCAAATGGCACAATATGCAACAACATGCATTATTAACAGAACTTACATAAGCCTTGAAAACCACCATGTAAAGCAATAAACAATCTTGTATATATACCTTTAAAATAATGTTTTCCAAATATCTATACATTTAATCTATTACTGGCAGTTTTCACTGTGATAAAGGATCTGACTTGTTCTTTGGGTAATCATCTCTGTTTTAAGAACTTCCAAAAGGAAATAAGAAACAGTAAGGACTCTTAAGCTAAATGGTATGAGTAATGCTTTGCAAATATCTTGTCAATAATGCAGCCCAGCATTAAAAAAAAAATAAAATAAAAAATCAAGGCTGATAAAAGCATCTAAATTAGAATGCTGTTTAATTTGGGGATTTTTAAAAAAAAACCTTTTGACATCGTAAATGTTGCCATTTTGTAATTTTAGAATTTTTGCTAGGTTTGAAAAAATACTAGCAAAAATTCATTAACAAAAAGTTAATGAAATGAAGTTTCAAAAGTTAACAAAAAGAGTGGGAGGTTGATACCAGGTTTTTCTTGGTTATGCTTTTGGATCTTATGTAGAGGAAAAAAAAGCTTTCTTAAAATACATAATGGTGAAGTATTTTGTTTTCCATGTCAAGTGAGAATTTTATTTATAAAGACAAGTTTTGAAGAACCTTGAAAAAATGGACAAATTTTGATCTAGTCTAATTCTCTTTGATCCCATGTACAATAGTTTGTAGCTTGAGAAATGCACTTACACTCAAATGAGTTCCTTTCACTCAAAGTCACAGGATCACAAAGTGGCTGAGGTTGGAAGGGACCTCTGGAGGTGCTTGGTCCAACCCCCCTGCTCAAGCGGAACCCCCTAAAACTGGTTGCCCAGGACCATGCCCTGACAGCTTTTGAATATCTCCAAGAATGAAGAGTTCACAACCTCCCTGGGCAACCTGTGTCACCCTCACAGTGAAAGACTGATGTCCAGGCAGAACCTCCTGTTTCTGTTTGTGCCCATTGCCTCTGGTCCTGTCACTGGGTGCCACTGAAAAGAGCCTGCTCCATCCTTTTGCACCCTCCCTTCAGGTGTTTATAGAGATTGATAAGACCACCCTGAGCCTTCTCTTCTCCAGGCTGAACAGCCCCAGCTCTCTCAGCCTTTCCTCATAAGAGAGATGCTCCAGTCCCTTCATCATCTTTGTGGCCCTTTACTGGACTCTCTCCAATATGTTCGTGTCTCTCCTGTACTGGGGATCCCAGAACTGACTACAGTGCTCCAGATGGGGCCTCACCAGTGCTGAGGAGAGGGGAAAGATCTCCGCCCTCAATCTGCTGGCAACACTTTTCCCAATGCAGCCCCCAATACCATTAACCTTCTTTGCTGCCATGGCACTTTGCTGACTCACACAGGAATCTCAGGTCCTTTCCTGAAAAGCTGCTTTCCAGCTGGGTGGCTCCCCAGCATATACTGGTGTCTGGGGCTGTTTCATCCTCAGGACTTTGCACTTCCCCTTCTTGAACTTCATGATGTTCCTGCCAACCCACTTCTCCAGCCTGTCAAGGTCCCTCTGGATGGCAGCACAACCTCAGCCGTATCAGCCACTCCTCACTGTTTTGTGTCATCAGAAAGCTTGCGGGGGGTACACTCTTCTGCATCATCCAGATCATTAATGAAAACGTTAATGAAAGTGTTCTGAGTTCTCTTCATTCATTGTCTCCGAGCATCTTTCCCTTATTCTTTCTGTATTTTACTAGCTCTTTTGTGCTTCCAACAACAGGGAATTATTTAGGCATGCTGGTTGGTATGAATACTCAGAAATCAAAGTGAACTCTAAACTGCGTAAGGAGCAACAGAAAATCTGAAGTGAATAGGAAATTCAATCTAGGTCATACTGCAATGGCAGAGAAAGATATAATGGAAAGACTCGGTTAGTAGCCAGTTCATTAGCTGCTGTCATCTCATATGTATTCACACATAATACTCCAAACTGCACTATCTTTGTTCATATCTCTAAGTAAGGTTTAGAAAATTGTAAAGACATTTCATCATCGGGTATTGGGAGCTCAAGAAATAAAAGTTGGGGTTAGAACTGTGCTTCCTTGTATTAATGAAATTCTTGCACCACTCAAATGGATGCTGTGTTATAAATAACTTCCTCTCTGAACCACTTTTAGTAAAACATAGGTTTAAAATGAAAATTACAAAATTATGGACCATTCTCATAAGAATATATTGGCATGAATCCAAGATTGATCACATCTGTTGCAATTACTGTACAGTTTCAGCAATGCTGAATTTGTACTGTTTGTATGGAATCAAGTTATAACTGGAAATTAAGAAAGATTGTACAGGTATAAACTATTTCGGTGCATTATTTTGAAATGTAAATTTTATGAGAATTGGATGCCTAAAAATATCTGGAATAATCAGACTACATTAATGGATTGTTCACTTAACTTTTACTTGTGGGGGAATATTGATAGAGCTGACCTGCTATTTCTTGCCAGGCGTTATTTTTCTTAAATAATTTTAACCTGGCTTACTTACCTGTGCAATAAGGTTGTATTTTGAACAATGGTAAAAGCCAAGTAATTTATTTGTTTTTTCTTCAATAAATTACTCCCCGACTTCTTTATCGAAAGATTAGCTCTCAACATGTGAGCTCTATGTCTTCTAATAGATGCATAAAATGCCACGTATGTTCAGCCTAAATATGTATATCTGTATATTACAGTCTCTTTCCTTACTTCATGTCATATTAACTTACAAAGCTTAATCTTTCTAACAAGAAGCTAACAGATTCCAGGACTTTTCTTTAATGATAACCATATTTATTTTCTCCTTCTAACATAGTTGGCAGTCAGATGAATGATTCAAAATGTTTTGTCTGAATGAAGATGACTAGTGTCTTTAACCGTGAAGTGTTTGCACCTATACAAAACGTGCAACACACATCCTTTTCTGATGTTTGAATTATTGTATTTGCCTGAAATAGGTTATAACAGTTTCATTTTTCTTGGTATCTACACTGAAATAGTCTACTAGATAAATAGAAAAATCCCATTGACCCTGAGTATATTTGCAATACTATTTCATATTATGGACATATTCTGATTTCATTTACACTGACCTCTACCTAGGAAAGTTGCTCACCAAGGGAATAAATTGAGAAAGAAATCTAGATCACTGCAGTGAAAATCGATGTTAATATCCCATATTTTGTGGCAATAGAAAGCAAACAGGTTGCTATCTGTTTTGAATATCTGTATCAAAATGTTATATATAAAATATTTCATGAGTTTTCTGTATTCAATTTTTTTTTTTCTGAATTGTTTTAAACTTAGTTCCATTATTTCTTATACCAGTAGAATCCCATCTAATTTGTTAAAACCTGAGGGCCCATCACATGATAGGCTGTAATCAATAAAATTCGTGCCAACTGATGTTATTCTGCATGTCAAGTCATATTGTTACAGTTCTGTCCCTAGGATGTTACAAAGCACTAGCTCGTTTGCAGAGTCCTTTTCTACCTTCTTAGCTTAACTCAGGAATTGTTTCTCATAGCTATAGCAACAGGAAAAAACAAATCATATTCCATCCATTTCTAACAGAAGACAAAAACAGACCAACGAAAGCAATAGAAAATTCTGCTCCAATGCACCGATACTGCATTGCCTCAGATACATTATGCAAACTAAATAAATTACCTTCTGGTAAGAAACTTGCATGATCATTCAGTCATGTCAGCTTGTTGCCAAACCTGACTAATTTAAGCAAACAAACCAAAAAACCAATCAACCCACAAACTATATTTGACATTGTCAGATCATCTCAAACACTACAGCATTCATCCAGATTAACTTATTTTAAAGAATAACCTAGATTTTATTTAGAATTCTTTCCCTACATTGAGGAAGTTAGGGGAGAGAGGGACCTTTTGAAGGAAGAAGATGTAAGAACAGAATCATCGAGGATAACGTGGTAAGTTTTATGGTAGAGATTCACAAGAGACTGATGAGGCCAAGATAAGTACTGTCCTTGATATACACTACAGAAGCCAATTCTATGACTCTTCAGGGATCAGCTGTTTAAAGCTGGTTTTGTTAATCTAATATGTATTTACATATATCCAGAGACAGGAAAGGATTTCTGTTGCCATTTGGTTTTTGACAACTGGTCTGCTATTTAGTTCTCATGCATTCCTTCATTAATGTCTTGGACATTGCAGGAAAAGAAGACAAGACACCAGGAATGTGGTTTAAGTAGGCCGTGACTTCATAAATAACACATCTGGGAACCATCTGGCAATGACTCGTCCAGTGCAGGTCATACTTCCTTTGTAATCCATACCACGTGGTGGCAAACTGCCATCAGCCCTCCACCCTGCTAACATGGCCTTAGCACCACTCCTGGGATCTATGGGCCCCCGTCCCCCTGAAGAGGGCTGAAAATGGAGAAAGGAGGCCGTACCTCAACTCGAGCATAGCCCCAACCTTCTTTGCAGTCTTCTGTTCCCTTTTCACTTCTGATTACAATTTATCATAGAGTGGACTCCTTTGCCAATAATTACCTTCACTAGACATTTCCTAAAGTGAGGCAACAACTTTTCTACCCCAGATTCTCACATTGTCAATAATTGTTTCCGTTAGAGAAGCCAGCATCATATTCCCTTTCAAGTCAGAAATTTGAACAGAACATAGGATTCAACTGAACACGCACTCCAAATGTTGCCTGATTTTTCTTTTCAGCTAATTTATAAATCAGCCAAACTGCTCCTGTGATCACCTAAACTTTCTGGTGTGGTGTCCTGAAATCATAGTCACTTTGCCGTAATACGATATAGCTGTACTTATGACCTCTTGTCCTAATGCCATTATTTTTTCCGTCCATTGGTTTTATCATGATTTATCTTGATCCATTCGTATGGCTTCTCCCTCATCCTGAATGAATCAGAGCTAGCTTCTGACCCTCTGCTATGCCTGTGCCTATCTGAAAGCTAACAGATCATCTTCCAGAAAAAACTAGCTTCCTGATGCAAGCCAAATGCACGGTATTAGGCAGACAATATATTTACAGTCTGACACATAATTCTGAAAAATTGGATGAACATTGATACTACTGAAACTGTCCCCTCTGTACTCACATGTCGTCTCAGATATTATCAGTCACAACCACAGTCTTTTAGGTTCCTATCGCTTTGTCTGCTTTAGATACTATCATTTTCATTTGCAATGAAGAACCCAGTTTACATTGATAACACCTGTAATACATATTCTTTGACATTATCATAAAGTTAAGTATTCTTTATTATTAACTGCCTTCCATGGGAAGCAACAGTGGCATGGCATCAGCTGACCTTAATCAGTGTCACATCTGAATAGTTTATTTGAGAAAGTCTACTTTATTGTAATGCAGAAAATTACTTTGTCATCCCTACTTTTTAAAACAGCATTTTTAGAAACAGAGGAATTATAAGATACAAAGGCAGATTTTCTTCATTTTTCAAATGCCTGATTGCTGGACACCTAAGCCAAGGCCCTACCAGCATTGTATTTTGCCAAATCTTGAGAAACTCTGCAATGATCCCACCCTCAGATCTACTTACATCTAGTATAAAGTTTTTCTTAAACTGATATACTCCTAAAATAATGATGATCAATATTAAGAGTGAAGAAAAAATTAACAGATTGCCTTGTACCCCTAACAAATAAGGAAGGAATATGGAAATTTTGAATATTTTAGGACAGGTTGTCTTTCTTCGCTTAGAGAACATGAATAAAATTAATCATGCTTACACATTTCTAGACATTTTTGCATGTTGGTGAAATTTCTGCCAGAAATCAAGATTCCAGAGGACAACAGTACATGAATAGGCTCCTTGCTGGCCTCCCAGCAAGCTTTTCCAATCTCTAACTCTTCCCTTCTTTGACTGATTTGAAAAACACTGATATAATTTTTCACTATTCCCTAAAAATCAAGTTAGTACCATTTATGTAAATAGGAAACTGTACTTGCCCCATAACATATCAGTCTTTGTTAAATGGTTTTTATGTAGTCCTGACTGTAGTCCTACTCTGTCTCAGCAGTCTCCAAACTGCAACAAGGTCTTTTACCATCTCATACCAGCAGACTCTTCATGCTGCCTTCTCCTCGCCTCATCCAAGGCCCACTTTCTCTACTCTTGCTTCTTCCTCAGCTGCTCCCTCTTCATGGGCTCTCAACCCCTTAACAGAACCAGCCACAGCTGTACCTTATCTACATCAGCCAACCCACCGCCCTTGAAGCCAGCCCACAGCTGTATATTATCAATGTTAAC
>JAVJGJ010000037.1:37192411-37205425 GCA_035590215.1 Microhierax caerulescens
CCACAGCTGCACCTTATCTACATCAGCCAACCCACCGCCCCTGAAGCCAGCCCACAGCTGTATATTATCAATGTTAACCCATTCAATATCAATAACCCAGCTTCATTCCTCTACACTACTCTTCCATTTAAAGTTAAAAAAAAAATTAGTTATAATCAGGACCTCTCCAAAAGTATACTGTTTCTTGTTTTGCCTGTAAGAAGAAACTGGGTCTGGTCATTACTTAAAACACAGCTGATTGGAAAATATCAGTGTCAAAGTTACTTCCCAGATTATTAAAGGTACCATATCTGTAGTTAATCTTTTTTAATATCGCAGTTGTCTTGATGATTTTCACAATACAAACAGCTTTAGTGAGCATTTAATCTGGTCTCCAGCTGAACTAAGAAAATGTAGCACTAAGCAGAGAGAATAATTCGCTATTTTTCATTTGTTGGCAATATCTCAAACTAACTGGACAAAAGAATACAAAAGCATCAAATTTTTGTCCTCTTATGAACTCTTGCATTGAGAGGAAGTTCACTGTGGTGTCTACTATCATATGACCTTAAACTATAGTCAGTCCACATATAATCAACCCGTATGTGTGCTATGCTGCACTTTTACAGCCTGTGTACCTTTTGGTTTGATCTGCCAAAACAACCTGGACTTTTCACCAAAAAGTGGAATTAGACAGAAATCGACTTAATAAGGTTCTAGCTCATCAGTATATGAAGAACAGTGCATTAAGAACAGAGTGGATTCGACTTATGGCCCTTGGGAAATGAGGGGAGACATAATCTCACAGGCTCTCAAAGTCCTGCTGGTATGACTGACAGATGTTAGCACACCTCTAACCCTTTGGACACACAAAAGCAGATAAATGTGTTTCTGATCCATGCCTTCTTACAGCAACTTTTTCTTCTAGCACCAGTCAGGTACTGAGATCTTCTTATATCTTCTATATCTTATATCTTATATATATATCTTATATCTTCTATAGAGATATAGATACATATGTATATATATGTGTAGAGTGACCTCAAGGGGAACCACTCACGGGATGAACAGGAGCCAAGAAGCTGAACCCTTTGCTTCACCAGTCAGCTACAGCACCCTCCTCCTGTCTTCTCCACGCTTGAGAAGAGGCTGAGTGGCCTAAGAGAAGGTGGATTGAAAAGATATGATGTATAAAAGTCAAAGTTTCTGTTGGCCTAGACTGTTTCCATAGCCTCTGAAGGTGCGGAAGGGGTCCTTCAGATGGACAGTGTGCAAAGTGGTTGTTACAATGCAAACTTTAAATAAAAACTCTTGAGCATTTTGGTTCACAAGCTTTCTTTTGTTCCTAGAGCTTCATATAATCATATCATTCCTTAATTGCTACTGAGAGAATGCGCTTTGAGTTGCTAACTGTTGAGAAGAGCAATAATTAAGAGGATATAGCAAGTACATCTGCCTTAAGCAAAAGTAATTTGCAATACTGCATTAATGCATTCTTTGTCTGTTGGTGATATTTGGTGCCACATTTGCTTCAGTTATTGTTTTGGGCATATTTATTTATTCTGACTGATTCTGTCTCCCCTGAGTGTATTATTTCCCCAATCTCGCTTTCTTTTTTTTCCTGAATAAACACAAAAATAAATATGCCAGGAGAATGCCTCTTTCTGATACCCACAAAATCAAAAGGCATTTTGTTATTGTTATTTATCAGAAATTCAGAAAATACATACATATCTTTTGACAGAGCCAACTGTTCTCTGAGATGGAAATTATTTTTCAATTAATCCTATTTTTAAAGTATCTTCTTCCTCTTTGTTTTATCTATTTCAAGCTTGCGTTCCCCTTGTTTCAATAAGCTTCCTCATGATTCCAACAGATGCAACTGTTATGATGTCAATTTCATTTATCTGAGGGTATTGGTTTAGGTATTGCTTTACCTAAACATGTTTCCTGAAGATCTTTCTACCTCACAGATTGGCAAATGCCAAACCTGCAACAGGATTTAGCTGTTGAAATACAGACTATTGCAAAGTTTTTGGTATCCTACCACTACCCGCAGTTTCCCAATGCAAGGCATGAGATGAGCTGGGCTCTTAGCAGTTGACACAAAGCAGCTAAAAGTGAGTGGAGAGCCCTCCACTTTAAGCTAAGAATATATACATATGGCCTATACCATGTTCCTCACAGGGGCTTAACTGACCTTGAATTTAGACCGCAATAAAGTGCTTCCCACTCTTCTGGAGTTACATCTGGAAACCCTTTCCTGAACAAGGCACCTATACCAAGTCAATAATTTCCTGAAAATAAAATTTGTAGGGAGTTTTTGATTCCATTAAACCCAGCTGCCTAGTGGATAAAGCATCTGAGCGCTTTAACTACATGAAAAGATGTAGGTGATCTACATTTAACCGTGTCTCTCCATGCCCCACTCAGAGGATACTCCCACCTGTTGGGATAGTACACTAGCCATGAGGGTGTAGTATATTTTGGGGTAAAACTCCTAGTTGCTTTTAAAGCCTTTCTGTGTAAACTACTTACATATTCACTTGGAGCAAGGAGTAGGAGCTGGATTTCCCTGGTGAGTGATTTAACCACCAGGCATTCTAACTCTCTCTTTGGCCTAATGAATATTTCATATTTTATTCTGTGGAACAACATATTATGCAATCATTCAATTAAGCACTGTGTCATAATGCATATGCACAAGGTGTTATTCATGAATAACACCACTGAAGCTGAGAGGCTTGTTTTGTAAAATAAAAAATGCTGTTCTTCATTATTAAGCACTACATCTTTATCGTTCTGCTGTTGAAAACAGGGCTCACATTTGGAAAGAGAATATCAACCAGCCGTTATTGAAAATATCACTAAACCCAAGTCAACTTCCAAACCAGAATGGAGAGTTTGGAAAAAGAGTAGAAAGAGGGTTTTTGCCATCACTTGAGGCATCTTCATCTGCCTCTGAAGATACAGTCAGCTTCCAGAGGAGGGAAGATGAGGAACAGTCCAGAGAGCAAAAATGCCAAATATTTGGGTACTAGAACAGGTATCTTGTAAATGGAAGAGGCAGGAATTACAAAAGACAAAAATGAGTGAAGAAAAGGAGAGCAAAGAAGAACTGAAATTTCAGGGCTGAGAGATCAATGCCTTACAAATACCCTTTTTTAATTTTCCTGCATTGAATAAAGAGATTTAAGAAGTTGATGCTTTTGCCTCATCCTCAGGAAAAAAACCAAAAAAAACAAACACAAAGGAAGGGAAGGAGAGGAAGATCTCAAGAAGATCGCTTATCTGGGAAAACTGCTCGCTGTTTTTCAGGAACTTAGCCTGCACCGCCTGTTTCCAAAGACCACAGATGAAGGCTAGAGAGGCCTGAGAAGAGGAGACCAGTTGTAAATTTGTCTTAATAAGTACTAGAAATAGAAATTAAGAATTAAACCACTGTATTGGAAAAGTTTTTACTTTTACATAAAGCTTGTGTAATTTTTCTTAAGACACATTTAGTGTCATCTGCAAGGTCTTGGCCAGCATTGTAACGATATTCTGAAATGAATGGAATTGTAACATCTGTCACAGATGGGTGTGCTGGAATGGCTAGAGGTAGCTGGAGATACCTGCTGAACCTCCAAAATACCTCCAGTGCTTCCTTGAGGTCACAGACTTTTCTGGACACAAATGGCACATGGGTAGGTAGCAGCTCTTGGGAGTCTGCCATAGAGCAGTGGGGGGAAATGTCAGGTATGAGTCGTGTTAAGAAGCTATATCTGAGCTTGGGAGAGACAAGGGGAGTGAAGACAGCAATGGGGATAGTAAGTGGGATCAATCTGTCCTTTAGCGCCTTAGGTAAGGTAACATACGGACACACATAAATATCTGTTGCTAGTGACAGGGCTATTAAAGGGTCTGATTCCCCATTCCAGGATCTCTTATACTTAAGAGTATAATTTGTGCATACAGCAACTTAAAGAAGAGCTATGTTTATGTGTTTTCCATAACTCTTTTGTTTAGGAGGTGATTAAGGCTTTAAACTTTCAAATAAAGAGGGATGTTAATATGCAATTTTGACCTTGTAGAAAATATAAAAATTGTGACAGTAGCATCAGTCAATTGCAATCATGAGTGGGGTTTTTTTCAGTATCACCATGAAGAGATGAAGAGACAGGGTAGTCAAATGTTTATAAGTTCAGCAATGGTTGCAAAGAGATATAAAAATTTAATTTTAAAGTCAGTTTTCTCTGTATTTTAGTTTATTGTATTACTAAATGCTGGCATGAAATCAAGGTCCCTGCTTTTTACATTTTCATTCCTGTACTACCCACTCTAAGTCATACTAATTTTTTTTTAAGTTTTAAAGTATTCTAACCTTTTGTTGTCCTCTTTCAAAAATAGTCTGCTATAAAAAATTCATATTGATCCTATGCATTAATCCTTGATGAGAACTCCTATAGTGAGCTAGTTTGACCAAATTTCCTTTCCAAATTAAGTTACTCAAGGTCAAAACTGCTACTGTTCAAGCTATTCTTTCCAAATATCATATATAAAGATATATTTTCAAGATTTGTGAACTTGGACTAGAAGTGCTGTCATTCCACAAGCTCCCAAATCTTTGTGATTTTTAATTTTCACAAAAGTTAGGTGCTTCAACAACAGAGATCTAAAAAACCCACAACTTTGTAACATCAGTCAACATTTCCTAAAAGTTTTAGAGAATGCATTATCTTCTGAGACAGTACAGCAGTCTACAAATGTCAAATCTGAAAAAGTGCTGATATTGTCAGTGTCTGTATATAATCCATAAATACGACATTTCACAGATTGTATTCAAGAGCATCACAAATTTTGCTAGACACTCCACCGGGTATGCTTCAATTACAGTACTTCAGAAAGTGACCAAAAAAGAGAAATTCACCCAAAGCATTGAATAATTTGGTGAATTTTTGTAGTTATAGCTGTGAGCAATTTATGTCGGTGAGATTTAACTCTAAGTTTATCAAGTCAAAGGAAGCCTTTTTCTCATTGCATTGATCAGGATCTTTTTCTCTAATCGGTCAGTAGTCAAGCCTCACATCATTGTGCACCGTATTTCTGATCGACGTCACTATTTACTGAACTTTGCTTTCTCAAGGAGGCACGATTCACAATAATTGTGTAAGGATAGTGGGCATCTGAGTGAGCCTGAAAAGTCCGGAAGGTGACTAAGCAACAAGTAGTTTGGCACTGAAATTATATTTAGAAGTCTAATTTAAGTATGTGGTTTTACATTAGTCTTTTCAGTTCAGTTAAGCCCCTTAATATTCACACAGACTGTGGGGCCTCTGTTTCATAATTACCTTCATAAAAGTATTCTGCTTATAAGAAAAAAAACCAAACCCAGACATTCACGAAGAATAATGATTATCATCTCCTTTCAGCACGTGTATTTAAAAGCATCAATGATCACTTTTTTCCTCCTAAAAATGAATTAATTTGTAATTACTAATTTAATACTAGCCTTACTGTGTGTCTAACTGTAAAAATTTTATACCATCCTTTTAATGGAAATATTTTTCTTGAGCTTCTTGTAAAGTGATTTTGTGCTATACACTGAGATAGACAAATCAGTAGTTTTGGCTGTTCCTTTGTTCGCTTTTGCAATAACGTTTTTCATTGCAGTGTTGAATCACACTAGAACTGCAACTTTTTCTGCTGCTTTTGAGTGAAAAAAACCACCCTAGTCAGTATTTTAAATAAATTTAATTTCCACATACCTTAGAAATAGTCTGAGTGTTTGATCTTTCTTCCTTTGCTAGAATAGAAGAAACCTCTTCTCTTTGTATCTCATCCTGTCACCACCACTACTTGAGGTTAACATATTGTCTGTCTACTTTTAATAGAAACATTCCTCATGTATTCTAACAAATTACATATATCTGAATTCTACATATAAAGCTGTAATTCCATTGAGAGTTTGTAGTGACATTGATAAATGATGTCACCAGAACCCTTTCCTTGAATTACAATCTTAATTATGTACACCTGGGTTCTTATTATTCCTTATATTATTTCTGTCATAGCACTATCTTGTCCTATTCTTACTCTGATGCTAATTTGTTTTATCAGTAGCCCAGGCACTGCAGCTTAGCAAAGCCTGTCCAAGGTGTTTAAATGACCATAAATTTCTTCCTTGTTATTGCTGTTTTAAAGACAGAGTGTAGCAGTAAACAACAAATACAATTTTTTTACATAAATCTGGTGCAGATTTTACATAAATTTTGGGGGTTTGGGTGGATTTTTTTTTCAGAGTTCTCTTGCTTAGGACTATGTAGTATTTCTGACTGCTTCTAGTTGTTTCGTATCTCTCGAGAAAAGAAGAGCAAGAAGGGTTGTTTACTTATTTATTTTTGTGGGAGAGGAATTCCCATATGGCTGAAGGTGGAAAACATTGTGCATGGTAAGCCTGAGAACGGGAAATACATGTTTCTTCTAGTTCTCATTCTCTTGTTTTTTTTTTTATATTCACCTTGTGAACCTAACCAGGATTACTTTTGTCACAGGAAATATAAAAGACTCTGCTTTGAGTGCATGTGTGGCCAGTGGAATCCCTTTAAAAATGATCAATCAGGCTGTGGCTTGCTTTGCTCTGGAAGCCCCTTGAAGAGGCAAGCTTGCAACAAAGGTGATTAAAAGCTCCCAAATCCGCTTTATCCTCCTAACAGTAAAAAACCATGAGGAAAGCTTAGGCTTTTAGGCTATAACTTGCATCTGTTCATTATGTTTATTTAACTTGAATATATATATATAAGATAGTAGGTCCTATCTTATACAACGCTCACAGTTACACACTTGCAAAAAGTTCAGAGCTAAATGCTAACACATTAGTCAAGCAAATGTACTGATGAGCCGTGCTAGACCTGAAAAAGGAGATGGAAGATTTGATCCTTGTAACCACTTATCCCTCCTCCTTTTTTTTTTAAGGTTTCTCTTATTTCTGTCCATTGATAAAATCTGAATTGCATCCTCTAGAAAAAATGGTACATTTCTGCTACCTTTGTGGTTAGAGTGACCATGACTTAACATTAACACTTGTCTTCTTCCCCAGCACTAGTGGTCACACACACTTTGCTCTTCCTGAAAGAGCAATCCACAGAAGTCTGAAACAATACAATCAAGATGCTCTGAATT
The DNA here is from genome assembly GCA_035590215.1 of Microhierax caerulescens. Taxonomy (NCBI): domain Eukaryota; kingdom Metazoa; phylum Chordata; class Aves; order Falconiformes; family Falconidae; genus Microhierax; species Microhierax caerulescens. Next base: position 37,199,552 of record JAVJGJ010000037.1, read on the forward strand.
TTGGAGCATTCATTTCTGGAATACCAGAGGAAAATCTTAGAATCAAAAGGAGTGTGGCCAGAAATCTGGACAACCCTATAATAAGTATAATTCTTGTACCAAACGTGTTTTAAACAAATATTTACCTGCCTTTTAGTTTAGTCAAGACAGCTAGTATATTTATGGCAGTTGTTTACTTGTGTATGAACAGTCACATCTGCTCAAGCCTATGCTACAGAAGTGATTAATTCCTGTCTCAACTCTCTGCCACTGAAAAGCTGTACTTACATTATTTTTCTTGCCAGTTGCTATGTTCATGTTTGCAGTCTCAGTTCTTTCTCATGAGATGCAAAGGTCCAAATGAGGCTTTGAACTTTTCCCACACTGTTTCTCGAGCATAAGGTCTGTCCTGACGGCCTTTCCTGCCCCAGGCACATATGTCAAGTTCCTTCAGAAAACATCCAGTCCTTCTTCCATTCCCTGGAAGGACTGTAATTTTTTTTTTTCTATACCCTCTAAAATGTTAAGTAGACTCTTATCAACCAATGGGTTATAATTCTGAACTTTGGATATTCCTCAATAATTCAGCCTATGTCACTAATCATGGCCTTCTGGAAAGTGCACAACATCACAACAGTCAAGAGTAGGGAAAGCCGCAGGAAAGTGGACTCAAAAGCCAGCACCATCAGGTGAGAGAAAATCTAAGCCTGCCTTTACTTTGCTAATCCTTTAATGCTTGGATCAATTTTCAATAATCTTTTTCACACTTCTGATATGTTCACAGGGATCTGCTTTTCAGAAGGCCTTGGCATCCAAAGCTTGCTTCAAATTCAACCAGTGTTTCAATTGCATGTTCATTATTTTAAATTTACCCAAATGCACCGCTTTCCTATGCTGGTACTACTTACAATTTTGGAAGTGTGTAACAGCCCTTTTTTTTTTTTTTTTTTTTTTTTCCTGTAGCAGAAGATCCAAAGAGGGCCTTTTCACTCCTTAGTTGATATATATATATATATACGTGTGTGCATATGCATGATGAAGACATGTGTAGATGTTCTTTGTGAGTAGCTTTTATTTTCTGTCATTCCAAGGTCTGAAGCATGCAAGTCATTGCTTAAAACTTGCAACCCACTCCAAAGAATATGAACCACATAAAAAACAAGATGAAGCACAGATAATGTTATAAACTGTTGGAGAGATTTGAAAAAGGTAAGTTCTTTCTGGTTTACTAGGTTTCCTTTGGTCTTTTTGTGATCCTCAGTAAAAAAAGTGAGAAACTAGGGGAAAAAATATTGCTGGAAACTTAACTTACATGGCCTACTAGGCAGAGCTTAATCCACGCAAGACTCCTTAAAAAGCAGTGAGCCAATAAAACTAAGTTAAATACTTGGAGTCCAGACACTTAAAGCTCCATTGAATCAGGAGTTTTACAGAATCTCAGTGGTAACATACATTTCCACACCTGGTGAAAATTCACGTACAAAACTGACTCATGTTAGAGAGAAGAGGCGGGGGAACAGATTCCTGTGGCTGGGATCCAGTTCTGTAATTTTCCTATTAATTTGTGTTTGTGGATATGGAAGAAGTTCCTATGTAACTAGAGAACCTGATGGGACAATTTCCATACTATTTTAAAATTAACTCTGTCATTGTTGACTAATGCTTAGGTGTATTTTGTATAGAATAGATATGGCCTGGAACAGAAATAAATGAAAATATTCAGAACTGCTTCTTTTAGTTTTTTAAATGAGAAACAAATCTCAAATTATTTTTTTCCTCAAAGACTACACAAGTCCTCCATGAGTTAGGACTGACAAACTATTTAGCTTGTTATTTTTAGAAGGAACATGAAGTGTTGTATGGCTTGCTTTCCTTCTCTGTTTATTCTCTGAGTTGGTCACTGATCTTTCTTTTTAGCTCAGTTGTAAACCCATTTATAACAGGGATCCTAATGAAGGTATAGAACTGACTAATACTTTGCTGTGCATTCCTGAGATCACTTTGCTTGAAAAGAGCTTTGTTTGTTCATTCCCTGTCCTTTGCTTGGTCCTCCAAAATATACTTCACCTGTCTCCTCAGGTTAGAGTGAACCCTTTCTTACACAATAGATGTATGTTTCTTCCAAAGTAAAATGGGATCCTAATTAGATTGGGGTCCCTTTGGTGTTATAGTACTACACAACATAAACAATAACAGTAACAGCTGAAAAGCAACAGTGATCCTGCATTCAGGCACTTATGATCTGTTCTTGGACATGGGATGTACATAAATGCACTTTGGGTTTGTTTCTAAGGTCAGTTACTCAACTATAAATTAGATTTAACTCCACTGGATTTAAGAGAGCTGATATGGACGTATACTTGAACAATAGAATCAGATTTTTACATTTTGTCTCAAATAGTTTGATTCAAAATTTTTCTGTGTTCACCACTAAGTCTTGTGGAGGTGAGGGAATGCAATTTCAAAAGCTAATATTTTTAATTAATTTTTAAACAAGCCCTATACAGCTGCTAAAAAAAAATATCAAAAACAAAAGCTCTATGTCAGTTAGTGTCTTGGAAGACAGATTTTCCAATCTCCCTGACATCCTAAAATAAAAAAATAAATAGACAAAATATGTTGGTCAGTGGCCCTTGCCCTGAACATACCTGGGGCACGGGCTCACTCAGCTCATCGGTGAAAGCTGAGCCACACTCAGTCAGACCAGGTGGCTGCTGCCTCCACACTCTTTGCACTTCACAGTGGGAAGAAAACGATCACAGTCCTTCCCAGTCCTTCCCTTCCCATGAAGGCACAGGAAATGTACTGCAAGCAAATTTCACCCAAAAAGGGGGAAGTTGATGATTTGGAAAGGCATTATATTCATTTCTTCACTCCCCAGAAGTCTCGTGTTTGCCATTTTCTCCAGTTACTGTGCAGAACATAACACTTCTTTCCTCTACATTCCTCCTCTTCATTATGACTTCCCCACTCTTGTGAGACAGAAAAACAGAGAGCCTATTATTAATCTCCTTTCCCAAAGTGTTTAGGTCTATGAGATCTGGCTTTAATTACCAGCCATGAGAAGAACTAATTACCCTGGCCTAAGAAAGACAGGATGGTGGAAGGGGGTGATGATGTGAGGATATGACAGTGCACATCTTAACGTATTAGATATTCCCATTGCTACTGCTGTGTCACTTGAGAAAAGAGATAAAAGGGCAAGGAAGCAGGAGTTATTCCAAGTTTACAAATGTCTCCAAAGATGCCTCTGTGGGAATTGCAGTTTTCCTTGTGGGATCAGTTCTTGTATCTATCTGCAGAGCAAACAGATAGCACTTCAACAATAAATGTGTAATGATAATGAGTTGGTCAGTGACTCAAAGCTGAGCTATGCAAGCCTAAAATAAGCATTACAAATGTGTGAGTCTATAATTCTGAATCAAGGGACAAAATATTTCACTGCTTTAAATGTAAATAAGCTACTTATCTTTCCATCAGCTGAAGCTGGATGTGGCCACATAATTTCTGAAAAGTTCTCATCCTCTGTGGAACCGGGTTAGTTCATAATACATTTAATATCTCAAAAATATACTCTTTTGCTTGAATAGTCTTCTTATTTAGCATGGAAGTCAGACTGGAACAGTGACTTACAAATAAGTACTCTACACTGAATGGAGCTACAGCTTGTTGAAGTTAAAGCACTTCAATATTTCAGCCAATAAAATATGTTGCTTCTCTGATCCTTCTATGTACCTAAATTAATTGACTGGGTGCTTTAAAATATCGAGCATAACACAGAAATAGCATTTAAAGGGAAGGATGTGTATGGCAACTTTATGTTACTCAGTAACTGGGACAATAACATTAAAAATGATAAGTGAAATGGGCGCCATTCCAGGAAAAATACATAATGTCTGAGCTTGCAATGTAAAACATCTTGCAGAAGGCCTCAAAAGGCTGAATAGGTCAAGACCAGAAAAAAGCTCAGAACTTCTCTGGAGAATCTGTCATTTAGCTGTTGGGTTTTTTTCTGGCTGAGAACTGTGGCATAACACATCTGGCACAGATGTGGCAGGATATGAAGCTCCTGTCCAACAAGCCACCAGCTGTGCCTCATCTTTCCCTGTTCTCATAACCTGGGCTACATCATCCTTTGCTATACTCCCAGTGTAAGCAGCAGTTCTCCCTTAACTGGGAAATCTGTAGCAGGACATTGGTGGTGCTTGGCGAACACTACACTGGCAGTTATCATCGGTCATCCCTCTCTGCTTTGTGGCTTTAAAGCATCCGAAGTGGTCTGAAACGCAGAGTTAGCTAGCTAGGGTTCCAAAAGCAATGCCTCTGTGCTGTCGTGCTGCTCTGGCTGTGATAGATGCTTCTTCCTACCCAGTTTTAATGTTGACTCTTGAAAAACAGGGCCTGCTTTTATTGCCCAGAACAGTCTGCAGCAAGCCCTTTGCTCCTGAGTACAATCACTGCAGAAGCTATCTTGCTGTGCCATCCCTTCCAAAGCACTGGATCACCTTAACTTTTACATATTTTGTGATACTTTGCTAAGTACTGCAAGGATTTTTAATGTTTATTTACTTCAGTAGGATTTTGTTCCTCTTACTATGATTCCTGACTCAATCTATGATGCAAGATCAGTCATCTTTAATTGTCCCAGCTATGACAATTAGGAACATAGTGCCTATCTGGTGAATGTCATTATCCTTGCCTTTCTTTGGGGCCTGACTTGACTTTAATTGATTCCATTAGAAGGCCTAGCCTTTGGGAGCTGCAGTTCAGGGTCAGTAGCATTTCCACATCATTTTACTGGTTTGGAAAGGGTAGCAGAGGGAGAGCTTGTATGACAAACTATCCTATGTTTTTTATACATCATGGGGAAAAAAGTTGTGTCATCAAGGTTCTTAGTCTGAAATCATTTGGGGTTTTGTTTTTTAAATACACCTAAGCTGCTCAGGTTGCAGAGAGAAACTATTTTCAGTTTTCTTCAATGCCTCCAGACATTACACCTTCTGGGTGACAGACAAACTGTGTTGAAGGGCTGCTGTGTCAACAGTTTGTGTTGCAGCTGACTCATCGTGACTTTCATGCACGCATGAAAGTAAACAGAGAAATTTGTGTTGATTTGCCGAGTGCTATGCAATCCTTCATCCATCTGGAGTCGTCATCCATCTGAAGTCACCTACAATAAATATATTAAGTAACACATTATCTAATGCTTCTTCAAGCCTTATCAATAATGAATGCTGCAAGTATTTGTATATTCACGTTGCCGCTCAACGTTGTGTGACAGAGCAGAATCAAATTACTCTGCCATGACTGTGAGGGACCCGAGGCAGTAAGGGATGCAGGCCGTGCGCTGGCAGAAAGGAATGCCTGTGGCACTGAGCTCCGCAGCCTCCACGTTGGCTATAGGCAAGCGTTTCTTCTGCACGGGCTGAAAGACTAAAAGAAGTTTTATGCTCTGTGTAATGTAGAAAGTAAACCTCTCTCACCATAACTGTGTTGAATTCCAGACTAGGGATTCCCAGTCTATGAATCCCAGCTAGTCTGTTTTCTCCCCTCCCTTTCATGGGACCAATGGTCACAGGGAGTGGGGAGTTTCACACACGCAATCATTTCTTCAGTTCCTGTGCTCGAATTATAGAGAGGTGCAAAAGTCCAGCCCTTCCTGTCAGTCCAACTAGAACAACACAAGGAACACAGGTATGCTAGGGAATGTGGTGCCTTGCGGCAGAAGGAAATACATGTGTATGGATCCCTTAAAACTAAAGGGGCCAAGTAGGTTTGCAGGCCTTTGTCCAAAGCAGAGAAGGACGAAAGAGAGAAAGAAAGGGAAGGGAAGGGAAGGGAAGGGAAGGGAAGGGAAGGGACGGGAAGGGCCGGGACGGGCAGGGCCGGTCCGGG
>JAVJGJ010000037.1:37205525-37208025 GCA_035590215.1 Microhierax caerulescens
GGGAAGGGAAGGGAAGGGAAGGGAAGGGAAGGGAAGGGAAGGGAAGGGAAGGATTCAAAACCCCCTTAAATGATTAATGGAAAGTGAAATGTTGTTTAGAACATCATATAAGATTTAAAAATCGGTGAAGAGACAAATCAGCTAAAAGATTTATGAAAGATTTCTTACAGAAACAGTTTGCAAATTATATTAAAAAGGAAAGCTAGCAGTGCATGACAGAACCAGGAGTGATTTAAGATAGTTTTTAGGTGGACTTTCTTCAACACTTAATTTACCTATTGCCCAACTTTTTAGTGTGTCTTCAAACAAAGCACACTAAGAACTTTTGTTATTTTGAACTGGAAACAATGCTTTAAAACTGTGAGTTCTAATGCCCCAAAACTGAATTAGCTCCTCCATATTATATGATTACATGTCAACAAAATCATTTTTGAACAAATAACAGGGTGCATTACCACACCCTGGTCACGCAATCTGTTCTAGAACAATTGTCTAATTGAAATGAAGTTACTCCAATAAAGATCCTCAGCAATTTGGTCAGGTGATTTTCATGCAATATTAACAGGGTTGCCACAGCAGACAGTGTGGGTAACTGCTTAATAAATATGTGTAAGAAATAAAATAGCAATTATAGCAATTAATAGCTATGAAAAAATTAAAAGGTCTATTTTCTGGGAAAAAAAACCCAAACAAACAAACCAAAAAACCCCAAGCAACTAGAAGATGATGTAGATAATTGATTTTAAATGTATGTAGTATTTTTCACCCTAGCAGGTTCTTAACTGGTATAAACAGGCTCACTGAAATGCATATTATGTATGGAGCAGGGGAAAGACAGAGCAGCTGTTCAGTGCTCTGCAGCAATGCTGGACAACGTGGGTTTGGACAGGAAATTAAGAACACCCTTTCTCTGTGGAAACAAGTGGGGAGTTTTAAGAAGGCAGAATGTTTTTACCCACACTGATTTTGAACCAGATCATCAGTTTGAAGACCCCTGCTCTCACAAATGTGACATGAGATCTCTAAAAATACTAAAGGCAGCAATGCTATATCTCTCTTTTAAGAAAACTATGTAAGTCACGGAGTTCCTACAAATACTACTCACCTGTAGGATCTGTAGGGATTGGAAAAAAGGGTCCCAGAAGGCTCCAATCCCACCGCTCCCAGTTCTCTGCTTTTCTTTGGGAAGATGCTGTTCAATCAAAATACCAACCTGAACTGCTAGTGCTCAAGTCCTGAAAATATGTGAGTTGTGAAAGAAGGGTTCACAGCACAAAGCAGTCCCATCACATGGTGCAGGAGCACTAAACAACGAAACCTCTTACTTTGGTCAGAGTAAATAGCTTGTAAATAGCTTGTAGATGTGTCTATGAATATTAAACTCACTTCAAACAGCAGGGAGCAGACGACCTACTGTTTGAAATAAGAATGTGTGCTTACAAATCATCCACTATTGAGGGACTTTCCCCATCAGACTGCAAGCCAGCAGGCAATCTAATTTTTATTTTAATGGTTCCTATAGTGTTGAACTGGCTTTCTTGCAAAATCCCATTCATTTCATCTCTGCCTGTTTTTGAAACACCATCCTAAGACCTTTTCTGCCCATGAGGTATTTGCAAGTTACAACTGTGGCCATATATTATTCAGACCCTAGGTTGGCTTTGTGATGTTTTTTTTAATTTATTTATTCTTAATTTTTATTTGTGGGGAAGTCTTATTATTTATGTAAATATTTTCTTTGCTTTAATATGTTTTGGTTTATATTTGCCTTAGTACCATGCCACTAAGAACTAAAAAAATAAAAAAGACTACTATGGTTTACTTACCACTGTTTGATATCCCATTATTTATTGAACTTTCCAGAGAACCTTGATAAACAATAGCATTCTGGGCCACTAAAACATGGTATCTATTCCTACCATGGTAACCTTGCTGAAACATGTTTTAATAGTATTGACCTAGGAAAAAAAAGCATTTTACTTCTCAACTGACCAGACAAATTTCTCAAGAAGTCCTTTCCATTGGGTACAACAGGAATGGGACTACTACAAAGGAAAACACATTAGCTTTACTTGAGAATGTCTTTCTTTGTATGATTTATGGAAATCCTACAGTATTTTATCACAATTATTCTATGTTAGCTGATTTGTTTTAAGGTTCTTTAAACAAACATGAAAAGGGAAATGGGATTCATCATCTTCTTCCCAGAGTTCTCAATCTATAGGTATATTAAAAATAACATCTTTAATGCAAGTAGCCTACCACTTAGTTATGTTAACTGCTTTCTTGGCAAGGTCTGTTGTCATTTTCAGTGGTATCTTTTTATATCACCACACATTCTGCTACCTTTCTATATACTTTATTCATTAAACATTATCTGTTACACGAGCCAGTCACCACTGAATGTTCATTTGTGTATGAGAACTATTGTTTATGAGTATTTTAGTTAGGATGGATTTTTGGCTTAATCTTGTTACACTAATTTAATGAATAAATAATT
>JAVJGJ010000037.1:37215525-37237756 GCA_035590215.1 Microhierax caerulescens
TGCAGCAAAGGTTTGGAGGGGGCACTGCTGAGAGACAGGGCAGGAGACGAAGTAGCTGAAGTAGGAAACCCAAGCATGCCTGCACCAGGAGATGTTAAAGCTGAAAACAACAAAAATATGACTGTTGTCAATGCACGTCAAGGCAAAATACGTCTTCTAACATTCAGCACTTTTTATGTGTTCTGTAATTGGAATGGCATGAATAAACCACATTTTCAAATAGCTTTTAGTACATTTCTGTGAGTCTTACAGCCTTAAATTTATATACAATCTACAGCAAAACGAACAGGTTTTACTCACTTTATAATCCTGATTCTACTAGCATGGGGGTCATGCATGAACCTTTGCCTATAGAAAAGTCCCACAAAAGGCAGTAGAAGTCAACTCAGCTCCATTGGCAGGATCAGGTTCATACCTGTAGAAATAGCACTTTCCTTTTTTGTTCATTTTCTTCTGTAGGCTCAGTAGTAGATTATTAGAAAAGAAGCATTAAGCACAGCGAGAGTGCTTCCCTCTAATTGATACTCTGAGAGATCTCTACTTTGTTGTTCATTTTAACTAATTTTTATCATGCCTCTGGGATGATATAACCCGCACATCCTTCACCTAAGAAACCTGGTAATTATGGTGCTCACTACAAGTAATTAGCTCTCAAATAAAAAGGAATTTTTATCCAAATTGCTGGGGGAAAATGCAATAATAATAAAGAAAGAAAGAAAGATGTTTAGATATGTAAATATCAACAGCAAATGACCATTCAAAAAACTAAAGCAACAAGCACTCAGGTCAATGCCATTCATTACTGGGACACCACACACCTTGCATTTTCATTTTTGAGAATTTAAACAGAGCTTTTCTTTACCATGACAATGAGGTCAACGCAGCATTTGCTGGGAAATAGGTGTAATAAGCACTAAAGCACTTTGACACAGGGATGTTGCTGTTCTCAGGTTACTTGAAACACACAGGCATGACGTCCTACACCTCATTAGAGAAAGCAACCTAAGGATGGGCTGGTTGTATCTGGAAGGTGCATACACACAAGGAGTATGCCTCATAACTTAATGGAAGAAATCTTTTCTCTGTTTCAAGTACCAGCAGTGGCTGGTAGCAGTCTATTAAAAAGCGACTTCTGTGAGATGTATAGTTGGCCAGAAAATTAAATGATGGCACAGGGTAGAAAAGGCAACTAGCTGTAAGAGGCTGTACATTACACCCATTGTCATTTTTTCAGGCAAGTAAGTTTGCTAGAGAAAAGAGCATACAAAGTGTGTGATGCACACAGAACTGTAAAAGTGCAGCAACGCTGGGAACAGTCTACGCTAGTAGACTGGATAAGTAACATGGATAAGAGAACAATAAATGCAGCTCTGTAATGGAGGTTAGATGGGTATTAGCTACTACGAAGCACTAATGGAGTGAACAAGAATGACGTTTAAATCATCAATATCCAGGTGCTTAGCATTACTTAGGAATAAAGCAATTAGGATTCAAAGGGAATAATTATCAGATTTAACAAAGAGGCCATTTAATGTTTGTCACTATGTCATTACTCCTGTTTAATGGTAGGGGAACAATAAGGAGTTAAAAGGCATTGTGAGCACGAATTAGATAGTACAGTGAAACAAGTCACAACAGTTATAATTAAAAGGTGGCTAATTGCCACAGTTACTGCATGATAACATCAAAGATGCTATTGCTTGCCCCTATGCTTTCAACAGGAAGTAACAGGCAATTGTGTGTAGAGTCTGCTGAAAATATATTAAATGATAAATACTGTAGATGGAAAATGCATGAATTATGCAGTTAGTGTGAACTGCTGCCCCAGCTTTGTCATGGTTATTTGGGCTTGTCAGCTACTTAGGATTTTTCCAATTTCTTTCTATTCTTAACCTCTTCAACCCTTACACGTCATGTTGTCTTCAGTCTGTTCACACTGATGATGCCCAGAGCAGCCAAGATATATTCCATTTTCCAGACATTCTTTGGAATTTAGTTGAAATACACAGAATTTGGTTAAATATCCAAGCAGGCTGCAATAGAATAGTGAAATCTACCTGTTTTATTGGAAGCTAAATGTGGAACTCAGAATTTCCAAAACTAAATAAAGAAAACTTGATGAAACTAATGCTCCATTTCCAGACATAAGAGATGTAGAATAGAAAATTGACTAATCATGAAGAAACACTCTAATCCTGCTAACTCTTTTAAGTGACTATCGAAGAGGAGAGCCTTTTCTTTCACTTGGAGGAATCACGGCTAAAAATATAAAAATTAAACTACTACCAATGGGCCAAAAGTAAACAGAGAACAGAATTTATTGCCCTAATAATAAGGAAAGTAATTGCTGCTGAATCGAATCTCTCTCTTGATAAGATTTCAAAAACCACTATATACATATTACCCAGTGATGTGTGCATTCTTGGAAAAAGCTGCTGTGAATCTTCAAGGCAGCTCAGGCTTAAGTGATGTGCAAAGAACCTATGGTAATGATGATGGCATTAAAAGGTTCATAGAGCCAATATTAATAGCCAGAAGCAAGACGAAGCGCTAGTTTTCTGCAAGGGATCATAGGTAAAACCACAAGGCTAAGAAGAAAAGAGAACATGAATTTTAAGAACAGCTGAAAAGAGCAGGTGAACTCTTCTATATACAGTCACCTAGAAAATTAGAAGGGGCAAAGAAGAACAAAGATGAGCTGGAACTAAAATTCTCTGTTAATTAGAAGTCCACCAAATAATTCATATTAGGAATTATGCAGAGCAAACATACCAGTAATTTAGAGACCTTGCTCAGCATTTGGTGCCCACAAGATGGTATAATTACATGATCTAGAGAAACATATGCCACAGGTGAGAGGATTCTTTGACATATATCATCCTAGAACCACACAATAATTCTGATATTAAGACCCACTTGTTTTAGAACAAAGTAACTTAATTTAAATTTGATATATCCTTTCATTCAGAAATGAAGCTATCTTATTTTGACAAAACTAATCATATTTGCAAATAAGAAGTCCAGTTTAAGCACTACATAAAGAATATAAAACAAACTGTAGTTTGAATATTTCCATCTTTTGTAATTTAGCATTATTTTCAAGTGTTTCATTCCAAATCTTTTGTAAAAGCAAATATTGCATTTTTAAAAGAACGCTATTTTGAAAAAATTAGGTGGGTTTTGTGCCTTTTTGGGGAACCCATAAACAATATGGGATGCAAGAATATGAAAGTGAAATCCCTCATAAACTTTTATTAACCAGTGAAACTAATCAGGCTAATTTCTCTGTCTAGCATGAATAAAAAGAAACACAAAAGAGGACTTTCAGTGAGATGTTTAGTATTATAGTTTCACTAGTTCCCTGTCTTAGCAAACAGCAAACATATTCTTTAAAGGCGAGGATCTTACTAATGTTGACATTGTCCTTTAAACAAACATGTAGAACAGAATGGATGGGCTTTGCCACAGGAAATACAGTTACCAACCCTGTAAGCATCAGTGGAAACAGGTAAATATTTGGATATAAGAGATCCCAGTGAGACTTCTTCTGAAGTACATTTTTGGGATTGGGTCCGAAAGAGAAGATGTGACACACTTGCAGCGGAATTAACAAGTACACTTGAAGTATAGGGTAGTGAGTCATCAGGGAGTTAGCTTAAGAAAATCCTTCATGCAAAGAATGGTGCAGAACTGTTGTCCTGCTGGCTTAGAATACACATGCTGCTGGAAGACCCGTAGTTGAAGAAAAACTTGCTTCAAACCCTGCTTCCAAAAAGATACTTCTTAAACAATTCTTAACATCAAATATGAATGTGAACTGTTAGCCCGGGCAGAGCAGAGAAAAAAATAGAAATGGGTTAATTAGGTGCAGAAAATACTAGTGTTGAGCACGTACTGGAGAACATCTGAGTATATTACTGTTTTTCTATTATGAATGATTAACATGATCTACTTTTTTCTACTCACTATGACTGTTCCATTATGTATCATTAGGGAATGGAGATTTATGCATGCAAGTATTTGCCAGGCAACAAAAGGGGAATATAGGGGCTATTTAGCATATGGCAGAAGAAAAAGTTAACAATGAGATTCTACTAGCTAGTTTACACAGTGGGTTTTGCCCACAATGGGCTAATTAACCTTAAGAAGATGCAAGATGAAAGGACGTAAAAATCCATCTCAATTGGCAGTACACTGTGTATGCTACGGAACTAATGATTTCAATTTATCTCAAAGAAGAGATATTTGGTAGAAATTAGAAAATCTGAAAATTGAATTATTATGGACCAGTTGACTTGTAATAATACCTTTTATATTATTAGCACAACAATCTACAGACTCTGAGGCCATGTCAATACTAGCAAGTTAAAGAGTACCATATGGTACTGGCATTTTGGCCTGGGCCAACCATCATTCTCCTAAACAACTCCTGAGCATAGCTGAGAGGCTATCGTGGGTCCATGACCATTCCCAAGACTCACTTTGCAAGGGGACTACCTTTTTTTAAGAGTAAAACAATATAATAATATTTTCACCAGAAAATTTAATTTAGTAGTATCAACAAAGTCTGAGAGTTTCTAGAGCCCATTTTACCTGAAGGTCAACCTAACCAAAGCTATTTAGTGAAGTTATATGGAGAAACCATATCTATAATTTTAATGAACAACAACCAGCCGGTTTTGGACCTATATGCCTATAAGAAGGAAATACAGCAACTTTATATTTCCTTGATATGCACTCTCTGTGCCAATAATTGTTTGACAAAAGCCAGAGGGCACTCAGCCAGAGACTCCATTGTGGAAGGAAAGCCATTCTGATCCAATGAAGAGAAAAACAAGATGCTTTGACCACCACTTAAGGAAACAATAACATGATCATCATCAATCAAAGCAGAGCTGGCTACAAGAGAAGGCATTGCTACCGTCTTAGTATGTCTAGCAACGCTGGTGATTAAGCCCCTACCTTACTTGCCAAACTGAGTTGCTTTCTAAATCAAAATTTAGAGATCAACAGCAAGCGGAATTACGGGATAAAATGATGTGAGGGGTCTTACCCAGCTGCCTAACTCTGCTGTGCACATATTTGATATGAATGTGCAAAGGTAGAAGATGAATGGGAGAGCTTCAATCTGCAAGGCTGCACTCACAATGAACTCTGACTGCAAAACTGGAGCCCAATACAAGAAAATAAATTAGGTTCATTCTTTGAGGACTAGACAAATCACTCTGCAAAAAAACTTGATTCTCCAACATCAGTGAAACTTACTGCAAGAAGGAAGTGTTCTCCAATGTGAGCAAAAAAAAGTCAAACTAGAGTCAAAACAGTCAGTAAAACAGAGGTATGTGTTCAGTTAAAAGTGCAAGCCCAAATGAAATGGTACATGTCTGCAATGACTTTACAAACTGGTGGCAGGAGATATTCAGCAGCTCTTGGAATTTGGATCACAATGAAACTGCCATTACAAATCACTTCAACAAAAACCTTCTTATCTTAGCAGGCAGTTATTTAGAAATATGATAGAGAGTCTTGGGCAGCATTTAATTTTAAATATTTATTCTGCATTAAGCAACAGGTTGGACTGGTCCAAGGGGTGGACCAAATGCCTGATAAGCCAATAATGTGGGAATTGCTATTTTGTGTTTCATCAGCTGTTACTTTACATATTTGCATACAAAACATTTACATACAAAATTCTGACTCAAGTTTTGCCTAAACGAGTATCATTCAAAACACACAAAAGAAGCATTACAACGCTATTGTTATATTGCTTTCTTACAGAAGCCTAATATGGTCTAAATAATTTCTGTCAATTAGATTTCAATTACATTTTTGGTTGATATTTTTTTTCTCTTGCTAAATCAGAGATATCATCCAGGCTACAGCAACGATCAAGAATTGTACTCAGCATACCTCATAACAGTACTTTCTAGCTACTCACACTAGTCTCACAAGCATGATATCAATGAATAATATGCTGTGGTTTAGAAGGGGATGGTGACTATGCAAAATGAGCAAATTAACAACGTGAAAATCATCCCCTTATAGACTTACTGTTTGAACTTTGTGGAAATCCAGGTAAGGAGGATGGACCATTCATTCCAGGCAGAAGAACAGGAGGAAGGCCAGGGAGTCCTGGGTAAGCTGCTGGCAAACTGATACCATGAAGAGAACTGCTGTCCATCATGCCTGGCTGCTGTACTGTTAATCCTAGCACATCGGTAGCCTTCTTTATGCGATCCAATTCTTGCTGTGCCATCAGCTGTCTAACTGTTGTAGGAGCTAAATAATCTTTCTCCCGATCTAACTGACTTCCCACAGTTTCTCTCACTTTTGTAATATGTTGTTTGGAAAAGATATGATCTCTTATGGACAAACGCGCGGAGTATTTCACGCCACATAGAGAACATTCTGGCTTTGTCCCATCAGGTCCAGTCTGATTTATCATGAATGGCTTCCCTATGTTAATTTTGAATTTCTTTTCTTTAGCCCGGGCATTCTGAAACCAAACCTGGACCACACGTTTGGGCAGGCCAATCTCATTCCCTAGCATTTCGCATTCCTGCATTGTTGGAGTCCGGTAGTCACTAAAGCAAGCCTTAAGAACTTTAAGCTGAAGGTTACTCATTTGTGTTCGGAAACGTTTGTGGCCTGGCCGATCACTGTTTTTGGATTTAAAGGGATTGCTAGCTCCAAACGGGTTAGGTGAACTTGGATCAGCTATGCTTGAAGTTTCACTGCGGTCGGCATTATCATCAGGGTCATCAGTAATGTAGTAACTTTGGTCGTGATCACCATCTTTTTCACTGAAATGTATTGAGGGGCTTGTTAGGGAAAAGAGAAATTTATCATCAGTGTTCTCATTTGTAGGTGTAGTTGCAGTTTTTGATAGTGTGTCATTCACAAGTGGTTTTGGTTCTTTGGGAGGTGATGCAGGTTTTGCATCCCCTGAACTGCCAGTTGTGGTTTCCATTTCATTGTTCCCCTCATCCCCTGTTGTGGCATCACTAATTGCTGTATTAATTGATGAAGTCTCATCAAAGTCAGTCTTGTTTTGATCATATCCAGAGTCAGCAGGAGGGGCATTCAAATTTTCTATATCCTCACTAGACTCTGCTTTAAAAGAAGAAGGACTTAAGAGGTTCTTCGGTGACATTTCTGCAGTTTTGCTAACAGGGGTTGATACAGTGGAGGCTAATTCATTTTCACTTGACAATTCAGTTTTTGCTAATGACAGTGATGGGTAATCAAAAAATATGTACTTTTGTGGACTTTCTCCTCCATCTTCAGCTGATATCAAAGGACTTGGAGGCAAACTATAACCGGCCTGTTTCCCTTCATTCCAATGTCGAGAGCGAATGTGACTTTCTAAAGCTGATTTTGCTTTAAAGAGAGCTCGACAAAAAGGACACCTTTTATGGGATTGGGCTGGACCAACTGCCCGGAATTGTCCCTTTCTTTCTCGGGCTCTTGTGTTCTGAAACCAGACTTGTACAACTCTCTTTTTCAGTCCCACTTCACGTGCAATGTGATCTAACATCTTTCTGGTGGGGTTGGAATCTAATAAGTATTTTTCATAGAGTATTTCCAGCTGCTCTGGAGTAATTGTAGTTCTTAAACGCTTATCACGATGTTGGTCTTCTCCACTGTTTCCTCCCTCTTTCTCACTACAATTATTGTCTTCTTTATCATCTAGTTTTCGTTTCAGGGAACCAGAAACTGTAGCAGGGTGTGCTGTATGTGATGAGCCAGATTGTGGTGGCATCTGAGCAAGAGAACTATTAAGTAACTGTCCAGTCATCAAAGGATTATTTGGATCAAATATCATATAGGGCATATCCATTGGTCTTTCTAAAAACTGTGAGTGAAGAAACTGGTTTTGGGCTGCTAGGAAATGCATGTGCTGGTGCTCTTGCCAAAGCTCTAGAGTTGGAAAGGCAACTGTACACTGATCGCATTGGTACTGTAATAACTGAGGAGGTAGACTGTTCTGTAGAGAAGTCATTGAAATTGGTAAAGGACTGGAAGGAACAGGCGTGGTTTGTGATGCAGAAGGAGGTCTCCCTACTATCTGTGATTGTTTTTGTTGCTGTGGTTGAGAAGCTGGGGGCTGAGGGTCAGAGGAGGTTACTGGAGTAGACTGCACTGGTTTGGTGCTTTGGGAAGTTGTATCGGTTTGCTTAGAGATGGTTTCATTTTGTTTTGGTTTTTCTGTGGACTCTGGTTTAGGAGAAGCCTTCTCAGGTTCTGGTTTGGGTGATGGAATCAAAGGAGTGCTAGAACCAGAGCCAGAGCTTGCTGCTGTGACTGCCAGGCTTTTTGATGAGTCATTTTGGCCAGAAACTGTGCAGTTCTTATACACTGTTTGATCAGAGGCATCCATAGAATCTTCAGTTTGGCTTTCATCTTGAGCATCATCATCTTCATCTTTGTAACACTGCTTTTTCTGGTGTGTAATCAAATCAAATATTCTGGGAAAAACCACACTGCACTTTTTGCACTGATATTGCATGTTACTAGTTCTGATGTAACGCTCATTCGTCAGCTCCCTTTTCTCATTGTCTTTAGTTTCAGCTTGATTTTCATAACTTTTGCGAGCTTTTTGTCGTGCATTTTGGAACCATACAACAATAACTCGAGTAGGTAGGTTAAGTACAGTTGAGAGTTGTTCAATTTCATCATCCTTTGGATAAGCATTTGTGTCAAAGAAGTCTTGGAGGACACGAAGCTGGTAGTCAGTAAATCGAGTCCTAGATGATCTCTTGCTGAAAGATGCATCAGACTTGTAAGGTTCTACAGCTGAAGGTTGAGGATCTATTCTGATATCTTCCAATACTGTTATAGGAGGGTTGCTGAAGTTATATGGAGAATCTTTATTTCTCTGTCGTTCTTTAAACAGTGTATTACGAAACCAGTGCTTGATAACTTTCTGTGAAAGACCAGATTTCTCAGCCATTTCTTGGATCTGCTCTTCACTTGGAGAATTGTTAATATCAAAATAGGCCCGCAAGATTTTTAACTGGTCATCTGTGATTCTTGTACGTGGGCGCTTGAACTGAGAGTGCCGCAGGAAATTGGGATCTAATCCCAGCTGCTGCTGACAAAGCTGGGTAAGATCTGCAGATAAAGTATCCATTGGTGGCAACTGGAGGGCAAGCTGAGGAGGCAATGCAGGATGCTGCACTGGCTGCATCATAATTGGAGGGAAAAGTGGGAGATCAAGTGAAACGGGAAGCTGGACTTGAGGTGGGGCTGATGGTGGCGGTGGTGGAGGAGGAGGTGGTGGTGGAGGAGGTGGCGGTGGTGGGGTGGGTGGTGGAGCTTGTAAAGGAGTGGGAGTTGTGTTTTGAATTTTTCCAGCCCCGGATGAAGAAGGCTGAGAAGTTGGAGGAGGAGGAGGAGGTGGTGGTGGAGGAGGTGGCGGTGGAGGTGGTGGTGTTTCTGGGGAAGATGGAGAAATTGGATAAAGCTTGTCATATGCCTCCCTGTACTGTCGGGCAAACTTTTCTAAAGCTCCATATGGAAAAAACTGTCCATGCACATGTTCTTGATGACTCTTCAGGATAAGAACATTGGAAAAGAGCTTACTGCAGGTTCCACATTCCAGTTTGTCTGTGTTTTCACCTTCACCAGTCTTGCTTTTTTTCTGCACTTTTTGTCTGTTCTCATTGTATTGGATAACTAACTCAAACCCAAAGTTCTCCAGCAAAGCCTTGGCTGCATTCCCCCTTGCCCCAGAAGCTATTCTGGGTGGTGGGATTGCTGATTCTGAGGATTTTGGCTTCTTCATATCTTTGTTTTCTTTTAGTCCTTCATTCTCATTAGTAAATTCTTGCTTTGGCTTCTCTTGTTTCTCAGAAATTTCTTCTGACTCCTTATATGATGGCATATCCTTTATCAGCTGGCAGTCTGTACTTACTAAAGTATTCTGCTCTGCTTTCATCAGCTTGCTACTTTGCTGCTGCTGTTTTTGGGACTGAAGCTGAGGTTGGGTGGATTGATACTGTTGTGCTTGTTGCTGCAGTATCTGTAGCTGGGTTTGTCCAACATGGTGCTGAGTTTGTATCTGCTGCTTTAAATCTTCTAGCAGTGATCCTGTCATACCAGCCATTCCGGGCATACCAAATGTGGCAGAACCAGGCAAACCCAGATCTGGGCTTAAGCTAAATTCTGTCCCAGGTATATAGAATGGGAAAAGGAACTGAGGCTGTTGAAATTGCAGCAGTGCTTCTGGTGTCATTGGAAAGTGAGGCAAAAAAGCTGGGTTTAGAAACTGGGGTTGAAAGAACGCAGCTTGCTGCTGCAGCTCATGCTGTAATTGCATTTGAAGTTGTGCTGGTGACTGGGGTGGGTGATGTGTAGGCTGAGCAGAAATTAATTCAGAAGCTTGCTTTTTATTTAATTCTTTGGCATCTAAATGTGTTTCTTTGCTGTTAACTGCTGGTAAGCTCATAGATTCTAGCATTCCTTGGCTGGGGCTATTAACATTCCCTGCTACACTATTTCCACTACTTATATTACCACTTGGTTCTAATTTTGCAGCCCTTGCCTTTGTCTGATGAAGCACAGATCTCATATGGATTTCCAATGTAGAACTTTGGCTATACGCAACATTGCAAATGCTGCATTTGTAGGGTTTGTTGTCAGTGCTGCTGTTTGTATCTTGAGGGACAGGACTTGATGCTTCCTGCAGAACCTTTTTGAGTTTATGTAGATGGGACACTGAGTTATAGTGGACCAAGAGAATGTTCTTTTGGGTGAAAGACTCTTTACACACTGTACACTTATATGGGCGAGATGGATCTAGAAATTTTTCCATAGTAAAATTTGGCCCTTTTCTAAAAGGTAAGGTCCGCTTTGGTTCTGAGCCCATATCGTCCGGAATAGAGCTACTATCGCTTCCTACAGGACTTGCTTTACCTTCCTGGTCCATCTCATAATCTCTTTCTATTTCCTGTTCTAGTGCATGATCATCTTGTGCCATACTTTCATTTTCTGCCCAGAGTTCGCCATTGACAGGTAAAGACGCACACAGCTGCTGAAGTTCAGCTTCATTGAGTTCAGGGTGGCCTGCTTCCAAGTGTTTTTTTAAAGCCTGGAATGTACGGAAGCTACGTTGGCAAAGGCTACACATGGTAGCTGCCCGAATAGCATGATACTGGGAATGTATCTGAAGCTTCTGCATAGTCTTAAAAGCCAAGCTGCAATGGTTACAACGGTACTTATAGACATGGCGGTCAGAAACAGAGAGTTGTTGCTTCTTCTGCTGTTCGTTTAGCTGATCTGTCACTGAGTCAGTGGTCTTTATATCTTTACTGCTGCTCTTATTCCAATCTGGTGTTTCAGTAGATTCCTTAGGTGGCTTCTGTTCCTCGCTCTTAATTTCCATTCCAGTTTTTGATTCATCAGTCCCAGGGGTGCTTTTCTCATCCACAGGACTTTCACCTAGTTAAAGGAAGTGAAGTGTCTTTTACTCAAGTAGAAGAAAATAGTATATAGTAGTATTTTATTTTTTTTTCATCACAAATCAAGAGAGGCACCTGGTATGCCACATGTTGACCTAGCAAAATATAGCAACCCATCCTTGCCCCACACAATAAAGCAGACAGGACCAACAGGAGGTTATAAAAAAAAAAAAGTAATAAAACCCAAACACAATGATCATCCTGGCTGTGGCAGCTGTCCCAGGAATGGCATAGGGCTTGTATTTGTCATAAGGCAGGAGTTTATTGGTACAATGGGAGCACCAAACAAGAAAAGGAAATAAACAGTAGGAGAGAGAAAGGGAGTAGGAATGGGGACAATAGGCAGGGGAGATGATTAGAAAGGAGGAGGAAAGAGGTCTGAGGAGAGAGGGAGGAGCATGCTGTGAGACGTAGCAAAGCAGCTTCCCAACACAGAATACAGTAACCATCCAGGATAATAACTTACTATTGGAAACGCAGGCAGAATCATTTGCCTAACAATTCCCATCGATGTTGGTGAAAGCGCAGTGTCTTTTAGGACTGGGTCTTATTTTCTGGTTAAATAAGGAGGGTCTTACCTTCAAAGTGGCTAGGCACTACTGTTTAATTTTACCTCTACCAAAAGCAAACAGTCTGGCATACTCATGCATCTTAGTGGCTCTGCATGGGTGCATTCAGCCAAATTCAGACCCCTTGTTATCTTTCTTTTTTTCTCTCTGTGGCTATATGCAAGCTAAAGAGGATTCAGTTTACTAAGAAAGAAATGGGTAGTTTATTTCTAAATTGCCCATACAGAGCTTTTACATGTCTGGGCTTTTGATTGCATACCTGGATATTTCCCAGATCCCTCAGCTGTAATGGTTGCAGGTGTGTCACGTTCAGATTTCTCTGAAGCAGCTGATGGCAATATCATACTATTGGGCATCATGATATCTGGTACAGGAACCTTTGAAAATGAAGAACACAGTATTATTACAGGAAAAGTCACACTATTCAATACTATACAACAGTATGAAATTATAATTCAGAAGATCCACCGTATCTGGACTAAAGGCTGCCAGTACTAAACCAAGATCTTGATTCAGTCCTTGACAATGGTTTCTGACAGACCACAAATCCAGAGCATCAAGTGCCCCTTGGTGGAGAATCAACTCAAAATAATCCACAATAAGGTGATGCTACAGAACTACATACACTCAATATTTCATTGGTCTCAATGTCACCACAAAGAAGGTTTTGCTGGCTATGTCAGGTGGTTAGATTTATCAGAAAAATTCTTCTCGGACATCCCCCAAAGACAGAGATAAAGTTGAAATATGGTCACCAGTCAGTCCTTGACTGAGGGCATTTCCACTTCACCTATTATTGTTTTTTAAACAAATGCTGGACCTTCCATGATCTTTACAAGAAAATTATAAGTTGATTTCCATATAGAAATAGCAACTTTTTCCCATTTAAAATAAGATTTTTCTCCTTCTTGTCTTAAATTGCTTATGTATCTTCTTCAGACTGCTTTACCTATTGTGTTATGTTTTCAAATTATATACAGAAATCTTTGAAGGATGTACTCTTATAGGTGTCTGATAGTACTCAGTTTAGTCAAGTTGACATGAATATTTGCTCCACACTTCATGTTTTTCTTTTGCTTAGAACTTTAAAACATACCATATCTGAATAAAGGATTTTCTAGGTGTTCATACTAAGACTTAGCAGGACTGGGTTCAAACGGTACTGCCAGATTCTGTCTAAAAGACCTTGGGTAAATCATTTCAGACTACACTGCAGCTCCTCATCTCTAACATTCAGGATAGTACTTCCTTGCTTCATACAGAGGTAACATGAATATCCATAGCAGAGATTTTTGAGTGGTAAATTTCTATAATAATGGAAGTTACATACATTAAATAGAAACACCTTTTATTCCTCTTTAACAGTTTAAGAAATTATTTTAAACCTTTATTAGGATACATAGGAATTTTATATACATATATTTGTATGTATGTATATATACTAATTGCCTATTGGAAAAAATACTCTAGACATATTTTAAAAAGCTCAGGGCTTAGTTTATTTGTAATTTAAACATGCCATTAATAGCATCCTCTCAGAGGACTAGTGACTTTGAGTTTATTTGGGAGGGAAGGACTTTAAAAAAAAAAAGATGTAGTTAACTCTAAATGTCCCACAGAAGAAAAATACGCTACAGATGGTATATCATCATGGTATATCATCAGAGAGTTCAGATATATAGAGAGTATATTACTGCTAGAAATTAGGACAATTTAGATGTGCAATTTAGACAACTATGTTGTGCAATCTCTTTCTCTGTCAACAAACTTTCTTTTCCTTTCAGAAACAGTGAGACAACTCCCCACCTAGAGAGGAAAGGAGAGGAGAGGAGATACAGCACAGAGGGAATCATGGAGAACTTGAGAAGAAAGCTAAAACTGCTTAACATGGAGTGGGGGTGGGGTCCACGTGTTCCCAGTTTCCTAAAAAGTTTTAGAGAAGTTAAATTTTTACTGCATTTTCCATGTTGTGGGCCACAGCTACATAGTCTGGCAGAGTTATGGTTAGTAGAAAACCAAGGAAAGGAAAAGAAGAATACCCAATTCTGTATTTGCTTATCAGCACTAGGCACAAGGCATCCTACCTAGACTTTCAGTCAAGAGCTCTTTCAGTTTTTGGTTTGTTTTTTGGTTGGTTTTTTTTCCCCACTTTACTTGAAAATGAGGTGGTAGGCTTACAACCACAACCATATAAATGGAGTCATCTGTGGATACAGAAATACATCCTTAAGGAGGTGGATGCTGAGATCTCCAAGTGCATTTCCTTCTAAAAAGCCAAGACAACCAGAATTGGGGTGTCTTAGGAGGTCTCTTTTCTAACTGAATCTATGCTGTAATAATAAATACGTTTTAAACCTGGCTGTGTCTTTACTGACATTGTTTTACAAGGTGCAAATCATGATTTTTCGCAGAAATTTATTATTTTGACATGGCCTGTACAATTTTGCAGTGAAGAACAGGATTCTCATAGTAAGGTCAGAATGGGATTCATCTTCCAAATAGAGTTTGCTGGTTGTAGCATTCACCTTGATCATGGGGAAGCCAGTAAGTGACCCTGTCTGATCCAGGTTAGGTACTTGAAATCAGATATTCCATATCATAAAGAAACGGACGTAACTGGGTTGCTACCTATTCTTGAACTTGCCTTTCTGTTTCATACTCATATTCACTTACAAAAAAACTAAAGGATCGTTTATGTAAGAAACAGAACATTCTGCACTATAAGATAACCACATTCTCCAATAAGCAACACTATTGATATTTTACAGTGAATTTCATGTAATATAATGCAAGTACAGCCCAGCTATACACAGGAATCTATCTACATTTGGGAACTACATTCTAACAGGGAATTCCTATTATTTTGGAAACAGAAGTCACAACACCTATGAGACCTGGATATTATTAGGTCAAATTTATAGGTGTACACTTAGAGACATGGACAGGCTTGATTTTTCCAAGGTTAACATCAATGAGGAACTGCACATTTTTAGCATCTTTGAAATCCACCTTCACGAAATCCACCTTCAGTCATTTCCCCAAGGCATCAGTCACTGGATGAGGTGGCAACAGAATCTAAGATTCCTGAACGACTTCCCTCTTCAGGCTACTTGAATACTATGTCACAACAAATACGTTACCCAGAGACCCAAATACATTTTGTAGTATGCACATCAGTATTTGGAACACTTACTGTCATGAGCAGTTTCTCCACACAGTCAGGGGACACACTGTGCAAATGGGTCAAATGAAGCTGGAGATGCATTTTGTTGCTGAGGACATCCTGGCAGAGGGGGCAGCAGATAACAGGTTGCATTGAATGCTGTGACAGGACATGCATCTGGATACGATTTGGGTCCCTACTGTTGTAGTTACAATAAGGACATTGATAGAACTGAAAAAAATCAAATTAAGATGCGGGCTATTAGTCAGTATGATTTTTATAACTTGCTGATATTGCTATTTTAACAGCGTATCATCTCTGTTTGATTCTTAAGTTATTTGAAAGAGTTCTAGAATGCAATTAAATTGTTACATTTTCTTTTACCTGCTCATGACAGAATTTATTGTCCTCTGGAGGCTTTGATTTTTTAGCTGCACCATCCTCTTCTTTTGTTAGAAGAAGCTGTTGTGCCCCTACCACAGTGTTCACTTTTGGTTCCTTCTCTGGTGTGACTATTCCTGTTAAAAAACATAATTTTTAAGAACATATTTCAAACTTTAAAATATCCTGGTTTACAAAGAGGTTCTGATTCCAAATGTTTATATTCTCTTTAAGGGTTCTTTAAGGCTTTTTTTTTTTAAGTTCTGGGAAAAAATATATTTGAATACAACAACTCCGGTAAACACAAAGGTGAAAATACACTTTATCCTTGATAGAGACTATAAACACATTTAAAAATGGACTCTTCTCTACTGTTGAGATAACCTTAGGTTGCCTTTAAGGATTAATCGATAATGTGCAGCTCAGTATGAATTTGTGTATTATATTAAAACAAATCAGCTTTTGCTTAAAAATCCTGTTTTCCAAAACAATTAATTTGCTGCTGTTTAATTACCCTCTCTCTTTTCTAAACTGTCTGAGCAATATGATTATTGTGCTGTTTTGATAACTCCTGCCTGGTTACAATTTTGAAGCTGAATATAGTGTAGCTTTAAAAGAAATACTGTGGAGAATAGGATTTCAGAGCTAACTTAATATTAATTATACACAAAGATCAGTCATTTGGGATTGCCTTAGATGTTTACACTGTGAATTTTTATAGTCTGCCATTTGTGATCAAAACCAGAATATAATTGTTTTCTATAGATAGTTCTACTATTAAGTATTAAATACTATATTTAATATTATGCCTGAACTAACTGTGCAATGCGGCCCAGTCTTGCACACATCAAAGAAAAGAGTGCAATTCTCATTTCCCAGTCCATCAGAAAATTCTTTCCAGCGTCAATTTGCCAGATAATCTCTTCTGCTAGGCTGGATATTACAAGAGCATTGGGTAGGCATGTCACATACATCTCACGACAAACACAAAACCTCATTTACCAACCATTCCAATCTCATCATAGTGCGGCATCATCTGACCTTTTTTCTGCTGTTTATTATGAGTATTTCTAATTTTAACTTTCAATTTTCACCATCTTCCAGTCAATTTGCAACTAAATTATTTCCAGGGTGAGGACACTATCACTGGACACTGGGTGCAAATACATCTTGAAATGCAATGAAGCTAAACCATTGATTGCTATCAGACCCAACATAAATATATAGTCCAGGGGTAATCTGATTGTATGCTGTGCATGAAGATTTATCTTGATTTTTTTCAATCCACATAAGGTTCATATAAATGAACAAATTGCACCTCATTGCACAATAACCTAGGATTAATTTAAAAATAAGGTCATGGATGTTTTGGGAACAAAGTAAACATGGACAAAGAAAATACTTATATTTTTCTGTAGACAAAACCAAGAACATTATTATTAGTATTAGTAGTACCAGTATTATTATTATTATATAGACTTTGTCTAATATTTGATATTACAAGAGCAACTTAAAAGAGAAGTAACATAAGAGAACAATTTTCAAGGTAAACACCAAATCCTCATGGTACAATAATAAACAATTGAAAACTGAATCATACAGGCACAACTTCTGAAGGGCATTTAAAAAAAAATTATGACATATATTCATGGGGATTTCCCCACACATTGTTTTTCATTCCTAAATTACTGATTATTTCTTTTGGTGTAATTTAGGCAAGTATTTTTTGCATGTTCTTGTTTTTCATTCCTAAATTACTGATTATTTCTTTTGGTGTAATTTAGGCAAGTATTTTTTGCATGTTCTTGCTCAAATTAACATCTATCTCTGCCGTATTTCCCTACTATTAATGACCAATTTGTCAACATTGGTTTAATATCTGAACAAGCTGC
Source organism: Microhierax caerulescens (assembly GCA_035590215.1). Classification (NCBI taxonomy): domain Eukaryota; kingdom Metazoa; phylum Chordata; class Aves; order Falconiformes; family Falconidae; genus Microhierax; species Microhierax caerulescens. The sequence goes on from JAVJGJ010000037.1 coordinate 37,232,993, forward strand.
TTTCTGGACCCCACTGAATTTTCACACTCTCAGGAACTGATCCTGAAGGCCTCGTTTAGATTGCTCAGTCAGTGCTGAGGCAACAACCTAAAGGACTAGTGATGCTTAACGGCAAAATCTACAAGGTGCCATCACATAAGGCCCCATTTTATTACTCACTTTGGTTTATGATAATACAGTACTCCCTGGCCTACTTATATTTGCTTGGCAATAAACCATTATTATTTAAACGTCTTAACTGTGAGAATTCTGGAAAGTAAAAAAGTGACATACCATATTAACAGAGAAAGGTTGCTTCTCAGGTTTTAGAAGGATGGGTTCAAATTATTAACCTCTTTTCATTTCCAACTGTCAAAAATGTCTAACAGTTGACTACTGTTTCTTACCTTTATCATATGTCACTTTTAAAATGTCCCTTTTTAAAGGTAAATGGGCAAGAATCTCAGCTGGTGTAGACAGACAGTTATAGCTGCATTTAAAAACCAAACTAAAAGATTTCCACCTTCTCTTCCCCTCATCGTGCTAGGCTGTTCTCAATGGGTTCTTGCAGAAATCAGGATCCAAATCCTGCTCCAAAATTCTCTTGTGAAAAAGCGTTTAACTGTGTCTTGGCAGTGGTATTTAACTGCTAGTGAAATTTAGCTTGGAGTGCACTCTGTGTGTGCCTGGGCACACACAAGGTTAATAGTACACATCATCTTCCACCACAGGATGGAATAACTTAATTACTTCAAAGGGCCTATAATAATCATGAAACACATAGTTCTTGTTTCTATAAAAACAAGGGGGTTTTTTGGTTAAATTTTCTTTTGTGGTTAATATAATAAAACCGTAGAGTTATAAAACACTGTGCTGGGGTCAATAAATGCATAACAAAGCACAGCTTTTTACTGAGTTTCCTATGATATTTATATAAACTGTTGAAATTTACAGAGGCTTTGTTGTTTTTGTTGTTGTTTTTTCTCTGGATTCATTCAACCCCAAGCACTGTTACTTCTTAAGTAAGCAAAGTTACATTTGGCCTGTAGTAAAGTAACCGAGTCTGTGACTTATGATGAGATTTGCAAAAAAAGGAGGGGCTTGATTCTTCCCTCTGGCATGGGGACACCACTTGCCCCTGCACGTGGCCAGGACTGAGCCCCCCAGGCCAGAGTCTACATGCCAAAACCAAAGGAGATCGGCTCCTCACACAGTGGTCCAGCTATTACAACTCAGTGCCTCATCTTGCTGTATCAGCTTTCTTCTTTCTGTGTTGAGTTCACTGCTTTAAAGCTTTCTGTAGGGAGGCTGAACAAACTTACAGCCTTATAGGAAAAGCGTTGAGGGAGGAGAGAGAGAGGAGAGAAAATATTATGGTCCCAAGCATGCTGTGTGGCACTCTTTTCACAGCTAGATGTTCCACTGGCATGCTATTCTTACTAGACAGCTGTAGGAAAAGACTAAATTAAGTTGCTATTCATGTTTTAAATACACAGGTTTTATTCTTGAGACACATTATTTGTTGGGGGTTTTTTCCTAATGGTGAAACAAAACTGTAATTAATTTTATAATAAAAAATATGCAACATTATTTCAGATGAATGATGTAATTTCAATACATTTAGCTCAAAACCTAAGTGTAATTATAAATAAGTGCCATGAAATAGACTAGTCAATGATTGCCTGTCAGTTACAGAACTATTTAACTTGCGTAAGATTGCTAATATAAAAATGACATTATTTACTGCAATTCAGATCTCATCACCTTTGTAATATTTTAAAAGCCCCAAAATAAAATAAAATTGTTTGTGTGACCAACAAGAAGGAGAAAGTTAATAAAATATATATAATAGTGAGAAAAAAAATCCTGGAAAAGCCATAATCGAAATGCTATTCTCTTATTTATGAATCTATGTATTTGATGAAGATTGCATAATTTAAGACTTCTGACAGATCAGATGATGTTATTCAGCCTCAAAATGATTCTAAAATTATAAATACTGGTAGAGTATTCTTTCTAATTAGAGTAGAATGAAAGGATAATTTTCATTGCAATAATGAAGGTTAATTTCCATCCTTCCTCATGTTTACTACCTTATTAAAAAGTGCTCCCCTTAGCCATGGCAGAGACATATTACATTTTCAATGCAAATGTATTAATCTGGATAAATTCCATATTAATTCTTGCACTGCATAGAGCTGTAATTTGGATTATAATTAATCTAAAGTGGCACTAGATTTAAATGACAATATAAATGAGGCATTAGTAGGCTTTTCTATTCTGAATGAATATTCAACAAATATAACTTGCATATTGCCAACTCTCATTTTGAAAGCTCTACTTCTTGAGATAAGGTAACCAATACAGCACAACAGCTTACACAAACATGCTGTTACTAAATACATGTTAATCCTTTCTCGTCTAATAGATTCTATGCTAAAGAGGGGTCACACCACTTTCCTGTCTAACTTGTTAGTATTGTGATTAATTTATTGGTTTTCCTGAGATTTCTTTGGCAAGACTTGCAACACTCAATTCATGAGAAAGCCCAAATTAACATTCAATTATACATAAGCATTTATGCAGTCATTAGAAATACTTGTCAGCTGAGAGAAAATTAAGACGATGGTCTGAATGTTACATATGAAGAATTAATTTAGATTAAGAAAATAAAAGTTTCTAAAAGATTTAGGATTTATAGTACAAACTATTTTCTGCAAAGCACAAAGGCAATCAAGTATTTCAGCTCTTGTTTTTATATGAATCTTACTGCAAAGTTATTTCTGTAATTGCTGGCACGGGAATGCAGAACAATTATGCTGGTTTTCTGTAGTGCACCCAGTAGGCATCTGGATATAGGTTTGTCCTAATTAAACTTGGCCCTTATGAGTGGCTAATCCTGATGGAATTTTGAGAATTCCCCTTCAGTATTTTTTCTAGATTCCTTTTTTTTTTTTTTTTTTGTTAGAGCTTTAATATTATACCGTTTCTTGAACAGCTATAAATGGACAGGCCTAACAAAAAGAAGAGGGCTGATAACCTCCCTGAAGCAGTTCACCGTGTCCCCTAGGCAGAATGTATGGTAGGAAATGTAGGCTGCAGGTGGCTCTCACCCTTTTCCCAGTGAGTGTCCTGGACAGCCCCTGATGAGACTCCACAGCCAGACTTAGGTTGGCCTGGGAACATGGCTTTACTGCAGTGCAGACAGTTTTTACCAAGTCAGAGCCAGCCGAGGGGGATATATATTTTAAACCACAACACAATTTCTTGCTCAGCATCATCCTTGTCATCATTGGCCTTTCTTCAGTCTCTTGATCTCAAAAAAAAAAAGGGACTGAAGAGCATCTAAGGTTGTAAACTGTGATGGGTACTGACCTTAGCGCATCAACAAGCAAACTTTAGGAAGCTTTAATCTTTAGGCCGGTCTTCTGAATTGATTTGGCATATAACCAGCCATCTATAATTTTTTTAGGAAATAAATCCAAAAGTGTTTAAAATGTAGAAGGCAAATTACAGTATGGGAGAATCTGGGTGTAAAGAAACTCATAAGTAAAATGATATTTTCTCTACAACTATATGTCTTTACAGAGAATACAACCTCCTTTGTATGCTGCTGTCATTGGTGTACAAGGAAAAGATATATGACTACCTGAAACTAATAGGCTTCAACCTGTTTCAGCACTTCTTCTGCTTCAGTGAATCCAACATAATGTAACTAGGTATAGCGTGCGGCAAAAGTAGCCAATGTAATATTCATTGTGACCATAGATTTCCATCTCATACATAAAAAAGCATGGATGAAGTCACATATTTGCCAAATCAAACACAGAAAAAGCCTTGGGTATCTACACCAGATGCTGGCCCTGGGTTTGTTTGTGCACAAGTAAATGTCATGACATAGGGGTTTTGTTTTCAAAGACAGTAGCTTTCATTACTGGGCTTTGTCTATTCCAGGAGGTCAAAATTACCCAACCCATAATCCGTTTTCAATGATATTTCCTCTTTCTTAGGCTGAATCATCTGTAAACTTTTTCACTGGATTTTGTGTATTTTTTCCAAAATGCCTCAAATAAATGCCCAGGAAGAGGCCAGATTCTTGGGAGTAACTGATCAGAGAGCAAGAACAAAAAATAATAATAACAAAAAAAACCCACATTTTTGGGGTTAAAAGGGGGGCAAAACCTGATTGAAGAAAAAATTCAAGTGGTACCTAATCCTATGCTTATGAAAAATTAATATGCCATCAGAGGAATCACAAGTATAGCTAAGATTAATGAAAGGCGCTTAAAAAATTACAAGCACACAAACTGATTTGATTAAAAAATAATCTCACTGGTCGTCCTGTAATATTCTTCAACTTATCCGCATCTATCCTGTCAGATGGTTATGATTAAAAATAGGTCAATGGGAGGCTACTGATAGAAATCACATGCAAAACGCACATGCAATGAATAGTAGTGGGAATGTCCAGACAGTTTAAAATGAAAGAGCATTTCATAAGTTAAAAAAAGGGGGAAAACAAAATTCTAACATCTTACCAGAGTCTTTACTAGATTTTTTGCCTTCACTATTGTCTCTCTCACTTGAGTCTTTATCATCAGCCACAGCCACTGATGTACTTTTAGCAGACCCTTCTGTATCTTCACCTTGTTCTTCTGTGGATAAGCACAGAAAAGATCTTAGAGAAGAAACTCAGCAACCACTTAACAGCCGTTAAAAAATATATTAAGTAATAAGAACAGCACTAACAGAGGGTGGCAAAACAGGGGGACAGAGGGGGGGGGG